>OZ010796.1:341419962-341829343 GCA_963932465.1 Maratus speciosus
GAACACGCTTAACGTGAATTACTTTTAACATGAATTGTTTTCGCACTCCCTTATAAAAACGAATACAAAGATTTGATACTGATAACATGAATTACTGTTAACATGAACAAAATTTTAATTCCCCTTGAGGTTCATTTTAACGAGGTTCGACTGTATTACTTACCCACATAACTATTTTTTTATTACTCGTCCAATGCTCAGCAATCAAAATTAAAGGGTAATTAAGATCAGAAGAAGGGTCTATGTTGCATTGGGTGCTCAGGACATCGCTAATCAATGAAATTAATAGTTTTTCCTCATTTCTTTAAAATTCTAACATCCTACCCTAACCTTTTAACACTAGAAAGATGGAAAATTTTACTCAAATTTTATAAAAAATATTTTGCACCAAAATTTTTATTTAAAACTGTTAACCCCTTAACGGTCGCATTAAATTACGGTTTAAAAATTCAAATTGCTTATTGACACCACTTTCTTGAAAAAGAAATATTCACCTTATTTAATGACAGGTAAAATGATACCATAATAAAGCCAATTACACTATTTAATAAAACTGGTAGGAATCAAACAATCTGAATAAAAGACACAGCCCGTGAATATCACGGGAGCGGGAATTAAGGGGTTAATTTCTCATATTTTTGTGTCTTAAACTTAGTTTATTAAAAAAAATTCTGGTTTGAACAGAAATATATTCATTTGGTACTGTCCGAAATGGCCCCTCACAGTCATTCTAGTGTTAACTTTGTGCCCTTCTTACAGATACCCATTTAATTAACGTTTGCATGGTTGGCATAAAAATTTATTGAAAATTCATTGACTCATTGAAAATGGGATCGAACACGATGGTGAATATGATTATATGCCTTAATGAATAAGTGCGAATTATTACGGAATTTGGATATTACTATTTTGGAATAGTAATACTTGCCTTATTGAATCACAAAATTCTCCAATTAAATAGGCAAATAAACTTTTCGGAAATATTCAAATAATAATATTCAAAATTCAAATATAATAATATTCAAAATCCATAATCATTCAACAGTCTTCGATCACGTTTTCTTATTGACTTGGCTTCCATGTTTTCTCTGTTGTTAATCCTTTTATCTCTATTGTTTTCTTATTCAATTTTTGGCCATTGGAATATATCTTGGTATTGCAATTTGACTAATGTTTTTTTTTTTTTTTTTCCCTTGCAATAAACGACGATTCTTCCATACTACGGCAAAGGATAAAGAAATCAGTGTGATTTTTGTCTAAATACGTGAGCCTACCTTCAAGAACAGATTTGCAACAAAAAGGCGCATTTCAAAATAAATAAAAATAAAAAAAGGACTTATCTAGTTATTCAAATGTGTTCTTCATCGATGCCTTAAAATTGCTATGTAATAACTTATGTACTACTTTGTAACTACTATGTAATTACTTTGTGAGCTTAAAACAATAAAAAAAATTAATTCACGTATTTTATGCAGGGCCGTAACCAGATGAGGACAGGGTGGGCTGGGTCCCCTCTAGTTCCATAAACTTTTAATATATAACATATTACTATATTACTTTATAAGTACTTTATAGTTATATATTACTTTATAGTAATACATAACTATATTACTTTAAAGATTTTAAAACTTTTTATCGGAAAGACGTTAAAATTACCAATATATGGAAATAGATAAAAGAAAAATAGGAAAATTGATAAAGAAACGTGCTAGGTATATAGTGTTTTATTATTATTCATGATAAAGATATTTTAAATGTTAAATGACCAGAACTTGTGATATTTTCTTCCGTCAAAAGATATTTAATACTAGTGTAAAAACTAACCAGATCTTCCAATAAAGGATGACTCAGATTTCTGTATTATATTTTAACCACATATTATTTGCTAGGATCAGGAAATCTTGAATGAATATAGGCACATACTTTTTTAACATGTAAACAACATGATCCCTGTAATATATATATTTTCTAATTGTAAGAAATTTTAATTATTTGAAATTTATAATTTTGATATCAAATCCTTCTATATAGACAGGAATACTTAACCTCTACTTCTATATAAATTTATTCTTTATTAAAGTGGGTTTGTGTGTGTGTGGGGGGGGGGGAAGCACTTGAATTAGCCCCACCAAAAATTTTTAAAGCCCCCTCTAGCTTTGATGTCCGGTTACGGCTCTGATTTTATGCGTAATTTAAGTGAACTCAGAAATTCAAAATTTTGTTTTCTTTGTTATTTACTTTTTAGATTGATTTTGGATATTATTAAATGAATAATAAAATAGGTTGTTTAACGAAAAATATTTTGAAAAGTTAAATTTTTGTTACAAATTTTAAAATGCTACTCTTTTTTTATTTTTTAAGAAATTTTTGTCACAAATTTTAAAATGCTACATTTTTTTTTCTTATGTTTAATATGTTGATATAGCCAATTAATTTCATCCTCGAATTTCATTTAATGGCATTAACTTTGATTAAAAACTATGCTAAAAATTGTTTTTAAATCTTTAAATTTAAAAAAAGAACATCACCTTTTCATAAACATATAAACTCATTTGACTGAAAACGATTTAAATTACAAAAGATAGGCAAAATCATTCACACATTGAAAAAAAGAGAAGGAGAGAGAAGCGGAAAGTTTTCAAAACACTTCTAATTCTTTCTGTTACATATGATACAATATTCAATTGGAAAAATAAATTTATTAACTCAAGCACGCAGCATTTACAAAAAAATTTAAAAAAAAATTTAAAAAGCTCAAAATGAGATAATTTCATTTGAAGGTTTTGTTCACTACTGCAAACAAATGCGAAATTACTGAAAAAAACCTCTCAATAATAATAATAATAATCCAAATTCATTTATGCATCCTATGAGAGGTATACTTTGCAGAAAAATAGCAATTTTTGGTATAGTTTGGTGCCAAGAAGTGGAAATTCAGTGCTAGACAAAACTTATCACGCCTCTGTTTTCCTGCTAAATATTGCCTGCTATAAAATATTTTGAAAAGCAATCTTTTTAAAAAGGGATATAATTTACAAAAATGAATGTTTCTGCAGTTATATTAAGGACTTATTATTTGGACATGTTAATGGTTTGCGATTTTGTGTTTATACACTGAGGCAAAATATTATCACTGTACTTGTTTTCTCTCACCCCCCCCCCTCCCCCCCCCGCCTCTCTCTCTCTCTTTGTTTAAAGTTATCGACTGCAGGCTGCAATAATTTATAAAAAATTTGGCAGCGTTCTAAATTATTGTCTGATACAGATTTGGATATTTAAATTTTATTTTGAATGTTGGAAAAAAACATAGGTAAGGAAACAGATATTAAAATTTTGAAAATAAAAGTTTAAGAGAAATAGAAATTTATTTATTTACTATATGGTTCCTCAGATAGTCATAAGTATTTTTTATGTGTTACTCGAAAACTTTATTTAGATGTAAAAGAAAAACAAAAAAAGAAAAAAGAACTTGCGGTCGTTACAAATTTCAGTGATTAAAATTCCTAATTTTTGAGATTATAAGTTTCATAATTTATACTTCATGCATAAAAGTTATAACAATACCTGAAAATTAATTAACTAGATTTCGGTTACCTAGCGTATAAGGAAAAAATCAAGGTTAAAAATAATTACTATAGGAAATAAGATGAAAATATGAATAATATAATTTAACATCAGGAGATCAAAGTTTTGAATAAAAAGTTTAATTTTCTACGAATGGTTTGAAAAATTGCATCCAAAACTAAAAAGCTGCATAAAGTATTGATTCTCGGGGTCCCGATAGGTTTAATTTTTCTCTTTTCTTTTTTTTTTCCCCAAGATATTTTGATTTTTTTTTATATATATAATTTAGAAACTATATATACTGCCACTCTGGTTGATTTTTGTTTGAAGATTGTTTAAATATGTTATATGAGATTAGAAACATGCATTTATTTGACAAATTTTATATATTTAAATTATATCAATTTTTTTCTGTTATTTCCTTTATAGTAAAGGTATCCTATATTAGACACCATTCCCTTACGAATATCCTGAAAAATTGGTAAATAAAACGGATAATAAATCACAAGATGCGTCGCAAGGCTAACGAAAAAGGCAGACTGCCGCACTGCATTACACGTTTGTTTCTTTTTGAATCGTTTGAGTCACGTGATGAAAAAAGATTCGTAACGCAGGTGTAGGGAAAACACGAATGCCAGTGGATGAAAAGAGCATCACGTGACTCTAGCGGTCCGAAGAGAGAAGAACGTGAAACGAAACGCGCAAATCTTGTATTTTTCGTTAGCCTCAATGCACAGGTACAGCTGCTAATCTTCCTTTTTTTTTTTTTTTTCTCAAGTCAAAATATATACATTGTACCATAATTTTTTTTCTGGAAAAAATTAATCAATAATGTGATTTATTTCTCTCTGATACATATTTTATTTCATTTCTTAAGGTAAATTTCTAGTTCAAAGTGTGTATTTTATTTGACTTTAAAAAACCGGAAGTTTGGGAACTATGAGCAGGCAATAAAATGATAGCTGAACATAAAGATTAAAAGACAACCATTTTTTCATCTTTCATCAGTATATAAAAAGAGCCCACGTGCAGATGACCGTTTAAAAATAAAAAAGAGTGATATGCATAAAAGAAAAGCCGAGATACCAAAGTTAACTTAGTCTTCGTATTACGCAGAATGTAATACATATATACGGATCATGCACAACCCTCGTTGTTTCTCGTTTTGTAGCCAAGGGTAATTAATATTATAAATCGTCAACTGCAACTCCATTTTTCCCGCTACTTGTCAAACGAAATGACATACTTAAAAATACGATACTCCCAAAATGAGTTATAATGCGGTGATGTCACATCGCAACTGAAAGTCCGCAGTTTTAAATGCGATGAAAGCCTTTGAGGGTGTTGAGATAGTTTTGATTCATGAGTATCCACCTACGCAGCTTGTAGAGCGATTAGCCATGAGATATACACTAAAGATTAGATGAGATCTAAAGAATACATTTATCAGCCCGAAACAGTATGCAACCGGCAGAAAAAAGGCGTATAAAATATCGCAATAAATATATTGAGTTTCTGTTCTTTTTTTCAGGATGGCACACAGTAAAAAATTTTGGTCACAAATTACGGTACATATACTGGCAACTTTGTGACCAGTACATGTACCGTAATTTAACTGGACAGTATATGTACCGTAAAATATTTAAAGTATATGCACCGTAAAAAAATATTTATACAGCATATATACCGTAGGTTAAATATACAGTATATGTACCGTAAAAAACAATTATACAGCATATATACTGTAGGTTAAATATACAGTATATATACTGTAAAAAACAATTATACAGCATATATACCGTAGGTTAAATATACAGTATATGTACCATAAAAAACATTTATACAGCATATATACCGTAGGTTAAATATACAGTATATGTACCATAAAAAACATTTATACAGCATATATACCGTAGGTTAAATATACAGTATATGTACCGTAAAAAATATTTTACAGCATACATATCGTAAAAGTACAGGATGACCCCCAAAAAGCTCCCACATTTGACAGGATAAAAAACAAAAAGGACTGCAGAGAAACTTGTTTGTTCAAAAACATACAATAGGAATGACAAGAGTTTAAAATGACTATCTTTCAGAAATGTCTGGTAAGCGTTGTCCATTGCGAGAAATACACAATTCAAGATGTCTGAAATCTATCACCACCGACGCCTCGTCTTGTGGATTAGCTGCTACTTTCACCTGAATATTATTCCCTTGGGGTTAGAAAGAGCGTAGGTCTTATGTCTCGAGAGTAATTCAAGCGGAGGTAGGAGCTTCCAGAAGACAATATGTCAGGTGATGATATATTTCAGATTTGTCTTCAAATGTATATATGCTTGCAATGGACAATGCTAACCAAACATCATTTCTAAAACAGTGATTTTAAACTCGTTATACCCATTGTATATTTTAAAACAAACAAGTTTCTCTCTGCAATCCTTTTTGTTTTATATTATCCTGTTTGTTTTATATTATTACTTTATATTTAGAAAAAGTAGTTTGTAAAAAAAACCTGCCAAAAATGTATTGGATAATATTTATTCTATAGGAAAATGAAAGATATAATGAGTATATCATAAATAATTTGGATTTTGTACGGATACTTCAACTTTAAATAATCATTTAAAAAACTAACAGTTTTAGATATATTTAATTTTTGTTTCTGCATTTTTGGTGAGAATGAAACATTGATAATTCTTTAATGGAAATGCCCATAACTTCTGCAATATAAATTTATTATCGATCTCAAAATTTTTTTAACCCTTTGCAGCACTGCTATGTCTAGTCAGACTCAACATGATCTTTCTTTGCAAAATTTGTTTTTGACATGAGAAATAAGGGATAATAAAATTTTCCTTTAAGTTTAGTAAAATAATTAAATGAATATTTATAGTACTGGTTGATATAGAAACAATACACCATATCTACACATTTTTTAAAACAAAACTACTACCATAATTGGATAAAAAATATTTCTGAACATCTACATGTTAAAAAAAAAAAAAAAAAAAAAAAAAATTATGTTCACCATATTTTTTTTACTCATTTCTTTTTTTAACAAACTTAATCATAATAAATATCTTGATAAAACAAATTTTTACAAACCAAACAATTTGAAAATTTACAAGAAATTTTTTTAACGCAGATAAAACACAGACAGCACATTAAGTAACAAAAAACCTTTAAAAATGCATTTTTATTTTATCAGAAATTAAATGAAAATCTTTATTAAAATTTTTCAGGCTATAAAAATAGAGCAATTATTCAATTTAAATTGAGATTAAAGTTGAACGGTAATTTTAATTATTGATTTAAATATTTAAATGTATTTCCAGACTACATGACCAGATACTGTCAATGGAACAGTTTAGATTTTAAACAATGTAAAATTTATCAACTACTGAAAAAAAGTAGTAATTTTTTTTTCTTCCCAAAATCTACTTGCATTAACTAAAATTCAAGTAAGCAGTTTTAACACCACAGGATCAGTTAAACAATCAGAAGCAAATTTTACTATTTGAAAACTGCATTCTAATCTAAAAAGAAAATATGAACTTGTGAAGAGTACTTATAAAAATTCTTAAAAATGAAAAGCAAAATAAGGAAATATAAGCACTTTGTTACAATTGGAACCCAAATACAGGTAAAAAAATATATTTAAAAATCAAAAATTTTCCAGGATCAATCGCAAAGAAAGTAATCTTTGACAATTTTTTCATTCCTGTGCTGTGTCACTTAATTAAAAAATAAGAGTATGCAATAAAAAAAAAAAAAAAAAATCCAGTTGGTAAATATGCATATGTGCATTTTTTTTTAAGTTAGCAAAAACAACCCGATCTCAAATACTGAGTGAAGACCTTAATAACAGAATAGAAAAACTCAAAAAGAGTTTAGAGCGGAATGCCAGATTCATCCTGCATTAATATAACTAAAATAATCATCAAATTTCTAAAAAAAAGGTGCTTAAAATTTATTTACTATTCCATTACAAATCAACTGGTCTTAAAAACTCAAAATCATTGATAAAAACATGTAAAGAAAAAAAAGAATGACGTGTTCATTAATCCTGAGATCTAACGATCACAAATGTGATAATTTTCATGTGATTTTTTGTGACAGCTATCCTTTCAAAAGATCTCTGAGTTAATGTACAACCTCTCTTTTCCTTACATATGTTTTTAATATCAATGGTTTTAAGTTTTAAAAATCAGTTTATGACGTTAATAATATTCACCATCATATTTGAAATTCAGATTTTTTAAGCATAACTAATGTGAAAATAAATATAAATAATAAATACTTAGTTGTGTATTTTTGTTCCGTTTAAAAATAATGAACAAAAAAAAAAAAAAAATCAACTAACAATTATATAGCAAAAGAACATTTATTTAAAACAAAACTACAAGTCAAATTGTTTTAACAAGCCACATACATGTTGCTAGCAACAACAAAACTAGCTTTGTTACACATTTCTCTGAAAACAACTGCTACCTCATTAATATACAAGAACAGCATCATATCCTTTTTCACATTCCATTTGCTATTAGACATGGAGGGTTGCTTTTTAACTAGAATGGTGTTGCCCACAGCAGTATTATCCTGTAATAATAATATTAACAAATTTTACTGAACTAATTGCTAGTCATTATGTACATTTAATTGGACAAAAACAGAACAGCAGCAAGTAATGATTAATACCTCAGTGATTAAAAAAAAAAAAAAAAAAAAATTATACAATTGAAAAAATTTTCAAGTTTACAAGGTTTTAAAACTACATATTTTAACATTTAAGGAAACTTTTGAAAAATCTTATTTTCCAAATCTGTCCATAAATAAATTATAATAAAAATTTGTTATTTACATGTTCACAAAGACATAATGAGATCTCTACATAATATGAATAAAAATACTTTTGAATAACATACACTTAATTATTTAAAAGTTTCCCATATCCTTGCAGAAAATCTCCATTTTTTCTGCATTAAAAAAAATCAGTACTTTTCAGTTAGACGGGCACCAGTGTTATATATATACAATATATGATATACATATATGTGTGTATATATACAATATATGTATATATACATATGTGTATACAGGTGTATATGTATATACATACATCTATGCATAACACTGGTGCCCGGCTAACTGAAAAGTACCTACAAATCAAATAAGATTTAAATATTTTCCAATTTGTAAATATATGCATTAATCACTTGATATGTTTCACAATGTATTCAGTGTGTACAATGTAACAATATGATGTATCAGCTGAGATTAATTTTAATTTAGAATTTTTAATCTTTAGTTGTGATATTTGATTAAGGTGTAAAAAAATCATTAAAAAAAAAAATGATCTTTTTTATTTAAATCAGATTTTTATGATTTTTTTCCCCATCGTTCAAATACAGAATAGCTACCAACAGTTTTAGGTTTCCAAAACAAACCTCTAATTGCAAATGTAACCTGTGTTTTTACACTTTAATAAAATTATAATTATTAGTTAGTAATTACATAAATTATAAAAACTGAAAATTAGTAGTTTTATTAGTAGCATACAATAACGTTATATACATTTATATTTTGTAATAATTATGTAAAACTAAATTAAATACTAGTGATTTACATTTATTAAAATTATTAATAACTGCATTTAATCAAATTGTTTAACACTATTTAAAATTAATAATTATTAAACAATTAACTCTGTAATTAGAGAGATAACATACATCTTTATGAATTAATTCATAATATGATAATTAATAATTTACAATTCATTATAGAAAGTAAAAAGGACAGGATGCTAGTTGCAAAAAAGGGTACTATTTCATGAGGAAATATATAATTACTAAACACATCAGTAGTAATACAAGAAAAAAATTAGTATATAATTTCTCAGTATAATAAATAAAATGTCATTTATTTTATGAATTACAAATTGAAAAATACAATTAAATAACATGTTTTAATTTTTTTTTTCTAAAGAAATAAAGTTCTATCATTTTTGCAAGGTCTTATGCACATATACATTTAGAAATACTACTGTGGAATTCCGAAAATTTTTACATGAAATCTCAGTCTACAACTACAGGTGAATTTCATTATTTTTCAAAAAGTAAGGGTGCTTTTTGCCAATTTCAAATGGGCAGGTTGTGGTGACCTAAAAAAATGACCTAGAGGAAACAGTAATTATAGAATTTATAAAAACTGCAAATAAGTTATTTCCTTAGTTAATAGCACAAACAACAAAGCTAACAAACATTATTTGCAGCTCAGTTTGCATTTGTACTGTGAATCACCTAAATCTAAACTTACACACATGTATTCATATGCTAACCCCCCCCCCCCCTGGATAAAATAAAATATATATATATGAAAATGCTTTAACCTATTCATACACATAATATAAGGAATAGCCAGTTATATCTGAAATCCCCAAAACATTCAACAGCAGTATTATTAACACTCAGTGCGAAATCTCAGCATTCTATGTTTCAAACAGTTTTGCTGAGTTTTTAATCCCTAACAATTTTTATTTGGTGTATACGAGTTAAAAAAAAAAAAAATCAACATTTACTGAAGATTTTTCTCTGCTTAACATTTTATACCAATTGGTTCCTTTTCTCTTATACATTCTTTTTTAATAGCGGTTTACAATAGCAGTTTAGCTGATGTCATTCTTTCGTTCATCTTTAGCTCCAGTATTTGATATAAATTTATTATTGCAAAAGTAGAATGGGAAAATAAAATTCTTGCTATTTTATTCTTTTACTTGGAGAAATTTATTATATTTGCTGCGCTTATTTTATATAAAAAAATGAATATTTTGATTACTGAAAGAAAATTGATAAAAACTAGACTTTTTACAAACTTGCTATACTTGAACTTTTTATAATAGTCAGGAATTAAGCTTAAAAACAATTAGTTAAAGTTTTTTTGTGTATTCATGAATCATGAGTCAAAATACCTGTAGAAACTTTCCAAATTATGTTCACCTCAGATTTAAACTTTTAGACTTTGATATTTTAAATATACCATGGAATTCTTTAAATGTGTCAGATTTTCTCCAGAATGCTGCCCAACTTTTTAAAATATACCAAGTAACATCTCAACTCTACTACGTTCGTGATCATCAATGTTCAAACTTGCCTTAGGGGATGTACATATATAACGTTATCAGTTTAAGGGGAAGAGGGTTGTCTTTTAAATATTGTTTTAATTAAATTTAATTAAATATTAAAATTTTGGTTGGATCTAAAATGATAACTATCATTTTAGATCCAACCAAAATTTTATATTTTTATTTGTAACTTGTTTTTTTACATCAAAAAAGCCTTATCAGTTTTTTATGGAAATACAAACTTATGATTAAAATCTCAAATGATTATAAAAATATTTAATTCCAAAATATGGAATACCCCACCGTTTAGCATTCCTAATCTTCTGTCATATGTTATACATACATAATCTGTGGTTCGAGAAACCAATTGATGATACTTGTTATGTTTATTAGTAGTAAATGAATGAGAAAGAATGTTGTCCATTTGTTTTGTTGATAAGAAGTTCTCCCCCCCCCCCCCCCCACACACACAAAAAAAAAAAAAAAAAAAAAAAAACTCATACTGAGGCAAGTGCAAGAAAGCATTATTACTGTTGAATGCATTATATAACAGAAAGCTATCTCTATATAATAAAAGCCAGTGTAACGCTGGGCAGGGCGAATCCATCAATCTTCCAGTCTCCCAGGAAGAGACTCAAGGGGAAAAGGATCCATTTCTCCCATTGGTTGACAAGAAGCTAGAATCCCGCGATTACTTCTCAAGGTTACAAGTCCTGATAATTGAGCAGTAGTAGACACTTCTTAACAAATCAGTGCAAGGCACATCGCATTACACCACCAAAATAAATCGCCAAGTGTCACTTGAGATTATTTCAAGTATTAAGTTGCAATCATATTAAATTTTCTTTGCGACATGTAAGGAATTTTAATTTATTTATCATATAAAGTGATTCACGGAAAACAATGATATGGTATTCTTAAAAATGTCTTTTTTCCTGCAAAAAATTGATAAAACTGACTTTCTTTTAAAAAAGTAATCAATTTAAATATTTTAGGGTTATTATTTTGTAAATTATTTTTAAATTACATATTACTTATATTTTCCTTTTCTATATACAAGTGTATGTAAATTTAAACTTAAAAAAAACATATCCCATATTTTAAAAGTACAAAATATTTATACGAAAAGTAAAATGAATAATTTTTGGTTTATAGCTTTGCATCAGGAGGACAGAAGCTTAGGGGATTAGACAGTTGGGATTCAACCCGAGATACTTATTTATTAATCAATATACATATTTAAAAAAATTTGGAGGGGGGGAGGTAAACTATAAAATACAATTTCAAAGTGTTATTAAAAAAATAGTATTATTTCAATAGTTGCAGCAGACTGTTTTAATTACGCACTTTTATTGCATGTTTATTAAATTTTTGTTTTATTAAGAAATCGTAATTTTGTTATAGTAGTATATTAGCTGGAAAACCTGGTTTACCCGGAAATATTGTAAATGCTAATTGAGTGTTTATTAGAACATAAACTAGCCGAACTTTGCTCATCTAAAAGCTTCCATATTGTCAATTATTTTTTTTATCAGTTTTTCAAGTTTTAAGTGAAAAACAATTTTTACCTACCGTCCTAGGACGGGCATTTACACTACTTATTAAATATTTTTAAATAGTAACTATTTCTTTTAAGTTATTTGATATAAAGTATCATATACAAAGTAATATTTTATTGATTACTCTTTACTTGAAGAGGGGGGGGGGGGGGGTGTTCGAGGTATGATAACGTATGATATAAAGGGGGGAGGGGTCTAAAAATACCAGAAAGGGGGGCACTTTTGCAATAGCAGCTAGATGAATTTCTTTAACATACTTATTATTAACATTTTGTATCCTGTCTTTTCTTTAAAGCATGAATTATTTTTGCAGTTGCGTACTTTCTGTCATAACAATTTTCAAATGTACATTCCTTCTTGCTGGCTGGTAAGATTTTCTGAAAATTTTCCACCCTCTAAGAATAACAATCATAATCCCCCCCCCCCTTCAAATCAGAATATGCCGTATGTCGCAAAACAACAGATTTCTCTGCAGAAGATTCAAATTCATTCTCATTTTCAGTGAAATTCGCTATTCAGTCATTGGAAAAATCTTGTAATTTGTCAGTCAATCATCGGGAGGAAAAAAAATCGTTCACTTAAAAAGATGTAAAAATTCATCAATTGGTCGGAGGAAATCTCGTGCAATTCGTAAGTCAATCATGTTAAAAAAAATTCTTCAGAAGGTTGTGGAAAATACGAAATCCGTTGAACAAGTCGAGGGAAAAATGCATGATTTTTACCAATCGGTCACAAGAAAATAGTAGCAAAATTTGCCATTCGGTACACGGAAAATACCATGAAAGTCATCAATTGGTCGCAAGTATTAAAAAAAAAAAAAAAAAAAAATTAAATTCGTAAGTGGATCATCAGAAAAATCCATGCGATTTTTACCAATGCAAGGGATAGAGGCAAAATTTGCTGATCAGTTTCAGTAGAAAGAAAATATTGCAAAATGTGCCAATTGGTCGCAAGTAAAATATCTGAAATTTGTCAATGGATCGTCGGGAAAAAAAATCACAAAATTCGTTGATCAGTCCCGAAAAAAAAAAAAAAGAACCCTAATCGGTCTCAAGAAAAAGTCAAAATTTGCCAATTCATAGAAGGAAGATAACACAGATTTTTAAATTGCAAAATTCGTCAATGGAATGTCGGGAAAAAAATCTCAAAATTCAGCAACAAGTCGTAAAAAAGGAGAAATTTGTCAGTGGATTATAGGAAAAATACGAAAATAGTCTATCAGTTGTGGAAAATAATCTAAGATTTTCTCTAATCGGTCAATAGCAAAAACTTGCACTTTTTGCAAAGCAATAGAAAGAAAATATCGCAAAATTCGTCCGTTGATCGGTGTAAAAAAAAAGTGAAAGTTGTCACTGAATCGTCGGAAAAAAAATAGAAATTCGTCGATCAATCATGGAGAAAAGAAAATCATCGTCCATTAGTCGCAAGGAAAAGCCGAAAAATTTACTAGTCAGTAGAAAGAAAATGCCACAAAATTCGAACAGTTGTGGATAAAAAAAATGTTAAATTCGTCGGTGGATCGAAAAAATGGGCGAAATTCTTCAGTCAGTCATGGTAAGAGTTTGTCGATCAGTTGCACAAAATTCCTCAGTAGATTGAGGTAAATATCTAAAAAAATATTGCTAAATAGTCAATTATGGAGAAAAATTGAGAAATTCATTATTCAATCGGGGTAAAATTGCAAAAATCATCAATCAGGAGAAAATCAAAATTTTTTAATCAGTCACAGGATAAAAATGCAAAATTCTTTGATTGACCCAGAGAAAAAAAAAAATCAGGAAACTTGTTAGTCAATCAAGGGAAAAATCTCAAAAATATTGCAAAATTCATCATTCGGTTCTAAAAAATTATGAAATCTAGCCAGACTTGAAAAAAAAGCAACATTTTTCGATTGGTCACGGGAAAATATAATGAAATTTTACTGATAAATGAGGACTGTAAACAAACCAGTTCAAAATACCTCAATAGTTCAAAATACAGTCAACTCTGTGAAATTTGCTGATGTATAATCCGCACTACATGTTGAAATGTAAACAACGGAAATTGTCATTAACAGATAAACTCATAAAGCTAAATTTGTTAATTTTTTTCAGTTATCAATGTTCCAATGAATAAATATTTAAATATAAATTGGATATAAACATTTAAATTTCCTTGAGTAACATAAAAATAAAATGTAAACAAAAAGGATGATCTATAATCTGCAAAAATTATAATCTATAAAATCCTTGGTCCCTCAGTGTGCAGATTTCACAGAGTTCACTGTATACAGTTTATAGATTCTCTTAGAACCAGGGCTGGCTATTTGCCGGCAAAAAAAGGTTTCTGCCTTGCCAGTGGCAGAAACTGGTTATAACCGGTTTTAACCGGCAGAAACTGGCATAAACATATTTCATGACATAATATGAGACTTTTTTACTAGTATTAAATTCCTTAAGTACATTTTATTCCGTATAAATAGCAAATGAAATATTGTGGGTAGTTTTAATTAAAAAATAAATAGATTTGTATTAGAAAAAATGAGTAATGTAACAGATAAAATTTTTGTTATAGTATGGTTATATAATTTTATATGTAAACAATTATTAGAGTATTTTAAAATTTCAGCTTAAAAATCAAATACAAAACTATATCCAATACTTATTTTAAATTAAACAATGAAAAGAAAAGAAAAATATTCAATACTTGCTCAAAATAATTTTCTGTAACTTAACGTATTAATTTAATAACAACACTATAAATTATCTCTCATAGAAATGTTATAGCTATATGCGGATCTTGTAATTCCATGAATTTAAAAAACATTTCATTTAAATACAGTATTCAAAAGAACAAATCTGACTTTTTTTTTTTTCAGTTTAAGACTGTTATAAGCATAGATCAAACTTTGTGCGAATTTTAGTAAAAAAGCTAAAATCTAAAAAGCTAAACGACAAAAAACGATTATATGGGATATTTTTGTCGTGTCTGTATGTTATTTGTGCATAAAATCGTTGTTAAAGATTTTAGCTTTTTTATTAAGACTGTTAGTTGAAAATGTTCCAACCACATTTCGCACTTACAAAACAAACAACTACAAAGGTTCAAAGCAGATTTGATACAGTAATAACCGACTACCATATGCTAACTTATTTACTTCAGCCTAAGTATATGGGATCAAAATTGACATACGAGCATAAAGAAAAGGCAAGGAAATTACTTTCTGATATTAATCCCAATTTTGTGCCACATATAATATCCTTTGAAGCAAAATCGACTCCTGCCTCAGAAACATATTTCTCCAAGGAAGCCCTAGAAAATGTCTTGCCCTTACCTTCTATGTGGTGGTCATCTTTAAAAACGAATACTGGTGAAAATGAGGATTTTTCAAATTTGCATCCTCAATAATGACATTGCCAGCAAGTAATGATAGTCATGAAAGAATATTTTCAAACTTTTCTTTCATTCAAAACAAAGAAACAGTCTGTTCAGAAAAATTAGCAAAATTTTGTCCTATGCTATGGAATGTTCTGTGGAAAAAGTAATAGTATATTTGAGTGGCAATTTTGTTCTTTCAATATTTTAAAATAATTGTGCAAGATATTTCATTAATTTTTTTTTCTGTTATTTATTGTGCTTCAATTATTTACTTATATATTTTCACAAGAATCATAATCTTTAAGTTATTGCATTGCATTATTTATTTAAAAATACTCTGAAAAATACATTTGTTAAAATATCAGATTTTTTTGTAAATTTTCTTTTTTACTTTTAAATAAAAATTCAACTCTAAACAATAATATAAAATAGTTAAACTTGTACAGCATCAGACTACCATTGAAAATTTCTGTTTTTCAAGTGAAAAAAAATTAGTACCTATTATTATATAAACAAAGTATATTTATATGATAATTTTGAAACTTTTTTACAACTTTGAATAACATTCATAATCTTTAATTTTAATTTTTAACTTAATTGTTTACACATCAAATACATGTATGAATTAAGAATCATTGCACATTAAAGTTCTTATTAATATTATTTCTGAGTTTCTGCCACTTACACTGGCAGAAACTAGTTATAGAAACTAGTATCATGCCGGTTTTAACCACTCTGGCAGAAACTTGCCAACCCTGCTTAGAACACATTTTTATCGCCATTTTTTCCAAACAATCTTCTTAGTAGATTTATATTGCAAATGTTACAAAAATATGCCATGAAGTTTTAGACTGTCAGACAAACGTCTTTTTACACGCTTTTCCCCTACATATCATCCCTACACAATGCTAGTAGCATTAGCATTGTGTAGGGATGATACGTAGGGAAAAAAGCAACGTCAGACGAATGTCTTTTTGCACGCTTTTCCCCCCGAAGTATCATCCCTACACAATGCTCAACATTGTGTAGGATGTGTAGTGATAATACGTAGGGAAAAAGTGTGTAAAAAGACATTCGTCTGACATTAGCCCAATTGTTTGGAAATACTTGTGTAATTTACACTATGCAACTTAAACGTGTAAAGAATATAATTACCTATCTTTTGATGCTTGGTGGGCGGGTAGAAACAATAGCTGCTTTTAGCTCCATTACTTTCTTCATACTCATATGATGAACGATCTCAATATTTTGCTAAGTAGTTACATCGCTTAATCACCTCTTGGATTACCATTCGTTTTCTGAAAGAATCACAAGTAGAAATCACATATTCAATTTTGGCAGTATTGTTTACTTTCAGAAATCACATTCCATTAAAAAAATATACTATAAAAGTACTTATTTTCACGAGCCTGTCGTAATCACAAAAATTTAAACCTCGCGAAATTTTTTTTTTTTCACCTCAAATAATAAAAAAAAAATCAGAAAATTTTCACTTATCCAAAATTTAATGATTACAGTTACTTAAATGTTAAGCCAAGATCAAAGTTGATAAGTACTGCGTGTGTTTATTAGAGCGATAGGGAGAGGCAGGGCAGAGGGGGCATGTGCCCCATGCGTCAGAACAAAGGGGCATCAAATAAAGAATTATACCTTTGGAATGGATCATTTTCTTCTGATGGACTGATGGCTTCCATTATTATGAAACAGCCATTATAAATGAAGTGTTAGGTGAAGATGAAAGAACAGCTGTAAAAAGTCAGAACTCTGATTTTCTGGTCAGAATGGGAAGAAAAAAAAAGGCCATATATATATATATATTTTTTTTAAATATGGCCATTTTTTGACCAGAAAATCAGAGTTCTAACTTTTTATGGCTGCTCTTTCATCTTCACCTAACACTTCATTTATAATAACTGTTTCATAATAATGGAAACCATCAGTCCATCAGAAGAAAATAACTTGTTTAAAGCGGAAACTCGGTTAAGCGGTACTCTGATAATCCGAACTCTACTGTATGTTTCATTTTTAAAATGATCTTTAGAATATTTTTGTTGGTGTTGGTCATGACCTCCGTGACCTCCCTCTTGGATCCGCCATTGTAGATTACGTAGTTCAGTTATTACATATTTTAAATTTTAAAATAAGCCGGCTATTAAAAAATTAGCAACATTCTCTTTGTAAATATACTTGGCGGAAGGGCAGGGGGACGAACTTTTCGGAAAAAAAGAAGTTTCTTAAAATGTCTTAATCAAAAGGGGTTCTATTTAGGTAATTTCGGGATTTTTCGACTTTCGGTTATGTTCATATAAAATTCGCGAAAATTTCAGCTCACGAAATCACTGATATCTTCATTTTCTCGAAAAATTCGGCTTGCAAAAATAAGTGCTTTTACAGTATACATATTGTGCAGGATACGATATGGTGAATTTTTGTTTTATACACGCTAATTTACATTAAAATCATAAGTAATGAAATTTTATTTAGTAATTAAGCAGCAATACAATTAACCCAAAGCAACACAATTAACAAAGAATTCAGCAAAGGGAAAAAAAATTGCTATCGTCACTGATTTCAGTGCCATTTTAAATTTTGTTTTTTCAACTTAAGTGTAAATTTTGCTGTTTGCAACTGCAATGATATGTGGATTTGAGGAAGTTTCCAGTACAATCAAATTTGGCTAAAATAAGATTCTGGAACCTAACAGATCCTGAGATGTAAATATACCCGCTGCCCTTAGGGTTGTGGAGTCGGTGGGAAAAATGACCAACTCAGACTCCTGAAATTTTAAAGAAACCAACTGACTCTAGGGGGGGGGGGGGGGGGCTAATGTACTAGAAATGGTTGGGTTCCTATTATTCAGATCGCTTCATCGGTACCATGTGTTTTGAAATAGTAATAGTCGTTTTATTAAGTTTGTAATTAAATAAATGAAATATTACTATTTAAAAAACGTAACAATCAAGTAATCTGAATTTTAAAAAATATCCAACTGGCAACACTGCAACCTGACACATTCCTGTTTGACCTTGAAGCATGTAGGTTTTCGTTTCATTTTATGGTCGACAAATGGGTGCAAGTTGTGATAGGTTGTCAAGACCAGGGACCCAGTTACCTCTGGGCATTTTTAGTATAAAACATTTCACCTTTTTTAAAGGCATAATTTTTGTTTTAAAAGGGCAAAAGTACTCTTTTAAAATACCGGTCGAACTTCAGCCCTTCATTAATTGGCTCTGGTCAAGACAAAATATTTTCCATACGCACATGAAAAACCTTTCTTAAACATTTTTACATGCCCCAGAATTTTTTCAGAACATAATTTCAAATACATAAAAAAAATACAGTAGCCTCCCGCTTAACCGGCCTAAACTGGACCGAGGTTTGGTCGGTTAAGAGAAAAACTGGTTAAAGCAGAGAAGTAAAAAAAAAATTAAATAAGTATCTGTGGGGGATTGCACTTTTGCCTATTAAAAACGAAAAATCTCAAATTTTCCAGGGAGGACATCTCATTTCTCCTTGTTCTTGGGAGAATGCCCACACCCCAGGGCCACAACGATGAAGGTCAATGCGTATCCACTTAGAACCGACATCCTTCCCTCAAGATTGCACTTCAACTTGAAAGCGGAGTTTCCGAGGTCGTCATCCCTGAATTTTGCCTGATGTTGGGGAAAAAAGTTGACCGGTTAAAGCAGAGTTCCGGTTAAGAGGGAGGCTACTGTGTATATTTATGTCCATAAAGTGGACCATGTCCCAGAAGCGGGATACTAAGTATTATTTGAAATACAAATATCAATTTATTTTTTATGAATCTAATTCCTCTTTATTTTTCCTTTACCTACCTCCAAAATAACATAATAATGCAAATTTGCAAGTAACATTTTCAAACAAAACAGAAAAGTAAAAAAAAAAATTATTACCGTATATACTCTCGTATAAGTCGACCCCCAACTTTTGAATGCAAATTCTCGAAAAAGTCAAACACCTGCGTATAAGTCAACCCTTTAACTTTTTGCTTCAATTTTGCGCAAAATCAAACCAAAGATTTCACTTAACAATGCAAAAAGGTAGTAAGTTAACAAAAACAAATCATTGAAATTTTTTTAAATGATAAATTATTATTATTTGTATATTTTATATATTATTTTTCTATTCATACACATAAAATGCCATATTTTTGCAGTATTCAAAGTTTTTGTTTTTGCTTTTTTAACTGACTTGCGTATAAGTCGAACCCGCAAATTTGCTTACCGATAATTGTCAGAAATTCCTCGACTTATACGCGAGTATATATATACGGTACACATTTATAATAATAACAGATTACGATACAGGAAAAATTCCAAATAAAATGAAGTTATTAAATAAAGTAAAGGCATTGCATATTAAAATCCAAAATACATATGAGCCTGAAATTTTCTGAAATACTTTTGGGTCTGAGCGAGCTGAGGGCGATTTTATAACACTGATATAAACAGATAAATAACCATAAAGTTTTGATTCCAAATTTGTTTTATGTTACATCTAAAATGAGTAATATTTCAGAATCTACCAGAAATATTTTCATTAATACATGTTAACTTCAATAGGATACTTTTTTATTTTTTAAAAGCAGTAAATATAAAACAAAATATTATATTTCTTACTATGTTAAATAAATTGATATTTTCCTTTGTTTACTTTATTTTACAGTTAAATAATTACTTTAAAGCAATATTTCTTTGTAGAGAATGAGCAATTATTAAATATTTTGAAAATTCTGCATTACAGTTACAGAGTGGATTGTGGACCCCTGTACCCCAGCAGTGAGTGGTCCACTGTGCCCCATGTTGAAGTTCTACATTCTCATAAAAATGTTATTTAAAGCTTTCTTTTAAGCATATTAACTTTAAAATTAAATAAAAACACATATCTTACCTTCACAAAAAAGCTGTTTTAATTTACATATCTATAATCTTTAATTACTGAATAAAGAAAAGTATGAGCATGAAAAATTTTACTTTTAGAAGCTCAAAGTAAACAGTTAGGCTATAATGTTTCATTCTGAGCTAACTATTGTTCTCAAGGCTAGATAAGTAATCAATCTGGTGCTGTAAAATCAACTAGCTGGAAAGAAAAGCAAAATTTAAAAATAAAATATAAGGGGTGGTTCACTATGTGTACTTAGGTCCACTGTACCCCACGCTCCCCTACATTTAATTTTATAGTGTTGACTATAAGCCGCTTTACCAGGGCGCAGCACCCGGCGGCTCTTATTAACTCTCCCAATGTGTCCGGCTGCTCTTTTAACACTTCCTATGCGCCCGTGGCAATTCAATTGATCCCGGGAAAATATCTCAAATTCTAGCGACTCTAAACAAACCAGTTCAAAATATTTTTTGTGAACAAGGTACAAGTGTGCCATTTTTGTAGAATAGTGTTCCCTTTTTGAAAAATACACCCTTTTTTTAGAATAATGTTCCCTTTTTGAAAAATTCCCGCCTGGCGGCCCTTTTTTTCTAGAGTCAAAACTATTTTATATGCAGTAAAATTTTTAATTACATCATTACTGTACAAAAACAGAACTGCATATGTATGTAAAATATTTATATGCATGTAAATTGTAATCAAAAAGTTGAATTATAAGGTGTGAGATAAAAACAAGATTTGAAATCTAATAAATCTCAAAATTTACTTTGAACAACACAAATATATTACATAACAGTCAAATCCAAGTAACATATTATGCTTGGATGCCAGACAATAACCAAAATATGTTATGCCAAATATGAGGGCAATAAATTTATGTTATACCAAAATATGGATAAAATGTTTAATTTTGGTTTTATATCCGTTTTGGAAGACCCAAAAAATAGAAGACTGAAATTTTACAATTTAGGTGCATCATTTGTGGTCTTAAGGATTCAAAAAATTATGAGGAAACGCAAGAAAGTAGAATTAAAAAAACTAATGAATTTTAGTTTAGTGCTTTTAAAAGAAATATTTTTAAACTATTCCTTTTATTCTTATTTTATTTTTCACATTGATTTTACATTTAGAAAGAATATTTCATGAAAGTGGAATACTCGAAAAAAATGAACACAGTTATTTAAAATTATTTTGTTACGGATCTTATAATCAATTTTTAAGCTTATATTATTACTGTTTTATAAAAAATGTTACATATGTACAAGAAAGATCAGTAAAATAATTTTATGCATAACCGACTCCACACACATAGGCTAAATGCAAAAATTCTGCACTACTATTCTGAGCATACAATTTTTTAAAATTCACTCGGTACTTCTTTATTATCCCATCAACTGCTTTCTATAAAATATAAAACTATCGCCAAACTATAATGCCAATAAACAAATAGAAAAATGTTCCCATTAGAATTTCAGAAAAAAAAAAAAAATCTGAGATGCCTGTCTGAATAAAAAACGTCAACTATCAGTAACTTAAGCAATAAAGTTTACAATATATTAATGAAAACAGAAAAAAAAATTATCTAAAATTTTATATTTATAGAAATAAAAAAAAGTCACTTAAATCTGTAAAAAAACTGATTTTGGATAAAGAAATACAGTCAAGGATCCATAATCTGCAATTTTCTATAATTCGCATTGTTTAATGAATAATGAATGTAAACAATTAAACAAATTCTAGATCCAAAAATGATTTTTTAAAAGAAATATCTGAAAAAATTATATCTAAAAGTGAATATACTAATAAATTTTTAAATACAAGAATTTGAAAAATTTATTTTTTGAGATAGCATATTAAACTAATTATTATATTTCATATTTTACTTTTCATGTTATACTGAATATGAAATTAAAATAGCGTCCAGAAATAAGAAAATGACATGTAACCCATAATACTCCATAATCCACAGTATTCCATAATCTGCACAACCTTTGATCCCAACTTGTGCGGATTAAAGAACTTTGCCTGTAGTTTGTAAAAACAAAAAATACAATAAATGCAATGAAAAAAAAAAAATTAAATTTTTTATATTGCAAATTATGATGTGAATACACCAATCATTCTTCATTTATGGAGACAGGGCATTTCTTTTATTATATTGTAAAATTGACCTGTCTCAAAAAAATTATGTTCGCTGCAAGTACTGCTAAAATAACACCTTTGTATATGGTGTACATATGAAAGTAAAGCCGATACACTTTTTGATACTTTTCGATTAGCCAGGTGCCAGTGTTATATATACATACATACATTGTGTGTATAGGGTAGATGTGCCAGTAATGGACACCCCTTGATGTTTTTGGTTCATAAAAAAATAACTAATAAATATTTAGCTTTAATTATTTTTTTAATAATTCCCCCTTGTATGTTTTATAAAACTATGTTATTGTTGACACTTTTAATCAAACCAATCAGGAAGCAGAAAATAATGTTTCAAAGTTTTGCTGTTTTTCTGTGAAAATCTTAATGAAGAGGTTAAGAGCTGGCTTCGTTTAATTAATTTATATATTATTTATTTTCTTACAAAATTTGAATGTTTTTGTTTGAGTAGCAATAGAAAACTTTGAATTTTATATACTAATGGCTATTTACAAAATTTCATTTCTTTTTAAGGTTTTAAGAGGGGGTGTCCATTACTGGGATGGTTAATTAGTCATTTTCCAGTAATGGACACCCCATGTAGACATTGCTAAAAATGCAATTTTAGTAATGTTTATAGTGCATAAAATACTTTGGCTTAACTGCAAACCTAAATAATCAAATTTAATTTTTAAATTATACTTACGAAAATGTAATAACACCAAAACTTTTATAAATAGCTGCTTTTAAGTTATTTTATGTGATTAATAAAATTTTGATATTTTATTTATTATTTTTTTTTTATGTAGTACATATATATACCTCACATTTTATAATCTAGCAATCAAACCAGCCAGGAAGCAGAAAATACTGTTTAAGAGCACAGTCAAAGAGGGGCTCATAGGGCTTAACCCCTCTTCGTTTAAATAAAAACAATTAAGTTGCAAAAGCTATTAAAAATCCATTTTCTGTGTTAAATGTTACCTTATTTTTTTAAAAAAAATGTAATGGATACTATTAATGAAAGTTATAGGTAATATTCATGAAACTAGTAAATCTGCAGATCAGTGGCCTCGAACATCAGTTCTACAGTTTTATTTTGAAATTATTTTATTTAGTATTTAAAATATTCAACTCACAATATCATTTCTTTTATATTTGTAATATTAATTATTATAAATGATATATCAAGTAATCTCTGGAAGATTGTTAAAAATAGTGACACAAAACTAAACATTAATATTCCAAAACTTTTTTTTTATTATTATTACCTTTTAAATCCACCACTGTTTCAATAATTTGTTAGCTGTGATTGTCTGATATTTAGTATTTTAAACTATCTATCTAAAATAATTAAAACATCGGTCTTCTGATAATTACAATAATTGATGCAACCAATAAATGATTATCACAAATATTTTATTAATTACTGGTATCCTAATTGTTAAATTTATTTAAAAATAACTATTTTGTTTCATTAGAATGTATTCATTAAATTCTGGTTCTAAATACAGTCATAAAAACAATTATATTTATTACTTTTTATGGGGTGTCCATTACTGGAACAGAGGGTGTCCACTACTGGGCCAGAAGGTGTCCATTACTGGGCTTTTGGGTGTTTTGATATATTTCTGTTATTTAAAATTAAATTGCTATTCATATGAGGAAATGAGGCTATAAGAATGGTTAAATATTGTTGATAGATTAATATAATATTGAAAAAACTGGAATATAATAATTATAACTATTAATAAAAAAATAATTTTTACAGAAATTCCTTAAGGGTGTCCATTACTGGCACATCTACCCTATATATAATATGTATATACGTATATATATATGTATATAAATATGTGTATATAACACTGGCGCTCAGCTAAGCAAAAAGTACCAATTTTTTTTTAAATTAAAAGAAAGAAAATGTGAAACATTTTCTCATTATTCAATTGATTGTTACAGGGCTGAAACTAGCTTTTTTTGCACATGGGGCAAACGGCAAACATGCATTTTGTCTTCTCTGCAAAGAAAATCTACAAAGTTTCTAACTGCCGACTTATTTTTAAATTTATAATATGTAATCATAAAATATGTTATATTGAACTACATAATCAGCTTTGTCAAAGGTTTTTATCTTAGTAGGTATATATTTGTTGACATTCTTCTCTCTTGAAAATATATTTTTCTCTCATTAAAGACGGGATTACGTTATTGACAGACTTCATTTTCACAAATTTTAAGGTAGTTGTAGTATTACAATTGAAGCGTTAGTGATATGAATTAAGAAATATGAAGTCTCAGTGGTATGAATTAAGAGACTGCTGCACTAGTCACACAAAGACATTCCTAAGCTAAACCTATGGGTGTAAATAATCTTCAACCAGGTACTTATGTATTAGAGTTGTTAGTATTATTGTAGAAACAAAACATCTTATCGATATTTTGGAGTAATTCAAGATTATAATGATGATGAGATGAAGAGTTGAAAGTTGTGTTTTTCAGAGTAACTGATGAAAATAGTCGAATGTTTAGGCTAATAGAAGAGGATATTTCACATGTGGAATATAATCAAGCTATGAGAACTTTCTTTACTTAGCCATAAATTATGAAAGGCAACAGAATCTATTATCATTTTCCATTTCCAATAGATGTCTATGAACAGGGTTGGGGAAATACATCACTTTACTCGCCAGTGGCGAGTGGATTTTCTGACAAGGCGAGAGAATTTTTAGGTAGTTTTTGAAGAACTATAGGCTATAGAGATATACAATCAAAAACATTTTTTTAAACCTAGATATTGTAACTTTCCAAATTATTGCAATGTAAACATGGTATCTAAGTTCTATATTAAGTTTTCCTCTGATGTATATATATTTCGTAATTTTGTTGAAAAAAGAATTATGAAAATGCATTGTAGTAATCTTAATTAATTATTTGTGCTATCACGTACCATTTTAAACTGTCTGTTGCTTATTGCTGGCTGGTAATATTTTCTGAAAATTCAACCCCCCCCCCCGTCTATGAAAAAAATTGCTGCTTTTCATCAAGAGTTATTTGTCATGAGTGTTACTACAAGAAATGTTTTAAATTTTAACCATTTAAAAATATTTTTTTATCATAACTTTTATGGGAATTCATAAAATACTTAAAATAACATATTTTATCAGTAAAAATATCAGGGTTGGCACGGTTTAAACCAAGTGGTTTTAACCATGGTTTAAACCACGGTTTAAACCAATTGGTTTTTTTGTCAAAAAAACCATTTGGTTTTTTTAGAAAAAGTCTAATATAATATTTTCTCTTTTTTGTAATTTAATTGTTTTAAATTATAGATAGAAGTAATTTCTACTTTTAACACTTCATCTCAGCAGTCAACATGAGACATAATGAGCCTAGGTCATGTTTCTATGCATGTAGAATGAAAATTAGCATGTGCTGATGAACATATCTGGTACTCTAAAGATTTTCCTTAAAACATGTGAAATTAGAAAAGATAAAATAGATAAATATTATTCAATATTTAGCATAAAATATTTTCATTTAAAAAATGCAGATTATTTACAGCAGTTAATAACAAAATACAATGATCTTTAAGATTTTGGTTAAGTTGTAAAAGAAAATTTTCTGGATTGGGATTGGGGAAGATTATCCTTAAAGAATTTAAAAGAGTAACTTAAGATATCAAATTGAATAACACAGCTTGCAAAAATTGAATGCTATTTATAGCATTTCAGTAATACCAATCAATCTTTTCTGTTAGTTGCTGAATCTAATGGCCAAAAATGTTGACTTGGACACTTGGAGTTATCACTCAGAAAACAAAATAACCAGAAGTATTTGGATATTAAAAAAAATATAATAATAACAACCACCACAGAATAATATATTATATTCATGAAACTGCATCAAATGTTTATTGATTGATTATTAGATTATTAATCAAAGGATTCTTCATACGATTTTCAAGGTATCAATGTTTCACTGTGTAGAGCAGTTTACTTTGAACATAAGACATAGGTGTTACTAATAATGTTTAAATTAGAAATGATTTCAATTTTCTATATAATTGACTGTAATTATTTAATTTAAATATTTTCTGAAGTTATATTACTTACATAATATCCAAAAATGTTTATTTTATCAACAGATATGCATCTGTATACAATAGGAAATTATATTTTAAAAAACCCGGTTTAAACCAAAAAAACCTGGTTTAAACCAAATAAACCGGTTTTTTTGGTTTTTTACAAAAAAACCCGGTTTTTTTCCAACCCTGAAAAATATCGTCTAAATTTACTTTTTATAAATTTCATTTACAACAATATTCAAAGGGAAAAAAAAGTAACACTCATGACAATGCACACAGTAATGTTTTTAATAAAAATTAATCGCAGTTGCTCATTTTGTATACAACCTTGTTGAAAGACCAATATGTAATTAAAAAATTTCATTTTATGGAAATTAACATTTTTACTTAACTAAGAAATTCAATCATTTTGTCCAGTAACACTCATTACTTTGAAGCCCAATGATTCATTTTCAAAGTTAAACATCTTTAATAGAACAACAGACGGCGGACTCCGGAAGTAGTACCAAAAAGTAAATTTCATTAATTAAGTATTCAGATAAGTCAAAAGATTTTATGCACTATGAACATTACTGAAATTGCATTTTTAACAATGTCTACATGAGGATGTCCATTACTGGAAATCGACTAATTAAGCATTCCAGTAATGAACACGGCTCTTAAAACCTTTAAAATAAATGAAATTTTGTAACTAATCAAATTAATATACAAAATTCAATGTTTTATATTACTTATTACTATCAGGACAAAAACATGCAAATTTTGCAAGAAAATATTACAAAATTTATTAAATGTCTCTTACCATGTTCATTAAGATTTTCCCTGAATAACAGTGGAATTTAAAACATTATATACTGCTTGTGCTTTGATTGGCTTGATAAAAAATGTGTGAACAATAACACAGATTATAAAACATGCAAGGGGGAGTTATGAAAAAAATAATAAAAGCTAATTTTTTTTTTTTTTTTTTAACCAAAAACATTGAAGGGTATCTATTACTGTTACAATCTACTATACATGATTTACATTTTTTGTTGTTGTTACTATTATTATTGTTATTTATTACTATTTAATTAAAATAGTACTAGGGTCGATCCAGGCAAAATTTGGGGTCTATTTAGAGCCCTTTCACAAAAATCTATTTAATAAAATAGGCCCCACAAATAAATTTAATAAAATGGGTCCCTTCACAAAAATGAACTTAACAAAACAGGCCCCTTCACAAAATTCTTTTTAATAAAATAGGCCTCATTCATAACATTCTTTTTCATAAAAACTGTTTTAAAATGTGTAATTTGTAAATAAAACCAGGTCATGAAAACCAAGAACTTTAGCAAGGAGAAGTTATTGTTAAAAAAATTGTTCGTTCGAATTTGAGTAACTGGATTTCAACTTTCGTTACAAAATGTTATTTTTCACAAAAATATAATTAAAATTCACAAAAATGACTTCTACTTTTCACAAAATGGGCCCCCAAAATAAAAACCTGCATCGACACCCGAGTACTAATTAAATAACTAATGATAATGAATTTAATTATCATTAAAAATTTAATATTTATGTTTTCTATAAAATAAGAAATTAAAATAATAAGTTTTTAATTGTTTAACTAAAAGTAATAACTTTTAAAAAATGTTTAATCTGATTTGGGAGGAAGGGGTAGAAAAGTGCGGCCGGATGGTCGTATATCCGGCCAAATTGACATCCGTTGGATCCCTACAATAAATTTAATTTCAAGCACTTTTGAATTTTCCTTTTTTTAAATGCTGTTTTGGCAAACTTTTTGAAAATGACACATATACTGCTACATTAAAATCTTTTAACGTGTTCAGGCAATTAAAAATGTTACAGCGAACTCAAAATGCATTTTCACTTTAGTATTTAGTAAAGGGAATGTAACTTATAACAACATTAGGACAACAATACGAAGTTCCAAAGAACTTCGAACTTCGAAAGGTTACGCATTACTTAAATAAATTAATATTATATAGAGTAAAAAACTAATAATTACATACCTAAATAAATCCTGGAACATAAACTGCAGTCTGTGGTACAACATGACGACATTCGATGAGAATAACAGCCCAGACGTCGTGTCAGAAGGCAGGAAACAAACATGGGAAACAAATGGCGCGTCCGCGCGTTTCAAAACCGACCGTTGGCGTTGCCATTTCTTCGATAGGAAATTGGAGCAGCCATGGAACATAAGGTAGCGACTCGGCGTATCAGTGTTTCCAGATCGGATTACTTTTCAACACTCCGGGCGAACAGGGGCGGATCCAGAGAGTTGTTTTTTTTCTTGGGGTAGAGGGGGCGATACCGAATGATACATAATCAACACATAGTTTCTATTGGTTAAATTATTCCTTGCAGTTACTTATTATAGGAATATGAAATAATTAATGCTATTTAAAATTGCTATAGACTCTCGATTATCCGACGTTCAATTAACCGACATACTCGGTTAACCAACCGTCTTATTATATAGGCCTCCTCTCCTCAAAATATGGCTTATTGTTACTTATTGTGCCGAAAATTCAAAAAATGTTACCATAGAATTTATTTATTAAATGTCTTTTCATTTTTAGCTCACAGGCTATCAAAGCCTGAGAGCTAATGTGCCCGCAGGTTCTGTATGTACGTACGTAACGCGATAACTCTAGATAGAAATATCCGATTTGCTTCAATTTTTTTTCTAGGTTCATTCTCATAAGGCACTTCCCTGATTACTTCTGGGGGTTCATTGGTTAAGTATAAAGGCGGGTACGGGGGGTGGGGGTATGATCCCCACCTTAACTTAGATAAATGTGTTTTTCATGCAGAATTATCAGATGTGCTTCAATTTTGGTATACCGGTTAATTTTGATAAGGCGCTTCCCTGATTAGATTTGGGGGTTGATTGTTTAAGTATAAAGGGGGGATCGAGGGGGGGATATCCCTTAATTTGGAAAAATGGGTTTTCTATTCCGTTTTATTATAAGGCGCTTCCCTGATTAGTTTTGGGGGTTCATTGGTTAAGTAAGGTGGGGATACGGCGGGCTAATCCCCCCTTAAGTTAGATAAATGTGTTTTACAGGCAGAATTATCAGATTTGCTTCAATTTTGGATATCGGCTAATTCTGATAAGGCGCTTCCCTGATTAGATTTGCAGGTTCATTGTTTAAGTATAAAGGAGGGATCGTCGGGGGATACCCCCTTAATTACGAAAAATGTGTTTTCTTATCCGATTTGCTTCAAATTTGGTATACCGGTTTATTATAATAAACCGCTTATACCGGTCTACGGGTTTAATATAATAATGGCTTCGAAGGGGGGGGGGACGATCGCCCCCCCCCCCTGTAGATCCGCGCCTGCTCCAGGATAATATTTTTTTAACTAGGCTACTTGCTACTTTTTGGGCCACTAAAGAAAAAAATTGGGCTACGATTTTCTACTTTTAGCTTCCCCCCGCTCCCCATTTTTTTCCTAATACATATTTAAATATTAGAGACACAAGTTAGAGACCAGAGGGGTAAATAAAAGACATTTTGAAAATTTTATGATTTCTCGTGTGATCGCAAGTATTCAGCTATAAGTATGCAAAATTTCTGGTCTCCAACTTTATTAGGGGCTGAGTTAGAAAAAATGCTTAAAATATACAAGTTAGAGTCCGGAGGGGTTAATAATATAAGACTTTTGTAAATTTTTATGATTTGTCGTTTGATGTGAGGTGTTCAGCTATAAGCATGCAAAATTTCAAGTCTCCAACTTAATTAGGAGCTCAGTTAGGGAAAAAAAATGCTTAAAATACACAAGTTAGAGTCTAGTGGGGTAATTATAAGACTTTTTTCAAAATTTTATGATTTGTCGTTTGATGTGAGGTGTTCAGCTATAAGTATGCAAAATTTCAAGTCTCCAAGATATATGGTTTCTGACAGGAACGGATCCAGATAATCGGTTTTTTTTGGTGGGGGGGGGGGCGATACCTAGCGACATATAATCAAAGCAACGGTGATTCTGAGTTAAAAAAAAATACTGAAGTTCACAGCATATTTTCTAAAAGGCTACAACAGAGGGGGAGGCCGGGAGGGGGATCGTCTACCGACTCTAAGTATGTGGTTTTTCGCGGCCTATGGCGAAATTTGCGTTTTTTCACTTTTTTAACCAATCCTAACCATAACCAATTCTCGTTTTTAAACAATCCTTTGACGAAATTCCCGTTTTTTCTGCGAACCTTTGACAAAATTTACGTTTTTTGCGATCTTGTGATGAAATTCACGCTTTTTCGCGATCCTTTGGCGAAATTGGCGTTTTTTACGATCCTTTGACGAAATTAGTGTTTTATCCGCGATCCTGTGGCAAAATGCGCGTTTCTTTTGTGATCCTGTAACAAAATTCACGGTTTTTTTAGATCCTTTGACGAAATTCGCGTTTTTTTTTACGATCCTTTCACGAAATTAGTGTTTCATGCGCGATCCTGTAACAAAATTCGCGTTCTTTTGCAATTGCCTGACGAAATTCGCGTTTTCCGCGATCCCTTAAAGAAATTCACTTTTTGTTGTTGAAGAAATCCGTCGACGAAATTCGCATTTATTTCGCGGCCTTTGGCGAAATTTGCTTTTTCCCCGTTTTTAACCAATCCTTTAACGAAATTCACGTTTTACAACCAATCCTTTGACGAAATTCCCGCTTTTTCTGCGATCCTATGACAAAAATTGCGTTTTTTCGCGATCCTTTGGCGTAATTAGTGTTTTATCCGCGATCCTGTGGCAAAATTCGCGCTTTTTCCGCGATCCTGTGGGAAAATTAGTGTTTTTTTCGCGATCCTGTGGCAAAATTCGCGCTTTTTCCGCAATCCTGTGACAAAATTAGTGTTTTTTCCGCGATCCTGTGACAAAATTCGCGTTTATTTCGTGATCGTTTAGTTAATTTCGCGTTTTTTATAATCATTTGGTGAAATTAGTGTTTTATCCTCGATTCTGTGGCGAAATTCGCGCTTTTTCCGCAATCCTGTGACAAATTTACGTTATTTCGCAATTCTCTGGCGAATTTCGCGTCTTTTCGCGATCGTTTAACAAATTTCACTTTTTTCTGCGATCCTTTGACGAAATTCGCGTTTTTTTCGCGATTTTTTGACGATCTTTTTTGCGGTATTTTTTGGCGGAATTCGCATTTTCCACGATCCTTTAACAAAATTAATTTTTTTCTGCTATCCTATGACGAAATTCGCGTTTTTTCTGCGATCCTGTGACGAAATTCGCGTTTCTTTTGTGATCCTGTAACAAAATTCACGCTTTTTTTAGATCCTTTGACGAAATTCGCATTTATTTCGTGATCCTTTGACGGAATTCGCGTTTTTTTACGATCCTTTCACGAAATTAGTGTTTCATGCGCGATCCTGTAACAAAATTCGCGTTTTTTTGCAATTGTCTGACGAAATTAGCGTTTTCCGCGATCCCTTAAAGAAATTCACTTTTTGTTGTTGACGAAATTCGTTGACGAAATTCGCATTTATTTCGCGGCCTTTGGCGAAATTTGCTTTTTTCCCCGTTTTTAACCAATCCTTTGATGAAATTAGTCTTTTTTCACGGTCTTTAACGAAATTTGCTTTTTTACCCGTTTTTAACCAATCTTTTAACGAAATTCACGTTTTACAACCAATCCTTTGACGAAATTCCCGTTTTTCTGCGATCCTATGATAAAATTTGCGTTTTTTCGCGATCCTTTGGCGTAATTAGTGTTTTATCCGCGATCCTGTGGCAAAATTCGCGCTTTTTCCGCGATCCTGTGACAAAATTAGTGTTTTTTCCTCGATTCTGTGGCAAAATTCGCGCTTTTTCCGCAATCCTGTGACAAAATTAGTGTTTTTTCCGCGATCCTGTGACAAAATTAGTGTTTTTTTCCGCGATTCTGTGGCAAAATTCGCGCTTTTTCCGCAATCCTGTGACAAAATTAGTGTTTTTTCCGCGATCCTGTGACAAAATTCGCGTTTATTTCGTGATCGTTTAGGGAATTTCGCGTTTTTTTTACAATCATTTGGCGAAATTAGTGTTTTACCCTCGATTCTGTGGCGAAATTCGCGCCTTTTCCGCGATCCTGTGACAAATTTACGTTATTTCGCAATTCTCTGGCGAATTTCGCGTCTTTTCGCGATCGTTTAACAAATTTCACTTTTTTCTGCGATCCTTTGGCGAAATTCGCGTTTTTCGGAGATATATTTTTTTTGGGGGGGGGGGTGATCTGGGCGATCCCCCCCCCCCCCCCCCTCCGTAGGTGACAGGACATGTTTCCGATTGTTTGTATTTCCCGCGAAAACTGCCGCAAAAAAGTTGGATTTATATTATTTTTTTGGGGAGGAGGGCGATTTCCCCGGTCACCCCCCCCCCCCCCGTGGATCCGCGCCTGGCTTTCTGAGAACGAGCTCTGTGACAGACAGACAGAGGAGTGAGACGAATAGTGTTTCGTCAAATGAACGAAACCCTATAAAGATACGGTAAAACACATTGTGTGTGCCGAGCCTGGAGTTTTTGAAAAATAGGAAGCACCATATTTTGGTGCTTCTATTTATTTTACTCCATGGATTGATTCAACTTGGAACGGAAATTTTTAACATTCTATTATTAACTTTTTTGAATGAATTTTTAAATTCAAGTAATTTTTAGGTGGAGAAAAAATTTCTTATTTGTCATACCTAAAAAAAGGTGTTTTTTTAACCCTTTGAGTGCCAAGAAGCGTGATCGCGCTCCTCAATACACTGGCCGAAAATGCGAGGAACGCGATCGCGCTCCTAGCTCACGCATTAACTAATACGATCTCTATTTCATACTTATCGATTCTTGTTCATCGTTTTTTTTTTCCGGACGTGTATTTATAAAAAATCTAAAAAATACGATCTCTATTTCATGCTTGTCGATTCTTGTTTATTGTCGCTTATGTTGAAATAATAATATTTATTGGAATTATAACATCTATTTTTTGTTTTTTAAATACTTTTCGTAAATAAAATGTTCCGAATTTAACTAATATATATATATATATATATATATTTAATTTCTACTTTCCTCTAGCAGCGTGGCACTTGTAGCTAATTCTCTAAAAATCATGTTGAAACTCAAAGGGTTAAACCTAAAATAAATTAATGAGGCAAATATGTAACATTAAAGAAAAACTTCTTTAAGAACTAATGCAAGTTAAAAATGTATTAAAAACAGATAATGATTACTTTCAGTTAAAAATAATTAAAATGTTACGTACCTCTTTGTCCCGCACTTCCGGTACGAGTATCTAACTGAATAAAACACAAAGAGCACACAAAAGCGAACAAATTCTTTCATCACATAAGTATATGGCAGGTATATATTTAATGGTACACAATATTACAATTCCGATTACATGACTTTGAATAACTCATTAATTAAAATTAAACGAATTTAAAGTCTTCGAGTTTCAATGTTCTATGAACGTCTAATTCTTCAATAAAGATTAAAGATCGGTTTGACATAATTCAACATATTAGATTGGAAGTTCCGACTCGAAAGACGATACACATTCAAATCCGCCGAGAACCGTGACGGGCACAGGATCAACCACGTGTTACACCCCCACCCCCCTCACACACTCTCGAGAACCATAAAAAGCATGTGAATCTTTAATAATACCTAGCCGACTTCGGCAACCACTTGGTTCGTCTCTCATAAATTATATTATTTAATTTCTTGTACTTAAGTATAATAATTAGACATTTATACAGTTTTACAAAAGTAAAGTAAATTACAGACATTTTTTTCTTCTTTTAAATTATGGTACACATAGAAAATAAATGTAAAAGAAATATAATATACAGTGTGTATTGTAAGAGCTGTGCTCCTTCGAGCTCCTTGGGCCCCGAAATAATGTACCGGCTGCACCCCCCCCCTCTCCCCTCAAGCCTGCACGCATTACGTAACAAGCATCACTTCAGGGGTTGCCGCACACCGAGGCGGGGCTACCAGCTTTTTCCTTACTGAAAAATAGTTATTTTACGGTATAAATACCGAGCTTTTATTGAAAAACAATCATTTTACCGTATAAATACCGTTTATAATCGAAATGGCATATATACTGTTTTTTTACACTTAATATACCTTAGAAATACAGTACTCATACTGTAAAGAGTAAAAACGGTACAAGTACCGTAAAATTTACGGTACATCTACTGAAATTTTACGAAAATTTTTTACAGTGCAAGAACTCCTGACTGTGAGCATCTGAAAGAGTTACGTTCTTAGGTGAAGACATATTATAAGTTCTAGCGCTTTGCTTTCCGGATATTGCTATTTTAGAAGTAATGCCTAAATGTTATAAATATAAATGTACATAAAAGAGCAGTTCACGACAATTTTCAGAGAGAAAATAAAAGGTTAAAACAAAACAGCACTTTTAAAAATCACAAAATGAACACTCTAAATAAAAAGGATCGCAGAGTCAAAATATGCCCAACATCTTTAGAGTGACTATTCACTCTGAGCAAAAGTGAAATTTTTGACTCTCTGAAAGAGTGAATAGTTACTCCTGGGAAGTGAATATTCACTCTAAACAGGGGTGGATAATCACTCTTTCGGAGGAGTGACTATTAACTCTTGCTAAAGGAGTGCGGTTTTTTACCCCTGGTAGGAATGAATAGTCACTCTTTCATAGAAGTGCATGTTAATTTTTTATGGAGTCAATTCTTTTTTTATTTTGCTTTTATGGGCATTTTAAAAGAATCACATCTTTTACAGCATGCAATGAAAATAGATACAAGCGTGGTAAAGATTGGAATAAAATACTTTATCAGCAATATTTATTTAATTCATAGTTTGTAACACTAATTGAACTTTTAAGGAAAAAAATCAGCTAAAGTTACATATGAATTTAATTTAGATTATTGACAGAAATAAACTAATATATTTTATTCCAATTTTATCCTTTGTGTTTGCTTTTATTGCATACCCTATAAAAATATTACTTTTAAAGTTTTATAAATAACTCTTTAATAGGTGGATGTTATATGTTTAACAATATGTTTGATGTCATTTTAATTTTTGGTTTTAAATATAAATTCCTATCTTTTTACCGTATTTTTTCCGCAAATTATTGCTATTTTTGCAAAGTCCTATTGTTATAAAATATTTTTCATTTTTTTACTTAAAAACAATGCTTATAAACTTACATATTTTTTTAAAAATGAGTTCTAAGTATGATTTAAATATTGAAATGTGTATTTTTTTTCCGCTGTGATTTGCTTTTGTTTTATTTAATATGATCATGTAGTCTAAATTTTAAGTTCTCTGGAATATGTATATATATGTCTTTTAAACATATTCCTTAACTTAATCATGATTTCTAATTTTGGCCCATTATTGTTGAAAATAATACTTATTAACCACCTCACTGACAAGCCCGTGTTAATACGTTCACTAACCTCCAGTTTTCACTCCAGTTGCAATACAAGCAATATTTAAAGTTATATAATTCTATTGATTTAATGTATTTTTAATACATTGAACGATGATTAATACTTCCAAGGATTACATTCATATTTGTTATTAAGTTTTTTTTATAAAATGTTCAAAAAATCATTTTTTCTTTTAGCATTTAAAACAAAATACAGAAAAAACAACATTACAATTTTGCCCTTTTCCAAGACAGTCGGAGGGTTTTAATGAAACGACACGGTAAGTCATATTTAATTTAAATTTTTTATTCCCGTAGATATTGCATTTTGGGAATATGAGCAAAATAGATTTGATATGTTTTATAGGAAAAGATTGACCTAGGAAATAGAAAAAAATAAATATAAAAATAAACACATTACATTTATTTGTATCTGTATGAATTTTAATAAAAATAAAGTGAATGACTGCATATAAAAGTTCTTATTGTTTGAAAAACATTTTAATGTAAAAAAGTAGTTATTAATCTCTTTAAAAAAATATTCAGTCCTAAATCATGTAAGAAAATATGAACTTTTTAAAAAATATACTAAAGCTGTCTTATCGATAAACTTCAAAACAGGCATAAAAAACATTTTATTTCAATGCTTAAATATCATGTTTTATTTTTTAGTGCCAAAAATTACGTGCATCAAAAACGTAGAAAATGCGTTTAAATTGAAGGAAATTTAATAACTGATGCAGAATGTCTATAATTATTTTTTTTTATATTACTCAGTCTCGAAATTTTAAAATCATAACCCGCAGAAAAATGTTTAGATACAATTTTTAAAAAATGATATACAGTAAAACCTCCCTAAAACGACCACGTACTGTTCCAATAAAAATTGGTCTCTCCGAGAGGTGGTCTCTTAATGGAGGTCATGTTTAAATCTAGATTTTAATAGTTGAAAAATGGTAACAAATGTTACTTAAATTTATTTTTCACACTAGGAAAAAATATAAAAATTTAAGTATCAAAATAAAAGTTAAGTACATAAGTTAATTACTGCAGAGTTTAAAAAATGAACACATTGAGCTTTGCTTTAATTTTACAGTTTTATATTTTATAATTTTTATTTCCAAGTCCTTTCGAAGTCAGTAAATAAATGCATTTTTTTGTGGACGGGAACAAATAATGAAGATTTCATTACTTTATCTATTTCTTTGAGAGTTTTCCGACACAACAGGGCAGAGGAGTTTATTAACCGTCAGTCTTAATTTGTAATCAGAGTTAAATTCATTGCCTAAAAAGGCACAAAGGGGTTTAAACACTTAAAAGTTACCGGGATAAAAAAAAAAATCTAAACTTAGTTTAGAAGTTTGATGAATAATGCACTCTCCGGAATTATTTTTTTAATAAAACCTTCTTCAAGCTACCAGGAAAAAACGGAATTTATTTCATTTTCTTCAAAGAAATCGGTCTCTCATGAAGGGGGTTCAACTGGAATGATCTCTGAATGGAGGTCAAATTAGTATTGAGCCTATGGGAATAAATTTCGTTCCATGAAAAAATGGTCGGTGAGGGAGGTGGTCGCCTAATAGAGTTGGTCGCACAGGAAGGTTTCACTGTACCAACCTTTTCGTAATATCATAAACATTAAATATCATATTTAATTCCGAAACAATAATAAATACTCTTAACTGTATATAATCCGAAATCAAAATTAAACAACAACAACAACAAAAAATAAAATTTCATAGAACGGCAAATTAATGTTTTCGAATGACGTGTCTCCTACGATTGAGAAAATCTATCTTCTCTTATGAGTCAGTCACCCTTTCAAACGAAAGAGATAAAAGTTCTTTGTTTTGGTCGTTGGTAAAAGTTTTATAATTTGCAAACACAGAATTGAAAGGGAATAAAAAAATATTTTCATTCATTTTTTTTTAATTCACATTTCCCGAACTAATGAATTTTGGATTATTTTTTTGCTAAGCATTGTGAGCTTAGAGGTCTGCACGGGCCGAAATTTCCAAGGACCCGGCCCGACTTATAGAAAAAAAATTCGGCCCGGCCCGTAGAAAAAAATTTGGTCCGGCCCGGTAAAAAACTTAAAAGTTCTGCCCGAGCCCGGCCCGGAAAAAAGTTAAAATCTCGGCCCGAGTGAATTTCAACAAAACATTGATTTTTTATTTTTTTTTTTTTTGGAGTGTTAAAAATCTGGAAAATGCTATACACTAAGATGGAATTGTATAGAAAAGAAAAAATAAATGCGTTATAGACAATTTCCCTTCTTAGCGAGTGTAAATGTATTATATATTCTTTTCTTATGTATTAGTATATTAATTATGCATGGATCAATACGTTAGTGAGTTTAAAACTGGATTCCGTCATACGCAGGTTCTTTTCACACGTTTTACTATGTTTTAATTTAGCTATATTTTAATAAGCGCAGAAATCTAGTGTTCTTTAAAAATAATAAATTTTAATGTTTAAGGGTAGAATAATGACGATTTAAAAATGTATGCATTTTTTGCAAACATTTTTGGGCCAGACCTAATTTTACTGACTTTTGAATAGACCAGGCCACGGTGAGACAATGATTTTCATACGGGCTGGGTCAAAATTAGGACTGAAAATTTTTGGGTCGTGAAGACTCGGAATGAACCAGTCCCGACTTTGTACAGAAAAAATAAGCTAGGCCCGGCACGAGCCTTCAGAAAAAAGTGTGGCCCGGGACCGGCCCGAGTTCCGTGAGTGAAAATCGGCCCGAGCACGAGCCGGCTCGTGCAGATCTCTAGTGCGTATTCAATTGTTAAAAGAATTATATTTCAAACCGCTGCATGAAGAAATATAACAGACAATCACTTTTGAACACTCTAACGATCAACCTTTTTCTATACAACATACAACTATTTAGTGCATAATCTTAACATATCTACACGAATAAATGGTTAAAATTAAATAAGACTTACCTTTATTTTATGTGTTCCATTAAGAATAATTTTAATGATATCCTTATCTGTTAATCCTAAGATGGCGGACCAGACGAAAATGTGATCATTTTTCTTATCTTACGAGGGCGCTGTCGCCTCTCTGTTCTGATTGGCTAATAAGCAATTCATACGCAAGCCCACTCTTTCGGGAGTGACAACTTCACTCTCGATAACGGAGTGAGATATTGCACTCCTTTCTAGAGAGTGGGAAATGCCACTCTTTAAGGAGTGTATTTTTACAAAATTCACTCCAAAAAGAGTGAAAAGGCCTGTCACTCTTTCAAAGAGTGAGCTTTTCACTCCTCCCAGTTTTAGAGTGAAATAACAGCGCCTTTCTCTTGTTTTCAGTGGTATTCACAACGATATCATGCCATTTAACCAGATACAGTAGGAACTCATTTAACAGTTACCCTTTGGTACCCGACGATTGTGACGTTTGAAGCGGGGGTGAAGGCACAAGCAAAATTATTTATTGTCGTTATATTGGTTATATTCATTATTTGATAAGCATTATATTACATTAAAACGTTAGCAATGGGAAACCTTCTTCTTAATTTTTATCATAAAAAATTAAAAAATTACGCAAGGTACGGTCGTCAAAAAAAAAAAAAAAAAAAAAAAAAAGTAAACATTTTCTACTAACTCTGCAACAAATTATTGTAGAAAAAAAGCTACTGGTACCAAACTATCGGAAATAAAGTCTACTTTTAAATGATGTACATAAAGTTTTCTTAAGGGGTCATCTACATATCAAAACGAACCCAAACTTTGCTTTTTTTTCTTCAATAGCAATACCCAAGTTTGACACTATAAATAGATTCTACATCCTTCAATTAGCCTAAATCCAAATTTTTACGAAATTCGTATGATTAGTTTCCGAGAAATTAATTATTTTAAAATCAGCCTATTTTAGGGGCAGCATCCAAATTTAAGTTCGGTACTCGATTGTTGAAAAGGTACAGAATGATTATGTCACTTCTATTAATATATTATTTCTTGCCAATATTACCATTTCACTCGCTTAATATGTTTCGACTATTGCCATACCAAAAGTTTCATTAAAATTCGTAACATAATTTTATTTTTTCAAATTACGCTTTTCTGGACATCATAGACGGCCCCTGAAACCGTCATTTTGATGTTTTTTTTCTCATAATTAAAGAACTACTTGGAGGAAAATTTTGAAGTTGAGAATTTGCAAAGACAGAAAATAATAATCATAAATCTATCAAAAAAGTTGTAAGTTGCAATTCATAATTTTTTCGAATATTTATTCCATGATTCATAATTCATATTTAAAAATTTTAAAAATTAGAAATTCAATGTATTTATGTTTGGGATATTTAGCATTATAATTAAAAAAAAAAATTATCACATTAGGATTATAATTTCAAGAGACATTAATAAAAATATGAAAATGTAATTTAACATTAGAAGCTCTAAATTTTGAAAGTTTATAATTCAAAAATTTATCATCTAAATGACTTCAAATTTCATTTCTAGGCATAGTTTGAACCGAAGATTCAAAATATATTGTCAGAATTGTGTGTTGCCATTAAAAAAAAACAAAGTTTTGTCTGGTTTTTATTTGCAGATGGACCCCAAAGCAAATTTTATATACATCATTTAAAAGTTGACTTTATTTACAATCGTTTGGTACCTGTAATTTTTTTTTTATTATAATTAGTTGCAGAGTTAGTAGGGGGTGTTTACATTTTTTTTCCCACGACTGTTACATAATGCAGTTGCAGTGTCTTGGATTTTTTTTTTTTTTTTTTTTTTTTTTTTTTTTGTTATTCGTTGTCACCGTCATCTTAATCAAAACCACAAATTTTAGGTTATTTTATCATTTTGCAACTTTCCTTTGAAATAATACAAAAAAAAAAAAAAAAAAAAAAAAAACGAAAGAAAGAAAAACCGTACTGAAAGTGGACGGTGTTACAGGGTCTCATTTTCCTAAGTGACGATTTATTAGAATGTTTAGCCTTACTTCCTCATATCTTTGACCTTGACTTTAAGAAACTGAAGTTATATGCGGATTCACTGTGTAAAATTCTACTGTAACAATCAATATCCTCGTTATGAGGTAAGGAAGTTTTAATTGCTCGATTGAAAAATAAAAAAATGACATTGGTCAAGTTCTATTTTCGTTTTGAACTCTTCAGTTGTTATTAAACCCAAAAAAACTGCAAGTTTTTTATTTTTATAAGTAAAAAAAATTGGTGCGCGATGCAATGCAAGATGACTTATGAAACTGCTGTTACAAAACTTCTTGATGTTAACAAGTCGATATTTTCAATGCCATGATTTGAAAGCATAGTTTTAGCTACGGAGCTGACTTGAAGTCACAAATTTAATAATTTTAATACAATCTGATGTCAGATATTGACATGGAATAAGTGACATACAATTGCAGAGAAATTTTAGGAGATGGAAATTCGTTCAAGATATTCACACGCCAAGTTTATAAACGTCTTAATTTCCTTTTGTCATCAATTTATTCGTGAAATAATACAAACATAGCAATTATTCAAGACCTAATATAGTAGTAGGAGAGCTATGTCAGTTTTCCAATGTAAAAAGTACCATTTTTCAAATGTGCTGAGTTAGCAACAAAGCAGTGTTGCCAGAAGGGTATTTTTAGTCAAAATAGCCATAACTTTTTTCGGATTATTTTTCTTTGCTTTATTTAATTACAAAATATCTGTCATTAAATAAAGCTAAGATTACTGTTCTGAAACAGTGGTAGATATTTTGAATAAAAAAATTCCCCAAATTGGCAAGCCTGCATCAAAGGCATGAGGGTTTCAGAGCCTTATCTTGACTTACAAGACACTAAATCTGTTTCTTTAGATTTCTATTTAAAAATTTTCTAATAAATAAGACCGATAATAAGACTAATGTTCTGGAAGAGATCTATTAATTTGTACTAATCTTAAGCAAATTTTCGTTGAATCAGCAGACTAAACAAAACCCAATTTTCTGGTTTATGAATGAGAGGATATTCACATCTCTAAAATGCACAATGTAAAAAAATCCAGGAACGTTTCTGAGAAATCATTAAATTTGTTGGATAATTCTGGATTTCTTTTTTGAAGCATTCCTGATCAGAATTGACAACAATAATATATACGAATTGGGGCGTCCTATAGTAAAGAAACTCTCCTTTAAATTGTTGGGCAAATATCTGCATATTATTTCTCAGGCACGTTCCTGGATTTTTTTTTCTTTTCAGTGAATGTTTCAAAGTAAATCGAGTCACAATCATTAAATAATTTTTATGCATATGCACAAAATTTTCAGATATCTATTAAGACTGAAAACATGTCAACACAAAATTTTTTTATCTATAAAAGTAATAAAAATGTTGATTATATTTGATTTTCTGTTTGATTGTTTTTCCTGCTCAAAACAATCTGTTTAAAAGGCATTTTTTCACAGCTATCCAACTTTTATAAGTATATAGGATGTCCACTCTCAACAATGTCCAATGGCTAATTCCTAAACTGTTAGTCATAGACATTATAGTTCCAATTACAAAAAGGTTTTAAATGAGGTAAAGAAGTATATTAAGCACATAATGATTCCTTTTTTTAATTGTCCTTCGGCCAAAAACCGCATAAAAAGTACATAATGATTCGGTTTTTAATTGTCCTTGTGCCAAAAAACGCAAAAATCACTTAATGATTAGGTTTTTAATTGTCCTTGGCCAAAAACCGCATAAAAAGCTAATAATGATTCTGTGACGTGCGATGAGACAACGGATAACGATTATCGTTTTCAACTTGTGGCGGACAATGGTGGACAGCATATGGAACCTGTCTGCCGCATGTCTAGCAATAATTAAAAACAGAATCATTATTCGCTTCTTATGCGGTTTTCGGCCCAAGGACAGTTAAAAACTGATTTTTCCCATCCAATGTGGTACGACCTTGCAGTGGTGGATGGACTTTTCACTAACAGTACCACAACTATTGACTGATTTCAAAAGTCATTTTTTCCGTAAAACAACCGAAATACTCATGCACATTGAACAATACGGTTGGTTTACTTTGCAACTCATGACAAAATCGTCGTATTTCGATTAAAAATGTCAGTTGACGCCGAATCCACTTTCGTTATGCCGCTTACAGCGCCATCTATTGAGAAACTTTGGAACTTTTTTTCTTATGCCATGCCGTTTTCCCCTTCTTCCAGTATATTCATTTCAGATTTGAAGTCATTTTGACCTGTGGTTCTTTTTTTACAGCATTTTGAAAGTTAAACTTTAATTATAATCACGCAGTATAAGTTTTATTTTAGATTCAGCATTTTAAAAAATATTAATTTAAATAAAAATTAAAAATATTTAATGAAATAATTTGAAAAAAAAATGACGTAACTTTAAAAAAATTAAATTCATATTTTCAAAAGTAAATATTTGCCGAATCAAAATTACATTAAAACAGTTGAAAAATACATATTCCAAATTTGAACCATTTATCTTTAACGTTTCTTGACTTATAACAATTAATATGCGAGAAATGGTGAAAAAACCGATCATGAAGAAAAACGCATTTTCGCAAAAAGTCGTTTTCATGATAACCATTGCTTGAAAGCAAGATTTTGAAAACAAACCAAAACTTAAAAATGAACATTTCCTGTTCCAATTAAGATAGAAACATGATTTAAACTTCATTTTAAGCAGAAAAAAACAGAGAAATTTTTAATGTAATAAAAAATAAGAAAATTTTAATATGTTTGTGTCCCGAACCCCTTTAAGAGGATGGAGATTTTAGATGAGTGAGACTTATGAGATTATGTAAATGAGATTTTAGATAAATCATCTTACTACAAAATAAGAAATAGGGCAGAATAAAAATAAAAATAATTTTAAAGATTTTAAATTTTGCTGGATGAGGTCAGAGGGAAAAGAGGAACTTTTGGAGAAAGGAGTGTAATTTAGATTATTGTTTATTTACTTATTGTTTATTTACTTATTGTTACTAGCGAGCAACAAATACAACAAAAGAAGTAAGATTTTCAAGATTTTAAATTTTTTGTGCTGGGGAAGGAGGGCAAAGAAGGGAACCGGACGTTTCATGCAAGGAGGGGGGATTTCATTCAGATTATGTAAAAATATATGGAAATCCACCCAAAAGTCAAAAGATTCAAAATATCTCCCTTAAATTTTGATATCAATTCTTTCCACAAAAAAAGTTTATGAAAGGGGAGGGGGGGGGGGCTTATATTTGGAAATGGAAAAGAAATTCAAAACTAGTTAAAAGTGGGTGGGGGCTTACAATCTGGATTTTACGGTAATATGATGCTTGGGTATGGAGTCAGAACAGCTTTTTATATTTCCGTATTTTAGTCCTCTTTTTTTTTTTTTTTTTTTTTTTTTTTTTTTTTTTTTTTTTTTTTTTACAGTGTACTTCTTCCCTGTGTTTATAATGTACCCCACGTGTGTTCACAACTACCCTACCGGTGGGACACATGTGAATAATTTTTTGAATTAAAAAAAAGTAAGTAGTGTTATAAAGATGGTTTTAAAAAATGCCATGGGTAACAAAAAGTTCTGTTTACTATTTTGAGTAGTTTTTGCACATAATTAACCCAATTATGAGAAAAAGCTATATTTATATGAACTGTGCACATGTGCCCCTTCCCTCCCTTAAATATTAGCATAACTTTCTAAACCTTTTCAAAACTTTGAATAATTTTGAATTATTTTTTACTTAAAAGTAAAATTTTCTTTTTAACAAAGCTCAGAATCTTTAAATTATAAATATTTTTAGTATATTTTTGGTAATACTACTATAAATTTTTAAACATTTACTGTGTAAAACCGTTGTTTTATTAATATTATTAAATTATAATGTTGTATCCTTTTATTACACTGAATATTTGTGCAATATAAGACTAATGAATTCAACATTGCATTATACTTTTCCATAGCTTTGCTTGTTAGAAACTGAATTGCGATTGTTTGTTATGACATAAACCTTTATTTTTGGACATCAGGCAGCTGTTCCGGGTCCCCATCTCTAAAGAGATCCCAAGAGAAAAATGAGATACACGGCGAAGAAAAAAAACAAAAAAAAACAAGACAAATGTTTCTTAATCTAGGACAATATAATATTAATGCAAACACCCTCAACGGTTTAAAAGTTTGTGACGCAGCACTTTATCTTAAGGTTCTAAGAATTTTAAATCTGGATTTTAAAAATAATGATATAAAATTTTGAGAGACAATATGTTATTAATTAAAATATATCTGTATTGTTTATTTGATCATTTTACTTTTGTTCTATTTATAATCCCATGTGCAAAAGTTGTGTTCAGTATGAAAAGGTGCATAAAAATTTATTCGCTGATGCTCTTTCATCCACATCTCTCATAAATTCAAACTATTAGTTTTAAAAGATATGATATAAAATTTAAATGAAACCTTGATGTAGTTTTAAAAGGTTGTTTTAAAATTCAATTTAAGTTATTTTTGGTTTGTTTAAAATATATTTACACATCTAAACAGTAATTTTAGTTTTGGAATACACTGTAATATATATTACTTTCACTGAACCTATATTATGCATTGAAATGCAGTTATTTCAATAAATTGATTTATCTTTTGTGCCTCGCTATCCAAAATTGTAAGTAAAATTTATATAAATATATTTTCTCTTTTGCGTTATTGTATCCAAACTAAGTGAAATATTTACAAATGGATAGTATGACGCAAAGAAACCATTTACATAAATTTCACTTATGCAATTTTGGATAGCGTGGCACAAAAGATAAATCCATTTATTGAAATAAACACATTTCAATGCATAATATAGGTCCGGTGAAAGTGATATATTTAACAATGTATTGGAAAACTAAAAGTATTGGTTAGATGTGTAAATCTATTTTAACCAAACAAAAAATAATTTAAATTGAATTTTAAAACAAACCTTTTAAAGCCACACCAATGCGCCGCTTAAATTTTATATCATATCTTTTAAAACTCATATTTTGAACTTATTGAAGATGCGGATGAAAGAGCATCAGCGAATAAATTTTTATACATCTTTCCATGTTAAACATAACTTTTGCACACGCGATTATAAATAGAACAAAAATAAATTGATGAAAAAAATAATAAAATGTATTTTAATTAATAACATATCGTCACTCAAAATTTTCTATCATTATTTTTAAAATCCATATCTAAATTTCTTAGAGCCTTAAGATAAAGTGTTGTCTCACAAACTTTTAAACCGTTAAGGGTTTTTGTATTGATATCATTACTTTTTTTAGATTAAGGATCGAATGATTAAAAAAATTAAAATATTGATGCAGAATGATTTGATGCAGAATTTAAGAAGATAAAATCGAAAAACTAACGTTTTCTTCACTTTTTATAAGAACTCTCCTGTATGAAATAGGTTTAAATTGCGAAACAGACAGGATTAAAACTAGATGAAAATGATATCACTTTGGAGCAATTTCTACAAAAAGTTTTCCTTTTATGAATCAAAATACAAGTTTGCTTTTAAGTCAGTTTTCGAATCCCGAACTACGTTATTTTCTAACACATTTTTTCAATCATTTTATTCACAAAAATTGCCAAGAATTTTCATGCAAAAACTGTGTAATCGAATAACTTATTCTATTTTTTGGTAAAGGCAGAGGATTTTTCAGAAAATGCTGTAAAATTTAATGTTTTTAACCGCATTTCCAGTCGGTAAATGTAATAATGTAATCAATTTAATTTTTCAAAGAATATTATTTTTTTAACTTATTTTGAAACTACATATGGCTTCCTTGTATACGCAGATATATATGCGTATAAGTTGAAACTTAAAAAAAAAAAAAAAAAAAAAAACTTTTTGTATTATATTTTGAAAGTATACATTGTTATTGATATTGAAAGTAAAATTAGTAGTTTCTGATTTATAACTACGCATTAGGAGACCAGAGACTTAGGGCAGGAGATTAAAAATATCCCCCTCCCTTTCCAAAATAAAACCGGCTGCGCCACTTCAAAGTATTGTAATTATGTATGTACGCTGTATTTATTCAAAGCAACAGCAGACTCAAGCATTCCTCTTCCTTTTTTTTTTATATTGCTAACGTAATAATTAATAATAATTTTTAATAATAAATAATAATTTTTTAAATAATAAATGTATAAAAAAACAATTAAAAATATTCATTCAAATTTAATCCAAAATTCTTTGTTTCTGTGACTATGTGTATATAAATATAATTCATTTTTTAAATGTCAGGCAGTAGTTAAGTGATTAAACTAACACCCAAATATTCAAATTTGTCAGGGGTGGGGGTTAAGGATTTAGGCTACCTAAATTCTCCCCCACCTCTTTTAATAATTTTTAATATCATATATTCTACCATGGGCAATTTTAAAATTGCGTATGAATTAAATTGTTAATATAATTAATAATTCACTGAATAATAATTAAATCGATTATTAAATATAACAATTATAATGAACACTTTTAAATTATTTCTTATAATTATATATATATATATATATATATATATATATGTTGCTAAATTCTAATATAAAAATATCTTTATGTAGTATGTGTAGGAAATATTATATTTTCAAAACTATTAATTTTAATGAATTTAAATAAATAGCTTATAAGTAATATGAGTTTTAAAAATTTAAAAAATTACACTGAATTAACAAATCAACTGATAATAAATGAATAAAGATTGTTATGAATGAAGGATGCTACTTAAATTTAAAAGGTTAAAATTTTAATAAATTAATTTGTTAATTTAATATTTATCGTTACTAAAGTTCTAAAATAAAAATATATTTAATATAAGTTTAGAAGATATTATTATAGAATTATAATAAATGTTGATTCTAATAATAAAAAATAGCTTATATAAATTTAAAATTTTAATTATTGAAATTTATTTGAAATTAAGTTTTATTTTATTTAACTTAGTTATAGTTATAGTTTAATTTTTTTTAACTTAATTACAATTAAAAATATATTACAATTTCATTTATTGATCTAATTGACAATAAAAAATTACAAAGGAACTGATAATAAAGGCCAACTATTCTTTATTAACTGACTTAATAAAGATCAAAACAAAGATCTGAAAATAAACTCAAAACATCAGGGAGGGCACAACCTGTGAACTTTGGTTACTGGTCCAACATATTATCCACTGAGCAAGATCTTTCACAGGTATCTTTTCCAAAAAGTGTAGAAAAAGAAGGCATGCGAACGAATACAGTAATGACTTGTCACGCACTTGCGATGAAATTCCCATTGAATGATAAAAAGATATAGTCCCATTTTTTAACCGAATTATAGTATAAAAAACCAGAGTTTTTGTGAAAAACCTTAAGGGTTTATTCATTTCATCTAAAACCGACTCACATTAAGTTGAGCAAAAAGTTCTGGGAAATTTTTAATGTAATAGTTACCAGAATTTGTATCGTATATAGGAGTACTCTAGTGGTACATTACAGAGGCGGCTCCTTCCAATTATGGCCTCTTACGATCAATGCAATACTTTTTCAAGGGCCGTTGAATCTTTTAATGAAGTTGAAGAAGCATGTCAAGAGTTTTTCGATTACAAGGAGCCGCCATGGTACTTCCAACAAATCCGGAATCTGACAGAACGATGGCAGAAAGTCGTGGACTATGATGGTCTCTACTTTGAAGAATAGTCCTTGTTGCTTTTGTTGTTAATTTGCATACAACAACGCAACTTTCACAAATTTCCGAGAACTTTTTCTCAACCTAGTATTAATTTCTAAGAAAATCGCCCGGACCATTTCGGAGGAAAAAAAGGGCAAACCAACATGTCTGTTTTACTTAAAAAATGGGTACCGAGATCTCAATATATAGTGCATGTCTAAATGTAGAAATTTAAGAATAGGTTTAGACTGCAGATATAAGACTGTTTTTAAAAAATCAGAACAATATCAGCTATATTTGCTGAGTTAATAAATTGCGGCTTTTCACATTTCCTTTGATCTCCAGTTAGCTGTATATATGAGTTCCGCCATTCTACGATTTTGGGCGTAAAGCTGCGTCACTTGGGAATACAATCGTCTCTCATAATAACCACGAACGAAAATATACAATAACCACATCTACATTATACCCATGATGCCAAAAAGCGTACTCTACCTTTAGAAACTTCCAGAGACCAATATATTTTTGAGATTTAAATAAGTATTCTAAAAAAAAAAAAAAAAAAAAAAAAAAGTGGGGGTTTTCTGTTGTTGCTTTGTTGCCATTGGTATTCGGACACGTTTTCGAGTAGTTTTTATAGTGTATTAATCATTTTTTCTCAACCCAGAATAGGGGTTTTTAAAATACCACCATTCCTCAAGTAAACATTTTCATGTTCAACTAACGCATTTTGCAGAAAAATATGATACATTAACATTAAAATTAATATTATTTTGTTCCTCTTTGCATGTATAAATTCAATTACGCAGCTGGCAATCTTTGCTTGAGAAATGATGGTATCCGGAAATTCTGTATTCCGGGTTGAGAAAACTGATTCATGCACCATAAAAACTACTCGAAAACGTTGTCGAAAATCAGTAGCAGCACCAGAAACTTTGTTTTATAAATGCTTATTTAAATCTCGAAAATAAATTGGTTGCTGAAATTTCTAAAGATAAATAATTCATTTCGGAATAACGGGTAATACGGGAGAAATTATTGTATATTTTCGTTCATGGTTATAGTACATTTTCCTAAATTAAGAAATATTTGTCTTTTTTTACAGCGTATTTTTACCTTAAAGTGAATAAAAATTAGTATCTACAAAAGTGCCTGACTTACAAACTGAATCTTTGCCGCAGAACCCCACGTGCGACGTTCAGGCCCTACATTTATTTCTGATATTAGCTTGAATTTGTCAGAGTTTCGGAAAAAAAAAAAAACTTTTAAAAATTTTTGTATTCTTATTTTAAAAACTTTTTTCCATCCTAAACAAACAAATAAAAAATCTTTTTAAAACCTCACTGACTAAATGTGATAATTTTTCATAAAAGTAAAACTCGTGCTCTTATTTTTAAACTAATATTAATATCGCTCAATTGCGAAGACTTGTTTTCACTTGGTGAAGAACCCAAATAATACCGCTTGTATTAATAATTTGAAAAATATATGAATTTACAATAAAAATTTGGATTTACGCTGTTAAATTTATTGATTAAGGCTGTTCTCAAATCCAAAGGGTCAACTTTCTGACATAAGTTTTAATTCATTTTTGTTCGGAAACGGATGAAACTGGAAGATGTTGTTATTCAGAAACTATGTCATCGAACTGTTTTTTCCGTTTTCTTGCAAACGCAATAGATCTTTCATAAAATATTGTCAAATTTGGCATTTTGAACTGAACTTCCGAACGAAAGAAGAAAATCCAGTCTGTAAGTGGAGAAAAACGCCGTGTCAGGTGATCAAAATCGCTTATAACTCAATAGGTAATTTATTGATCAAAAAATGGGAAACACAGTTCGATTCCAAATCGCTTCCATGGTCAGGCTTTCCAATTTTATATCTTTCCGTTAAAAAATGAATTTGTAAATGTGTCAAAAAGTTTTACGCTTGTTGAGCAGAGCAGTTGAGAACAGCCTCAAAAACGCTTAAGATACTTATCAGCGTACTACATAATATAAAATCAATATTAAACATAAACACACATTAAAAATATACCCAACGTTTCAGACTTATTCTAACAAGCCATCATCAGGAGTTTCTTGATCTCTACGGAGTTTACGTTACACATGTCACAGTCACAAACATTAAACTGAAAACATTTCTATGCAAGATCATAAACTTCAAAAGTGGCGCCATCTCCGATACAAAATTGTTTTTAAAGTTTTGTGATCTCTCACGGAAATGTTTTCAGTTTAATGTTTGTGACAGTGACTGTGATGTGTGTAACGTAAGGCTCCGTAGAGGTCAAGAAACCCCTGATGATGGCTTATTAGAATAAGTCTGAATCATTGGGTATATTTTTAACGTGTGTTTAATATAGATTTTATATATGTGGTACGCTGATGAGCATTTTAAGTGTTTTTAATCATTGTGTGAATCTAGTTGTTATATAAGAGTAAAAAAGATCTAACAATTAAAAATATAAACGCACCAGTAGTGGGCCACTTAAGGACACTTATCTTATTATTATTAAAGTGTTAGTGAGTTAATATATATATATATATATATATATATATATGATATTGATATTTTTATTTATAAAATTTCTATCTCTTATAATAAGCCTATTGAATATTTTAATCAATGGAATATATTAGTAATTGAAAAATTAACTATGGCTTTAAAAAATAATATTGCTGATTTGGTATCTATTAATACAAAGCATTATTTCCAACAAATTACTAAATTACAAAAAAACTACGTTATTACATATGTAGACAAATCTCCTAACAATTATGCTATTATATGTAAATCATATTATCACCAACTTCTTACAAATTCTATTTCTTCTAATAAGTCATTTCAAAAAACTAATGAAACTGTAATTGTAAATAATCGTAAAATTCGAAGTTATTATAAACTATTAAATATTTTATCTACTAATTTTAATTATCCATATTTAGTTCTTATTCCCAAATTTCATAAAACTCCTATTAAATTTAGGACTGTTACTATTGGTTGTAATACATATAATAATAAAGCCAATACACGTCTCTTAAAAATTCTTAATCAATTATATGTACTTACTACAAATAATGATAATACACATTGTATAAAAAATAGCTATCAACTTGTTAATATTTTAAAAAATCTTCATTGTGTTTATAATATAACGACATATGACTTCAAAGATCTTTTTAATAATATAGACCTATTAGATTTACATAAAATTATAAATGCATTATTTAAAAAATATTATAAAAAACTGGAATTACCATCTAATATAGATATTGCATATTTTAAATCTTTAACTAACTTCATTATCTATAATAATTATATATTGCAAGATAATACTTTATATTTACAGCATGTCGGTATACCACTAGGCGGTTGTACTTCCAGTTTACTCTCAGACTTATACTTATATCATTATGAACGTAATTTTACTAATAATAATCTACATTTATATCGTTATATTGATGACATCATTTTAATTGATACTGATCAATCTGCAATTACTCGATTTCCAGTTGATTATCCCACTAATTTGGAATTAACGGAAAACCTTTTATCTAACAATACAATTAACTTCTTAGATCTTAAAATTACAATAAAAGACAATATAACAATCACAGATTTATATGACAAACGTAAAGAATTTAAATTAAAAGTTAATACATTTACAAATTTTAAATCTTGTCTACATCATTCTGTATTTCGGAATAATACTTAATCATTTATATAGAATAAAATGTTTATGTTCTTCTCCTCTAATTAACAATAGTATTAAAAAACTAATTTATGATGCATTAAATCATGGTTTTCCAAAAAAATTCATATATTCATTACTATACAATTAGTACTTTTCTTACATGATCTATTAAAACAAATTAACACATGCTTAAACAAAATTACAAGAAAATTATAAAATAAAAAAAATATCTATAAAAAATTAAAAAATGTAAAATAATATAAAAAAATATTATAGGTTGGTTGGGTGGGTAGATGTTAGAGTACGGAGGAGGGTGGTGTTGTCTGGATAATACGCAATGGTTAATTATAAAAAAAAAATGGGGGCTCTTGTATTATTACTATATTTTTGTTACGTATTTTATATGGATGTTGATTTGATATTTTTTATGTAATTGGAGAATTTCATTAATATTATAATTAGCCTAATTATTGATTAATCTAATTTACAATTATTTGTTATTAAATTTTAAATTTACTAAGGACAATATCATATTAATTACTAATAGTATGCCATTCTTATAGTGAATAATATACATATAAATATGTTTAATATAAATATAGTTTTACTGTATGCATTAAAATTGTGTAATTATTTTTATTATTATTACTCTATTCTTTTTAATATTTATTATCGGTTTAATGTTTTTGAATGTCCCACATTCATACTTTATGGTTTTTTATGGATGTCTGAAAATAATCCACACTCTATATTTGTGCTTTTTAAGTAATGGGTATTTAAGTATCATTTAACCTTCTATTTACTTCCACATTTTTTTTATTTCCTGTTCATTTTATAAATATCTGATATATAATTCATTAAAATAATTTTTAAATTTAATAATTATTTATATTAATTATTACTGAATTTATTTTGTTTTATAGCATATAGCTATATGCTATATATTATCAATGTTCTAGAATTATTTAAATTCTTAGTTTAGTTTAAATAAGTTAGCTAATAGAATATATTGTATGCTTTTAAATTTTATTTACAATAGTTTTTAAATACATTGTGTGGTTTATATTCGGTTTATAATTCTCTATATATAAGGATATGTTTGGTTTTGTTGTTTATACAGTTATTTACATTCAAATGCTTACAATTATTTATACAGTTATTTACATTCTAATGCTTACAAATATTTATCTTGCGTTAGTTGTTTAATAGAAGTAATACTAGATGGCAGCACTAAATTTGTCTCTTTAAGATAGCTCCTATTTTTAATTTTTCTAGCTCCATTTCAGTTATAATTTAATACACCAGGGGGTATTTTTAGCTAAATTTTGACGATATTGTTAAACTGTTATTAATTAATTTAATAGTGCATTTTAAATAATGTAATTAATATCTATTTATTTTATATTAGATTAAATGTGTTTAACAAGGTATTTCAAATTTTATTTCAAATTGTATTAACTGCATCCTTTGGTATCATTTACTGTGATTTCTTAACTGTTTTATTCACCTTAATCTTTTTGATATACTGGCAGCCATGTGCGCGTGGATTTTTGTAAAATACTGAAATATTAATCGGTATGGTGTTTATTATTTATATTTTATATCCTATAAATATTTAAATACGTTTTATTGATTCTTCCATTTCATAATATTTGTTTCTATTCTGCTTTCATTTTTAGTCAATTCACTTGATTTTTTGGTTGTTTGGGCACAGGGGAAAATAACTTTTAGCTTTAGCTTATTTTTCCCACAGAAAACAACCATTTTGCTTATATCATTGAATTATGTGCCCTTGATAACGTAATTCAATGTGTAAGCTTTTCAATTTTTGTCGGTTTCCACTTTTTTCTTTTTCTTCCATAATAATTCTTATATTAATTTTTTTTTTTTTTTAATACTTACAGCTTTAATTCATAATAATTGACGGTGGATGGTTATGTTTAATTAATGGTTATATATATATATATATATATATATTCTCTTATTATATTATTCCTGATTTTGACTATAAGTGTTATAATATGACTCTTACATTCTAGTAATTTAGGGGGGATAAGTTTCAATTAATTATTGTGTGCTTGCTGCAATAAGGGTTTATTTAGGACTTTCTATCTTACTGTATTTATTTTTATTTTTTTACTATATAATATTGAATTTATATATTATATATAAAAATATTTTTTTCATTAATTGATTACAGATGGTAGCACTTAAAAATTATTTTTAAGTAACTTAGCTTGTCAAATAAATACATTAGCTTTAAATAAGTATCACATATTGTCAATACTAATGTATACATAAGAATATTGTCTTAATATTATTATCTATTTTACTTTGAGAGTAGTAATTCAATTGATTTATTTTTATTTATATTTATATATTTATAAATACTTCATAACATTATATTTTTTATGATTAAAATGGCTAAAAGATGGCAGCACTAAAATAGTTTATGCTATTATTATTATTTAAACAATTTAATATTAGTTTATTAATTAATTTGTATACATAATTATACATTATTTTGAATAATTTTTACATTTATAATATTTTAATATATATATATATATATATATATATATATATATTGTTTAAATTTAGAAATATGTCTTTTAACGATATTAACTTTTAACCGTTAACTATTATACATTTTCCATATTCTAACGGTGTTGATCACCTTAAACCATATATATATCTTTGCTGCACGTGATTTTTTTTTTTTTTTTTTTTTTTTAGGCTCTTTCAATGATTGTCTAGGGGGTAAGCTTAATTTATTTTTACAAGTATTTTCAAATAATTTTCTTAGTTCTTTCAATGTATGTGATTCTTATTTTACATTGTCTTTATACTTCTTGGTTTACAGTCGATTGGGTACATAAAAGAATTAATTTGGCTTAGATGCCGTATGTTCCCTCCGCCGTTGTTGTTTCGAAATGTTTGGCGATTTTTTGTTGGCGTGTTGACGGTGGTTATGGATATGGCAACCTCGATATGTTGAATGTCGTGTGACGTGTTTTTGTGACGTGTCGTTCTGGCAACCGAGAAGTTAATGTTGGAATATTGTGAATGTATTTTGATATCGTATTGTATAGTTCTGCCTTTTTATTTTTATGTGAAATTTATTGAATGTATTTGATTAACTATGTTTTCTGTAGTCCGTTTAAACGCTGTTGTTGAAATAATTAGGAAATATGAGGAAATTTTGACAAGAAAAGAAGGTTTGTTTATAGTTTGTGAATACGTATTGATAAGCCTATTTAGGAAAATGTCGGCGATAATATTTCGAGCTGGATCTTTCAAGAAAGCAGATGTTTGTTAAGGTATGTTGATAATTTTATGTATTTTACTGCTTTTGAGTTTTTTACATTTTGTGATTGCTAGAAAGCGAGAATTGCTGAATTTTGAGAATTCTATATCGCGAGAAATGATGAATTCGGCGATGTTTTTTTTTTCGGAAAATGTGCGCGAAGCGCATATGCAACGATTGCTGGTTGCCATTTTAGCGAATTTTGTTTTTTATGTGTATTTTTGCTTTAAAAGTTTTTATATTATGAGATTGCTAGAAAGCGAAAACTGCTGAATTTTGAGAATGCTACACCTCGAGAAGTGTTGAATGCAGTGATGTTTTTTTTTTCGGAAAATGTGCGCGAAGCGCACATACAACGATTACTGGTTGCCATTTTAGCGAATTTTGTTTATTATTTACATTTTATTTTCGTTAAGCCAAACATGCGTATAAACCGGTGCTTGACGACATTTACTACTTCTCGGAAAAAGGGTTTTCACGCCAAGAAAATTCCAAGATGGCGGCCGGTGGGAACTTATGACATCTGTTCCATTAATTTTTCAGCTTATAGTTTGATCCTTTTGCAGAAATCGACTGTGTATTGCTTATATTCGTATTTCATGTACCCCTGAAGAAGTGAAATACACTATAAGCTTCATTCTACATCCATCCAATTGATCTTTCATTTGTTATTTCATAGTCTTTTATCAGTTCAACATTATTTAGCTGGATTTTTGTATCTTTTGTCTATAACTGGTTCAAATTTGGTAAATTTTCATGTGTTTAAACGGTTTAATTGTACAAAAAGTTTATATATATATATATATATATATATATATAGCTTAGTCCTAATCTTCATGTATCAGAATAAACATTCAAAGTTTCAAAATATATTCTTCGAAAAAGATGAAACATAAAAAATGATACCTTCCTGTAAGCTCCAGTATTGGGCCTAGTAAATTTCTGATGCAGAACTTACCAAACTTGCCAAAAACTTAAAGATACATATCCTTAACTTTTTGGCTTATCCAACAAATTATTTACAATGTAATAGAATATGTCAACACTAGTTTAATTTAAAATAAAACATAATATTAAAGAAACAATGTTTTAAATAAAAACTCATATCTTAATGAAATCTCTAAGAATTTGGCAAAACAATCTGTTTTTGAAGACACTGTAGAAAATAAACAAAAGTACCAGCAGAAAAAAAAAAATTATTCCAAGCAGTTTATCCGATTATCGAAAGTTAACATTTAAAGATGTTAGTCAGTCAGATTTCTTTCAGTCGTTTTTCAGAAATGCATTTTGTGCTTGTTTTTAATCTTTAAAAATTAGTGGCCCACTACTGGTACATTTCCCACTATATAGCTACATTTACCTTACATGAAAGAAATAAAATAAACACCTAAAATAAAAGAAGCCAGTATTTTATATTTTGAAAACAGCGATAAACAGATTGCTCGTGTTGGTTTTTTTCACCATTCAATCATGCGTCGCTCTATAAAGACCCTAGGGAATCATGTCAATGTTATATGCGTATGTGCTTCCCACCTCTTTAACAGTTCCGTAATTTCATTTGTAGCATGAGTGGGAAGAATGGTGAGCACGTGCCGCCTGTCAACGCATAATAGTCCTCTGTGGGATAAGATTTAACACCCATTCCGAACTCAAATACATTTTTTTATTCATTTACGTGCCTTTTTTTCATGAAATATAATATGCATAGGAACAGTCTGAATGTTTAAACTGCCGATCAATTTTTTTTTTTTTTTTTTTTTTTTTTTTTTTTTATCTTGTGTAATTTATCAAGTAGCATACAGTAATTTTAAATTACCTAAAAAGCAAAACTTCTATTTGACATGAGCTTGCAACGTACAGAACAATGTGTTAGGATTTTTTCTACAAAAATGCTCGTAATGTTATTAACTAATCGTGATAAATATTTGTCGCTATAGTCGTCTCCGTTTAAACGAATATTGACGTTCCAGAAATAATATTCAATTAAGCGGGGAATTTGATTAAACGGGGAATCATAACTATAATATTTAATGCGTAATAAAAAGGTAAAATAACTATGTACGGTATATTTAATTAACAGCATAATAAATCGTTAATAGAATAACATAAACTAAAATAAATACAAATGCTAATACAAAGTAAATACGTATATTAATTTAATGTCTGTCAGTATATACATTTATATAGTTTACATCACACTTAATGCAGCTTGTTTGAATTTGGTCAAAACTTTGCTACTTCTAATTTACGTTACTTATACTGCCTCAAAAAAATCAAAGTGGTTTGTTTAAGTGGAATTTTAAAGGAGTAAATATCGAGTTATTTTCCGAATGAGTGCAAAATATCACAACTACCATCTCGAGCCTCGAAGTAACGGCGTATTGCTATTAAAGCCTCGTTAACAGCAAGAAGTGATGGTGAGGAGATGAATAGGTGATGGGGAAATCATTTGACTTGTCCATTATACACCTGCCAACCGAAATCATTGCAGGAAGAACAGAAAATTTATTTTCAATGTAAAGGAACCGAAAATGACAAAAGGTGGAAGGAAATTCCAGCTGAAACGTGTTTTCCGCGGCTATTTTCAAATATCGGTCACACAGTTGTTATTCGATTAAGCGGGGACATTCATAAAAGGTCTTTGGTTTAAGCGGAGGAAAATAACATAGAACCAATAGGAATGAATTCGGTTCCGGATGATTCTGTTCGAATAAGCGGGGTATTCGATTATCCGTGACCCGATTAAGTAGGGAGGACTGTATTAGTGAATATTGTCTGATTCTGTAAATTATAAACTTTGACCTGTGAAATAGCTGAGGATTTAGGATTTAAAAGTTATTCCAGAACCGAAAAAGATAAAGTGGATTAAAAAAATAATAATAATTAAGTATTTCCAAGAACTTTGTAAATGCTGCATTTGTACCATGTTAAAAAGCAAACACAGAAAAAAGGACAAATAATTGGCATAAATAAATGATTGTGCCGTTTCAAAGCTTCATAAAAAGAACCTCTTATTCCGTGCAAAATACAAATTAAAAGTGTATAGAATCTAGCAAATCCTTTTATTACACAGTAAATCTTTAAAATGCACCTGTTTACTTAAATGAGTTTTTATATCTCTTCAGTACCAGAAAACAATAGAAAAAAAATGTGACGCAAAAGGCACACAAAGAATGCTGGTGTATAGAAATTATTTTCAAATTTATTTGTTTTAGAGGGAATAAAAAAGAACAAGTGTGAATTCATTTTGTCTTAAATAACTGAAAGTTTTAATATTGGAAATCACAAGAATGAATAGTTAACTAACTCAAACATTTATATAGATGAATAATGTGTAACTTTTTTAGACCAACATCCACTCTAATATGGGCATTTGTATTTTCTGTGTTTTATCTCTGAAGACCTTCACAAATTGTCAAATATTGTTTACCAGGCGGTCGGGGAACAATGTTTAAAAGATTATAGAATATTTCGCTATACGCGGCGTATTTAGTGTACTATCTCAAGGTATGAAATTTTAAAAGAAGTACAGAGTGGATTAGAGATAAAATTATCTACTTATTGTATAAGAAATTAAATTTGGTTAATTTTTTTTCGTTATTTCGGTCGAAATGTATAATTATGATAATTTATTATAACAATTATTGTTATTACTATTATATCAGTAATGATTATCATAATAATTATTATTATTAGGGGTATTTTCTGATTGTCATCTTTCAGTAATTATTATATATATTAAAGCGAAAACCTGATTCTTTAAGACCACGGTCAGTAAGACCAATGTTGACACATTTGCGCATGCGTCAACTTTTTTTCGAAGCTCTTTAACTTAGAGGAATATTGAGCGAGTTTCCGGTAGCGCAGTGGTCAAAGGTAGCAGTTTAAAGCTCTGAATTTTTGTAGAGGACGTGGGTTCGAGCCCGGCAAAATGATTTCTGCAATATTTTTGGCGATGATTCTCTTCAATAATGACATGTTTTATTAGCAGGAGAAGTTGTATGATTTTTATTTTGTTATTATTATTATTATTTGAATGATTTATAATTAAATATTATTATTATTTGAATGCTTTATAATTAAATAAAATTTAATACGCAACAATATTTTTTTTAAATAATGATTTTTTATTTAAAATATTTTGCATGTAATTATCAATTAAATAAATTGAGCTGATCTACATTTTTTGTTATATTTTCTGACCATTATCAAGAATATATATATGTGTGTGGCAGAAAGAAAAGTTTGCCCTTCTTTTCCGTAAAAAAGAAAACGGAAAGAAAGAAAAAAATATTCATATAAGAATTATAAAAGAAATTACCTTGATATCCGTGATTTAATACTTAAAAAATAAATAAAAATGTAAAATAAAATTCGAGCAAAAAAAAAATTATATTATAAATTGTTAGCTGCATAAAGTTTCAAATTTAGGTTTTAGAGGAATGAGACTAATACAAATAAAATTCATGGCAGCTTTTAATGGTTGTGCAGTTTAAAATAAATATCACTATTTAAAAAAAAGAAAAAAAAATACCGTAATAAAATAAATTAGACTGACAGTGCCCTCTATCGCCTTAAAGAAATAGGAATCACTTATGCAACATAGAAATTTGTCATGATTTCAATAATTAATTTAAAAGCAACTAAATTAAAAGTTCAAGAATTTTTCTAATGAAACATTTAAGTTATTTACCATCAAATCTTGACAGGCATTATCTAGTATTTTATTAAGAGGAGAAGTTATATGATTTTGATTTTATTATTTGAATGGTTTATCATTAAATAAAATTTAACGCTCAAAAATATTTTGAAAAAATAATTTTATATTTAAAGTATTTAACCTAAAATATTTTGCATGTCATTATCAATTAAATAAATTGAACTGATCTACAACTTTTGTTTGTATATTTTTAACATTTTCAAGAATATATAGGTTTGTGAGTCAGAAGGAAAAGTTTGCCATTCTTTTCCGCAAAATATAAATATAAATAAAAAAATAAATAAAACAGAAAGAAAGAAAAATATTCATATAAGAACTATAAAATAAATTATACTCATATCCACGGTTTAATATTTAAAAAATGAAGAAAAAAGTAAAACAAAATTCAAGTAATAAAAAATGCATATTATAAATCGTTAGTTGCACCAAGTTTCAAAATTAGGCTTTTAGAGAATGAGACTGATAGAAATAAAATTCATGGCAGCTTTTAGGTTGTGTAGTTAAAAAAATAAAAATAAAAATAGATATTGTTATTTTAAAAAAAAAGAGAGAGACTGTAGTAAGTAAAAATAAATGCTCTGCCCAATATTTTTTGGTAAATTTCTGATAAAGGGCAAGCCTAATTTGTCGTAAATTATAAACTTAAAGTTCTTTCACTCCATTCAATAGATTAGATTGACAGCACCATCTATCGCCTTAAAAAAAAATAAGAATCATATATACAATATAAAATTTTGTCACGATTTCAATAATTAATTTAAAAGCAACTAATTCAAGATTCAAGAATTTTTTTTAATGGAACATTCAAGTTATTTACCGTCAAATCTTGACGGGTACTATCTAGTATTTATTTAAAAAAATACTAATAATAACCCTGAAATTATCTAAAATACTTGCCACTTTTTACATGGTGGGGTTAAACAACGCCCAACTGATTTAGTAAAAATTAAATTAGTTAAATAACTGAAATCAAACGGTTTATTTTTAATTTAACTCTTAGTATTAATTCATTTTAATCATAGTTTATTATGTAGCAGCACGAAAATAACGTAAATTGCCCATCATTTTAAAATGAGTCTTTTTCATAAATTCACTTCTCTTTTTATCATTTACCGAAAAAATGTATATAAACCAAGATATCAAGTAGAACAAGATATCATCTAAAACGCTTTAAGCAATTAATCACCTTCCACTTTCGAGCTTTGTCAGTAGTGATGAAAACGAACTTATCAACTGAGAAAGGGAAGACTTAGACTTTTCATCGAAGCAGGATCAGTCATTATAACTTTTAAATAAATAGATAACATTACACAAGCTTTTTGAAAATTAATCGTAAGAATATGATTAATTTTGCTGAAAATTAATCAAATTTGAAATAAAGCAATTTATCATTTATAATAAAGAAAATGAACAAAATAGTAAATAAAGTTATTATAACAGAATATATTTTAAAGAAAACGGCAAAAATAGAGTACACAGGTCAAGAAAAAGAAAAGAAAAGAAAGAAAGAAAAGAAAAAAAGAAAGAAAAGAAAAGGAAAAAAAAACTCCTTATACAATTTTAATCGCCAAATTATCGTAGAGTGATTCGAAAAATACTTTTTGACTGGTATTTAAGTCTACTTTCCGAATATTACTATAATTTTTGAAATAGATGTCGTGTACATATTAAAAATTGTACTAACTTTGAATATTCAAGAGGCAACACCCGCTTTTGAACCATATTTAAGTTCCTTGGATCAAAGCAAACTCTGAAAATGTATATTTTATATACTTTTCTTAAACCTTCGTAGAGTTAGAAGAGCCCAAGGTTTGAGAATGTTAATGTCAAGTCTACGTGACAAACTTTTATTTACAGCTTTACAAGAAATTCGCCCGATTGTAATTTATTTATTTATTTATTTTTTTTTTTTTTTTTTTTTTTTTTTTTTTTTTTTTTTTTTTTTTTTTTTTTTAAGAGATACAATGAATAGATCCAAACACATTTCTGTCACTTTTTAAAATTCCAAAAAATACTTTTAACTATGAAAATTATTGATAAATTCTTATTAAAAAAAGATAAATTATGATCTATATTAATATTTTCATAATAAAACGAACCACAATAATCGAAAACATGAATGTGTAACTTTACAGCTCGTTCGAATCATTAGTTTTCGACATTTAGATACATTTTACTTTTTGACTGTCTACGGGGAGCATCTCCGTTTTCATCCGTAGAAAAAAAAACTTAGATGCTCACCGAAAAAATTTGATGATATTTTTTCTTTTAAAGTAAGTTATTTGATACAATATTCAGATGTTTTCTATAATTTATCTGGTAACTAATAGAATTTTCTCGATACTTCTTGTAAGATTTTAATTTTGTTTTTTCGAAATTTATGGATAAACACATTTTCTTTTACAACCGTATGAAGATTTAAGATTAAAAATAAATAAACTCTAGTTATTACAATTATACAACAATACTTACAATTCAAAATTGGTACAATTTTTAATATGTTGAAGACTTCTATTTCAAAATTTGTATTCATATTCGGAATTCCGAGTGAGATGATACTTCTTGCATATCTCTGTGGCGGCAATTTGACAATTAAGAAATATACGATTTTTTTAAATTTATTTTTTGGCGGTTGTACGATTATCTTTATTACATCTTTAGACAATACATTATTATAGTCAAACTCATTGATAACACAAACGGAGGTACGTTAAGAACGGCTAGTTATAATAGATAAGATAAATCTCTCAAAATAAATAAATAGAAAGGAATTTGAATGCATATTCCAGCATTTTTAAAAATTGCAAATGTTGATTTGTTCGTCCATCTGACTGTCAGTCTAGACCTATATAAAAACTACCTGGTAGTGACTAAATTTTAATATATTGTTCAGGTGGGCTACAACCTACAACCTGCACCAAATCGGTAACTGATATTCTGAAATGTTCATGTGTCTTTTAAGTTATGAAAACAGTCGAAGATTTTTAAATATTGAAGTTCCATTCATAAGTTTTTCAATGAACGAGGGAGAAAAAAAAAGCATAAAAGAAAATTTATTGCAAGCACACTAATACATAAATAAAAATCATGCTTATTAAAATTAAAATTATATTTAATGGCGTTGCGACCTTTATCGATACAAATGGTTTTAAAAAAATTACATTAAGTTAAATAAGCCAAATTAATAATAGCAATGATTAATCAATTTTTATATCGTGCAAGTGACTTCGGAGTCGGGATTTGTGAAAGGAAAAACATATAAACGTATAGAATTAGGCTGTTTTTAAATCTAAACTGACTACTTTCTATAACATGCTCATAAAAGCATTTTTATTCTTAAAAGTATAAAATTTACTCTACTTGGATTAAAAAAAAAAGACCAGATATCCATAGAAATAGTCTTAAAAAATGTAAATTAACTTAAGCCAAATTAATAATAGCGATATATAATTAATAATATAGATTATAATTAATAACATAGATTTTTATAGCATTCATTACATTTCGGAATAAATTTGTAGTTGAGATTTGTGGAGAGAAAAACGTATAAACGTAGAACTAAGGCGGCTGTTTTCATAGTTACTTAAAAACACTCATAAAATCATTATCAATCGTAAAAGTCCCCGCTGCCTTTGGCATCGTACACCCGCGTGTTTTCTTCTCACTTTTTATTTATTTAAAATTTATCGGGTCATTTAATATTTAAAAGAAAATAGTTCTCATTGATCAAACTCTTTGAAATTCTATTTATTGCCAATGTGAATTTTCCGAAACCTGCGTACAAAAATTCGCGAAACTATATATTGATATTTAATGGTTAAAGGGCTTTTAAGGAATGTTTTCTTCTCACCTTTTATTCCACATTTGGTCATTTAGTATTAAAAACAAAATAGTTCTTATTGTCCAAACTCTTTCAAATTTTTATGAATTATAAATATGATGTCGTATAATTTTCGTGCAAAAATATTGATATTTAGTTGTAAAACCATGAGCAAAATCCCCTCATTCCCTAAAATATTATAGCTTAGGAAAAAGAATGTCTCGAGGAGTCACGAAATAACTTACAATCACAATTTTTTTTTTTTTTGAAAGGTTTAATATTCGTATCTTTTAAAATTAATTGCACCATCGTAGAGAAGAAGGTACCGAATTAAGTGGGTATTTTTTATTTTTTCCTTATCTGTAAAAGTCAGGCCGATGCGGGCTTTGAAAAAGGGTAGGGGGGGGGGGGGCGTAAATTCGAATTTCTTAAAATAATGTTTGAAAGGGTTATATTTCGCATTTTTTTAACGAATTGCGGTGCTAAGTAAAAAAGTAAAATAGCAAAAAAGTAAAAAAATTATAAAATTTTCAAAAATATTTTTAATTATTTTCCGTTTATAATATTATATATTATAATATAATACAATATTATATATAATATTATATATAATATTATATATAATATTATAATATTATATGTTATAATATTTTCCGTATTTCAAACGGTTTAATCAATGCACAGTGCGCCCATTAAAGAAAAACTTACTAATAAATCAAAATGTCAAGTTAGTTCCTAAACAATATTTGTTGTTCATATTTATAGAGCGATATGTAAGGCACAACTTTATGCGCTTAAACAGCAGGGAAAAAAAATAAGAAAATGAGTGACGGCTCTTACGCAATCGGTGGTGTGTTTATCAACCTCAGACATGCTTTTTATTGCTCAGCGCGTTTGGACAAATTCACAGATTTGATTCCCATGCCAGTTATTTATGTGCATTGTAACATGGATAATGAGCCCAGTCGCATGTGTGTTTATAATTATCTTTAAATTAATTTATAAAACTATAGAATAATCTTTTTTTAATGAAAATATACTTTTAAAAATACATTTTTAATATACTTCCTGCCCTGGTCCAGCATTATTTTTGTACTGGTCTATTCCTAAAAATTTAAATTTCGTAACATTTTAAGAAATGTTTTTATTCATCAAAACGACATTTAAAATAATTTTTTACCTCATTTAAAGCATTTTTGTAATTGGAACTATAGTATATGTATATGACTAACGGTTTAAAAATTAGCCATTGGACACCATTGAGAGTGGACACCCTGTATATGCCTTAAAATGAATACTGCCCTTTAAAAAATAGGATGCATTTTGGTCACCAATCTATATTTTTTTTCTCTAGACTAAAATTCTTCCGACTAACTGCAATGAAACTCTCTATTTGGCACGCACTAGTTTGATATGAATGAAGATTATAATCTTTCAGGAAGGAATAACGAATAAGTAATATCCCCTACTGCGACATATACTTTTGTCCAAGCAAGGAATTTGGCTTTTGTAATATTTTAACGGAACTACCTGAGGATACTGAAACACTGCTTTCATCCTTGGGCTGCTTATCCTCCAACAGCATGGTGTCTATGTATTACATCACTGAAATAAAACAGAACTTTTCTTAATCTTCTGTTTTTGCTTGTAAAATAGCGGGTATATATTTTTTTTTTTTTCAGAAATAGCGTTGGTCAATATTTTAATATTATTAGAAACAGATCTTTAATATTAAATCTATTGGTATTTCTTTCCTTTCGTAGAAATATTTTTTATTTAATTTTACGTGTGAAAACGTGACATATCGCTCTTATAGAAATGTCAGTTGTCATAGTAGTTAGAGATGTTACAGTGCATGTTGCAAGGTTTTAATACGAGTAAATTCGAAAATACTCACATTAAATTATAATAATGGAATTAGTACCACACTGTGAAATAATTACTGAATATATATGTGCGTGCATGTGCACGTCTTTTATTTGTGTCAGTCGTTATACAAGTGTGTTGCATGGTTTTAATATACTAGTAAATTAGAAATTTACGTTTAACAGGTATGGATATTGCTCTTTCTAATACTGAAATATGAGATATTTACGGGTGACAATATTAAGGGAACCGGATGAACAAAGTTCAACCAAAAAATCGAATTTTACTTTTTTATATCATTAAATAGTTTACACTTTTATCTTTTCAACGACTATTACACATGTTTATACATTAAAAAAAAGTGTTGGATTTTTTTTTCATTCTTTCTAAGAGCACTTCACAGCAGTGGGCTACTTTTTTAAAATTCAGGTTCCTTGATTGGCACCACTTTTCTGAAGTGGTAAAATTCCCATTGTTTTCTCCTTAATTAATATGTTATTAAATAAGGCGAATTTTATTATTTCAAAAAAGTGGTGCCAATCAAAAAATCAGAATTTTTTTAAAGTAGTTCACTGGCAACACTGCTTCACAGCTTTAATAGACTTTTTCTCAAAACTTCGATTTTTCAGGTTTGTGTTCCTTTTTTTCAGTATCTATTAAACTTAAGAACTCAGATTTTTATAAATACTTATATTATGTTATAGTGCGTACTTTAACACAGGGATTTAATGATTTGTTGAGAATTATTTACTTTAGGAAGTGAAATCTTACCAAAAATGCTAATTTAAAAATGTCTTTCAATAAATAATTAATAATTAATTTTCAGTTTCACTTAGAAAGAAAATGGTCTGTTAAAATAGGTAAAGAATGTTATTCAAAGTACCCTAAAAAAATATAGACCTCTATTTTTCACCATTTGTGAGAAAAATGTACATAAAGTTGGTGTATTTTAACATGGCCGAGATAGAGATTACTCGGTCCTCTTAAGGCTGTTTGTTCTCATTTCAAAACTTGCAATTTCCTAACACATCCACGAATCCATTTTTATTTTTAAGTGCACGACATTTACAATTCAGATACTAAAATATCGAATGGCATTTTTCTTTTTTCTAAAAGAACAAAGAATTTTTCAGAAAATAAGGAAAAATTTGGTGTTTTTTAAAAAAAATTAGATACATAACAGCTCAAAATGTGGAAAATAAAAAAAAAAAAGATCGCCATTGGGGAGATATTGTTTATGACAAGATGTAATACATTACTGAAAAATAAAAAACTCTATTTGATTCCAAATCCCTCCAATCGTCACGCCGAAAATTTTTCAGGTTTTTATACATAAAAATGGTTTGGTAAATGATCAGAAAGTTTTGTGTTGTTGAAAGGGAATATTCTTTTCTTTTCTCGTTTTCTCTTTTTTTTTCTTTTACTATGAAAACAGCCTTATTTAGTTTTCATTTTTCATTTCTTTATTTCTTTAACTGATCTAAATTCGTCAAATAATATTATAATTGCGTGTGATCGAGATACTTCGCCCCGAGTAGACGTATACCTTCGTCCAAGTACGTGAATTTTCTTTTAGAATTTTTAACGGGACGGGGGAAGAATAACAAAGCATGCCCCTTTCCCCTGCTCCTGCCCCACCCCTCCTTCCAGTATCAGGGCAGGGTGCATAATGATTTATGTAGACTTTATAAAATCTGTCTCATGTTGTCTAATATACAGCGGTTTTATCGTAGATCCGCATACTTATTCGTATGTCATTTATTATATTCCTAATAAATAAAAATATATACATATACACTTATGTAAGAGGTGAAGCAATTAATGCTATAGAAACCATATTGAGTAAGGTACATGCTTTCGTCCGCTTCAGCAATTTCTCACTTTCCCGGCGTGAGATTTTCTTTTTAAAGTTAAAATAGTGAAGGGAGAGTCAAACCGTCGGAATTCATAAAAACTTTTCGTTGGAAAATATGAAAGCGAAAACAAGATAGAAAATCTGAAATAGGCTATTTATAATCCCGAAAAAAGTAGTGACCATTTTTTCCCAACATATCGACAAAGACAGCAAAGTTACTTCTATGTGCACGTAGGAGGGGGAGGGGATATTCTGTAAATGAAGGACTCAAGCGAATCGTTTTACTGATGCATCCTGACAACCTTTTAAAAGTACGAGGCTTATTTATTACTCAATGTCCACCATGATAATCAAAGATAAGTTTTACATATGAATTTTAATAACAGACTCTCTGCCGTTAATCCAATAAATTAAATCCACCAGTTAAAAAATATTGCACATAAGTTAACTGAAAGTTCATTAGTAATAAATACCAACTCCAACTTCAATAGTTGGTGGGGTGAAAAAATATGTTTCTTGCATAGTAAACTAAAAGCAATATTCCTTTTGGGAAATTCATTATATATATTCCAACATCGGAGAAGTGTTTTAAAATCCAGAACTAGGCGTTTAGAGTAATTTACAGCCGCAAAATCACTTCCCGTAAATTTCCAGCCTATATTTCTCGTATTAAAAAAAGTAATTTTCGAATCAGAAATTTTATTTTACATATGCAGTCAAATAAGCTCCGCCAAAAGCTTTACATTTTATTAGGTAAAATTTCTGGTTTGAACATGCTTATTTGATCTGAAGTTTATAGACCACAAATTATAATATAATTTAAAAGAAGTTTGGCCATAGGACGTTTATGCAGGAGGAATATTTAAGTACAAATTGCACATAACCCTGCAATTTTATAATAAGTTACAAGTATTTTCATCTTTGTTTCAGATAATATTGCGTATTATGTTTCTCTTCTCGTTTTCTGTATCTTGTTTTAATTTATAAAATGCTCTAAATTGCACGTATTTCAATATTTTTTTAGAGAATTTAGACAAATAGAGATTCTTAATTTTCTGGACCTTTCAATGGTTACACGACTGCATGCCCAGACTGTTTCCAAGTTGTCTATGATCGCTTTTCATGAATTTCAAGTCAGTGACATCCAACTTATCAACATAGTATTTACTGCATACAGTAAAGCAGAAAATTTATTTTTGTTGAGATTTTCCCCACTGCTTGTTTCATGGAATAAGACTTCCGTGATCCACTTAGGACCACAACATGTTCATTTTCTCATTGTCAGGGTTGCCGTAGGTGACTTATTTTTAAAAGTTTGAATACCAATCATTTCCAAACATAATCTTCGTGTTAGACTTTTAGTGGAAATCTGTGTATACTTATACATAGCACACGTGTCCGCTAAATAAAAGAGATTTGCCGGTAGATAGCCTTTTTCGTTTTTTCTAGTTTTTACATTTTGTCATTACAAATTCGACTTGAACCATTTGTGGTCATTGCTCTATACGTTTAATAACCATTCTAGTTTTGCCAAAATCTCAGGTTTGCAAAAAATGGACATTGCACATCTGTGCTTTTAGGTTGTCGAAAATTCCTTTGTAAAGTTGTAAATATACAATACATATTCAAATTTCATTATTAAATACCGAGTAAGGCTGTAATTAATAGAGAATACCTACTACATAATTAAAATACTAATTTTTAATTTCAGCTAATATTTCATATCATGAAAAGTAAAGAGTTTCAAATAAATTTGAAAGGAAAAGTATTTATCAGATAACGCGTTGAAATTTTTTACAGCATTGTTTAGTCAAATCTCCCCTAAAACAATTTTCCCAGTCAGTAACTGATGTAAAATCATCCCCACATATGAAGTACATATCTGTAAAGATATTTTCTATTTATAGTGAAATTCATCAATATGCATACATTTATAAATTTATAAGCATTTTATATACTTTGTAACAATATAACTAGGCCAACATTTTTTTTTCTGAATTTTAAAACCTTGTCTTTCTGCATGATTTAAATACGAATGGAACAATATCGATAACTCGAAATACAAGTCTCTATATAAATGTAAATTAGACTTAAAAGATAGAAAAATAGGGACTATGTAGGTAGGGCACACTATGAAGCTGAATTTATGGGAGATTAGGTTGTAAAAATAAAAGAATAAGAATATGTTGTGAGCGCGAGCCATACCTTTTAGCTACCGGGGAATCTAATAAATGGGCAGTGGTGACATGGCCTCCATAAATCTCAATCGTAAATTTTTACCTTTGTGGCTTTTACACGGCAAACTAGTCATGTTCCCGCGGCACCGTTCTAGAATCATTCTACTGTTTATAGTTTCAACTGTACCCGGGAAAAAGCGAAGGAAATTCCGGTTCTCTTCTCCGCAGAGTCTTTGCCGACAATCCCCGGTGACGGATTTTCCCCTTTTCCCGCTTCGTGACAGGGGTAAGTTAGCGATGACAACTTGCTGGGTGATCGGGATGCTATAGTACAAGTTAGATCATCCCGCCAGTTTCGGGTAATCAGCCGAATCCTCTTGTAGTAAAATTATTTAAGTTTTCATCATCATGTTATGGTTTTATAGGACATGCAATATTTTAGTGCGGATACGCATACGTCTGAGCGATTGGATATTCCTTGAATCTTTTACGCCTGTTACTCAAATTGAGACTCTTAACTTTCTGATACAACGATACATTTCTGATATACATTTTCTTTCATAAATGCATAAAATTTGATTCTGTTATTATTCAGATTGAAAAGAAATTGAATAGTTTTTTCCATTTCCCGATAAAGACGAATAACCATCAGAAAATACAGTCAAGGTTGGCATTTTCAGTCGATTTTGGGGATGCGACAGTCCATCAGAGACCAATTGATAATATATATATAAAAATGTACCTAATTTACGAGTAAATGAAAAACGCTATTTGATTCTTAAGCCCTTAAATAGGTCTTCAGATTCCATGCAGTAATGACAATGCATGACGCAAAAATGACATCGTGAAAATGTCAAAAAGTTTCTCGCAGTTCATGAGAGAAAAAAAAAAAATGAAACAGCCGTAAATCACCATTAAGATCTACTTTCTGACATATTTATAAATTCATTTTTGTTCGGTAGCGCATGCATTTGGCAGGTGTTCTTGTTCAGAAACTATGTAATCGGATGGTATTTTTTTTCTTTTCTTTTCTTTTTTTTTTTTTTTGGTAAAGGTAAAAGATATTTCAGAAAATACTGTCAAAGTTGGCGTTTTGGACCGGATTTCCGAACGAGAGAGCGCGGGAAAGGAGAAAAACCTGGCGTCACGTGACAACAATCGCTTATAACTCGTTAAATAATCTATTTATCAAAAAAAAAAAAATAGAAAACACCATTCGATTTTAAAAGACTTCAATTATAAGGCTTGCCGATGTTATGCCTTTACGTTTAAAAATGTGTTAGAAAGTTTCGCGTTATTGTGCAGGGAGTTTGAGAACCGCCTTAAGACTGTGGATGTTAACACTAACACCATTAGATCCCAAATCGCTTTAATAATCAGACCTGCCAATTTTATACCTTTACATTTACAATTTCGCGTTGTTGAGCAGGGGATTTGAGAAGCGCTTTAAGTTAAGCCAAATGTAATGTTAACAAAAGATAAATCATTTTTTTATAGCTTTTGAATAAACTAATTAAACCCTTATTAGTCCTAAAAATCGAGAAATTTAAATAATTTTGACTGAAATAAAGTAATTTCGTTTGGTATCTCAATAAGAATGGCTTAAAATTTTTATGCATTGGAAATGGCTTCGTGAATGTCAGAAAGTAGCCCATTTAGATGTCGTCTATGTTTCGGCAATCTACCATCTATAAGTTTTTAGTTCTCCTGACGCACATATGAATTAGTGGAAAATTGAGAAGGATGCATAAGATTAGCGGAATTTTTTTTTTTAAAGAAAATATCATTCATATTATTATTTATTGTTGTTGTTTTATTTTTTTTCTATTATTATTATTATTATTATTATTATTATTATTATTATTATCAGTAGTAGTAGTAGTAGCAGCAATACATAAATTTGCTTTTTTATTACTATGTGACAGAAAATTTAATAGTAACCGTGTTATTTATTGTAAAGATAAATCTATCATTTTCCAAGATGAAATATTTTGCTTGAGTTGAGATGTATATTAATGATATATCATTTGATGAAATATATCAACATTTAACTAATTTTTTATGTAACAAAAATTAAGTAAAATATTATTTTTAAATAGTATTTTAATAATTGTAACAACAGTAATTGAGTCTTGGAAATGTACAATACCGACTCTAATACTTTTCTATTTAATTGAATTTTCGGTCCATTTATTTATTTATTTTTCTTTAAATCTGTTGGTTATGGTTCGCTGCCCATATAAGCAATATAAGCATGGCTAAATTATCTGCCAAAATGACAAGTCTGAGTGTAAGCGGTCTAAATTTGCCAATTGTGTAAAGTTCCCCTCCCCATTCTTTTTTTTTAACAATTTTTTTACATTTCAAATAGATTGTATGTTTACCTTCCCACCTTAAAGAGATTGTCTATATCTTGTTACTGAGTACGATGGTTAAATTTCGGAAAGTGCATGATTCGTAAATTCAAATTGGTTTGATATTCATTTTGAGCTGTAGATACCTGTTTGGTAGTCCTTATGTGGTAAAAAAATAAGAAAATAATACAGGAATGAAAACAAATCTTAGAACTTCAAACAAAACAACTCGTTCGTTAATATGACCAAATACATAGTAAGCACTTCCTCCTTGTACCCTTTCTTTATCAATCGTTAGACATAATATTGCATTAATGATAAACAAAAATTAATATTTAACTGAAAACATCGATATTTTCCACCGTGCAATAGCTGAAATACTAATTAGAATATTTTAATTTTAAATTATAGTAAATTTACCAAAAATATTTTGTTCTTGCCAATAAAAAAAATATATGTATATATATATATATATATATATATATATAATATATAAACACAAAAAAAATATCATAGTTGTTAATGCATTTTTAGATATTCAAATGAATTATAAAAATTTTGTGTTTACTTTTTATTCATTTACTTATCCATTGATTATTTTATTTTTTGTTCAAATATATGCGCTTCACTGGTCAATTAACTAAGGCCAAATTATTTGTCTTTTTTTTTTAATAAATAATTATACAAAATAATATCTGAACAATGCTGCCCGAGTTTTCTCGGAATGTTATTTATTTGCGATATGTAATATTACGAACAGTCTGCCAATAAAAATAGCCTATAAACATAGCCTATGGAATAGTCAGGGAAACAACTAATAACTTCTTAGCATATCAAAATATATGCATATCATATTATAATGCATGCTTATTAAAAGTGCTTTGCGGCGTTTTGATATATGATTAGAAAGCAAAAGAAAAGAATCCAGATGTAGCACTAAGCTATACCATAACATCATTCAAGAGGAGAAAAACCTTTTATTTTGAGTGGTAATTTATTTTCCCTAATCAATCATTCTTATTTTAAACGTTTTATTGTAAGGTACTTAGTATAGAAATGATTGATTAACAATTTATTCCAATGATTCTTTTTTTTTTTTTCAAAGTATCATCTTGGAGTCTAAAAAATAAAAGAATTAAAGCAACTAGTATATTAAATGCCACATTTATAATCTCTTGCGCATATTCTTTATATATGTGTGGTTTGTGTGTTTCTCAAATATAGCGATAGAAGTGGATGTGTTTAGTAATGATTAGTGGAGTTTGAAGGACTATTTAAGATGACAGGGGTTAGTATAAAAATTGATAATTGATTGTTGTCATTTGCTAGAACCAAAACTTTTAAAATATTAATGTTACATTAATACATTAATATAAAGTAGTTCACTTATTTTTTAGTTACTGAGTAAAAAGTAGAAAATAAGTTTTAAAAATGAAAACATCTAAAATGATGATGGAAAAAAAAAAAGAATTTTCTTTTTAACCCCTTGAGGGGCACAGGTATATATTATATACCACCTACGATTAATGAAGTTTTACACCAGAAAAAATTTATTAAATTTTACTTTTCTAACTTTGGTGTAAAAAAGCCGTAAAATTGCTTTTACTTATTTTGAAATAGAATTTTTCAAAGATTCCGGTGGGAATTTAGTATTTCACAAGCGTAATTGTTTGCCCCTCAAGGGGTTATAAAGCCATATCTATACTTATTGCTTCGTAATGCGTTTTTTAGCGATTATAAAATTAAATTAAAAGAAAATACAAACCAGTAAAATGGACAAACCACATCAGAATTTTGAAATTTAAATACTTTTATAATATTTTGGATAAAACAAAATTAAAGATATATAATGTATCATTAGTAAAATACATACGTACACATTTTTCCCCGTTATAACAATAATTAGAAAACATATAACTAAACATTTACTGTCCCAGAAGTCACCCTTTATAGAATTGTGGATTTAAAAAAAAAGAAAAAAATAAATAAATGCATTTAATATGACAGGCACAGTCGTGGGGGAAAAATATATCCCCATACTAAACTCTACAGCAAATCCTCCTATGAAAATACGACAGGTATCTCGATTAGTAATAAACCCCTACTAATTAATGTTAAACTTAAATTTTGCTGAAGGGGTTTACATGTAGAAATTGTAACAAACTTTAAAAATTTCAATACTAACACATACTTTTGATATCCTATTTGGATTTTTTGGTAAATTTTATCTTCGGATACCTAACGGCAAGTCCTCCAGTAAAATATTTTAGAAATTATGCAGGTATAAAGTTTAAAACTTCTTAATGTTAAATAAATTTTTAATCGTTTCAGAACACTTTGCAACGCGGATAGATCAAAACTCAAAAACTTCTTGACGGAATAAGCTGTTAATTTTCTATTCGTATATTTACCACTTTTGGAAATCAATTAAAAATAAAAAATCATAGGTTATAATTGGTATTTTTCTCGAAAATTAATTTCGAAAAAAAATATGTATATTTTAATTAATTATAGTTATGCGTGTCTCATATTCATATAAATGTTTGCTTCGCCAGGCGCTTAATTCGTATGATCATTTGCACCATGCATATACGCATAAATTGGAAACCACTGTTCTACAACATACTCAAACACAATTAAAAACATTAACTAATGTTAATTTTATATTCTTACAAATTAGAATTACAAAAAGTTAAATTATTTCACTTTCGTACATTATTTCAATTACTGTGTCAGGACCTAATCATCGTACGGCCGTGCGGGACTCGTGTCTCGTGCGCCCAGGTACAATGTGTTTGTGAGAGGGGGTGTGGGGGGTGGGGGGGGTGGGGGAGGGGTCACAATGCATTTTGTGGACTCACTGAAAATTGAAATTTTCGCTTATAGAAATGTTCATAGAAAAAATATTTTTTCGCGATCGTCGGAAGTAAGCTAAGTGTTCGTTCCTAACAGCACTAAATTGTAACATAAACATGCTAATTACCTTAGCCCTTTCAGGGGCAAGGCATTTCTGCTCTAAAAATGCTCAAATAATTATTTCACACCGCAATGTAGGAACAAATTTATTTGAAAATAATCAAAAGCATTTCTTCATGTACATTACGAGATCGAAATTGTACAAAAAAAAAAAAAAAAAAAAAAAAAAAAAAATTACTGTTGCCATTTGTCATTTTGGGCATTAAAATTAAGCGTTTGCAGCTTGCAAATGGCGCCCCTGAAAGGGTTAAATATACTGGAGGACGCAAGTTTGAAAACTCGCCTTATCCAGAAAATCAAATATTGGGAAATCGGGAAAAACCTCTAACTGCGTTCATTTGTTTTCATTATAAACCAAGATTTTACAATGCCAGAAATACAGGATAAAACTAATTTTTTTGCAGGTTGTAGTGTTTTTCTGATGCAGATTTAAAAATAGAATAGATTGATAGAGAAAACAAGATTTTTTTTTTTTTTTTTTTTTTTGGATAAGGCGAGTTTTGAAACTCACGTCCTCACTTGAACTAATCACTTTACAAAGGGTTTTGATCACTCTAAAAATGCATCATGGGAAAAATTAGTGCAGAACTATAGCAGCAACTATAGTGCAGAAGATTTTGCCTGCATATAAGATGTGTCTTTAATTCTGTGAGTTTATCCACGGAGTGAACATGAAGAAATATTTTGCTCTGGCTTTATAAGAGAATTTAAAATATTTTAGTACATACTATCAACAATAAATAAATAAATAAATAAATAAATTTCTCATACATATTTTTGAATAAAGGAAACATAATTATAATTTTTGAATGATTAGTGTTTACAGTAGCGAAATAAATGCAGCTGTGCAATTTTTTTAATGCAATTTTATAATATATGACTGAAACTGTATCCATATGTACACTGATGTCCAAAATTAAGGACCAGTCACAAAATGCCAATTTTTAAATAAGCGAATACTCAAAAGGAAATAATATGATTCAAATAATTACTATCCCTACAGCACAGATAGTCCATATAGCATCTCATTCATGTCACACATGGTCACAAGTGTCATAGTCACTACAGTGAAACAAAAAATGGGAAATTCCACACGTCTCAAATGATGACTATATGTGACTCCATTGAAACGTCAATGTGACTGCTGCTTTGTGACGAGTCACCATGTTACTTTACAATGTAGTTACATTGTGATTCTCATGTGACTGTCATTTTTAGACTCCAGTTTCAGAGTCATCATGAACGTTGCCTTATGATAAGTCACAAAATAATATCACATTATAATCACATGGTGACTTTTCACAAAAGAGCACAATGGTGACTTCACACTAGTCTCTCTGTCACCTGAAAGTCATCATGTGACTTTAATTGACATTATTTGGTAACTTATCACAATGCAGCGTTCATGATGACTTTGGAATTGAGTCAGATAACAGTCACATGAGAGCAACAATGTAACTACATTATAAAGTCACATGATGACTGTCACAAAGCAGCAGTCACAGTGACTTCTCAGTGGACTCACATATAGTGATCATTTGAGACTTATAATGAGAAGTACGGAATTTCCTAATTTTTTTTTTTTTTTTTTTTTTTTTTGCTTTACCGTAGTGACTGTAACACTTGTGACTATGTATGACATAAATGAGATGTTATATGGACTAGCTGTGCTGTAGAGATAGTAATTATTCGAATTGTATTATTTACTTTTGAGTATTCGCGTACTTGAAAATTAGCATTTTGTGATTGGTCCTTAATTTTGGACATCAGTGTATATATATATATATATATTTTTTTTTTTTTCACAAAACTATGGTTTAAAGTGTAAATCTGTTTTATGTTTCTTTTAAAATGTATTAATTTTAAAACAGAATATTGTTTGAGAAAGGAGGATTCGACATAGTGTCTGTGCCCGGATAAAGTAAATCAAGTACTGGTATGTGCAAATAATATGTTTAAATTAGAGATCGACAGAAAATTCGGTTTCGTTTTCGACTCATAATATGAATTTCGTCCAAAATGCTGCCAAAAATTCGTTCGGACCGAAACTCTACAGAAACTATCTGTATTCTAAAAATCTTGTTTCTTCCTTCGGGAATTTTTAACATTATTCATCGATTTGAGCTGTATCATCTCAAATAAGACACTCCTTTTTATTGCTTTGAACTATTTATAATTATCGGTCATGATTGACTCAAAGGCATGAATACAAATTCTAAATCAAGAAATGCATATATCACTAAACTTTGAAGATGTTTTTTTTCACGTGCTCATTAAAAGTTGCAGATTTAAGGGGGCACAGAACCTTTAAACTTTCGAAAAATCAGTTTTCGTTTTTTGCTTTATTCTGATTTTTTTTTTAATTTCTTCACAATATGCAAAAAACCACATTCAAAATTTTGCATTATTTCTTGAGTTATAATCATTTATACACGGTGAGTATAATTGAAGGTCCGCAGATATTGAAACTTTAAAACGAGATTTTTCAGATTAGTAAATTTGGAGTTATGCATGCTGTTACTTTCAAACTATGCAGCTGTAAAAAATCAACCAAATATGCGTTTCTTTATAGTTTATATGCTAAAACAACAACAACAAAAAAATCACATATTTTGCACTAGAAAAACTTGAAATATTTGTGTTTTTTTTTTTTTTTTTTTTTTTTTTTTTACTTTGTGCTAAAATTAAATTTTAAACAAAAGTTTTTGTGTATATTTTGGTTTTAATTTAGAAATAGGGTGTTATGATTCTATTTTGTTCAAAAATTATTTTCGATATGCATAATTTTATCATGCAGTTCGAATCAAATAATTGTATCATGCAGTTATCAATGAGTTTTATCATGCGCGCAGTATTTAATGATTTTAATTCATGCATTAGTGAAATGAATTTTTAATTTTTAAATTTTAAATTTAAATATTAATTTTGTATATATAACATTTATTTTTCTGGATAATATATTTTAGAATACAGACTTTAGGCAGAAAGGGGAAAAAATATATTAATTGCATATAAGTTGTGTTTTGGTATTTTGGAAAAGGCGATGTTTTGATCGTTTCGACAAATTCAAAGGCCCCCTTAACAGAAATAGAAATTTTTTAGTTTGAAACCGAAGAAGTGTTTCGAATACTCTTTGTGAAAGTTCTGATATATCTGATCATTTACAAAAATCATTATAGATAAATCGAATAAAAGATAAATCGAAGTAATGTATACCTAAAACAATTTCTAATTAGATGACATTCGTATAATTAGAAAATCATTTTCTGTCACTGATCAATTAATTACATTTTATTTTATATGAAAATAAAAAGCTTTTGTCAGATGCACAGAGAGTCAACTATGGTCTCACGTATAATTACACGCATAATTAATTAATAATTATGTATATTTATGTATGTATTAATTACTTGAAAAATTTTTTTGGACATTTTCGTTTTCGTTTTCGGCCGAAAATAGGAAGATTGGCGAAATATTACACAGTGAAATACTAATAATGATTTTTTTCACCTCAGAAATTAAATAAAGCAAGATATGACTTGCTACTTCTAGCCTATGAATAAGAGCCAAATTTCATTTAGTTCATTCGCTTTTACAGGAACAAGCTCAAACCGTTTGACCTATTACCTTCGTATAAATAGGAAACCAGAGTATTTGACAGATCGTAACATAAACTAAAGTCAAATGACAGGCTTAGGTGAGAAAATCATATAATGATGTCCCACTCCATATTTTTGATGTTTTTGTTATCGTTATTTATAAAAATTCAAATATTTCTTCTCCTAACATAGTGATGATTTTATTTTTGCAAAAACTTTAAACTTAAAAATATAAATATAAATTTTTAAATCATCTTTACCTTATGATCATTTAATCAATCTATTATTGTATAGTTTTCCCGCAACAACAACAACAATAATAATATAATGCATGTCATAAATCTATTATTATTCTAACTATATTACGCATCTAAGGATTAAAGATTATATAAAAAGAAAGAATATGAATACTTTTATTATAAAAAAAAAACTGCAATAAAATCTGCTGAAACGGAATCGCAATAAGGGAACAAAGAAAAGTTCCATTTCAACTAGGTTTCCGTCTTAGTAAGTAGAATTGCATGATTCTTTTCCCAATAACCATTAACTATTTACGCTTGAGGTAGAATTCCGTTATAGACAGTTTTCGTTTTCGCAGGTTTAACGGTCCTTGAATGAACAAATGCGAATTGCAAATGTTTTTTCGAACGTCCTGCAAACGCATTTATATTAACGTAAAACTTTCGTGTCAAAAATTTTTCTAATAGAAGAAAAAAAATATTTTTTCAACTATCTTATAACTGCTTACTTCCATACTGTGGCTGACATTGTTTGCTTACTTGTAAGTTCCAGTCACTTGTAAATAACAAACCAACAAAATAATTTTCATAAGCAATTATATGGTTATTGCAAAATGTTACTTTTAATTCTTAATGAGAACACATACACATGTTTTGGAATTGAGATTTTATTTCAAATGACGTATGCTAATTCCAGACTAATTCAATTGATTTATCCATAATCTCGTGACCTATTCATCAAGGACCCGAACGACCCGAACGTAACTGGTGGGGTGCTTTACTATTCACATATCGGAGAGCATTTAACAATGTTTATGCTTTATTTTTTCCTTTCATCTCTGTCATATTACAAGTTTTTTGACATTATTTCTTTTTTCTAATCAGTATGTATATAAATAATGAAAAAATTGCCCTTTTGGGGGGGTTGTCAATTTGTTTAATTGTCTTGAGGGCAAGAGAAAATTAATTTTGTGATGAGAGCACTGTGATATTTTTGCCTAATCCAGACCTGCCGATGATTTTTGGGGGAAAAAAACTTTATACATCACATTCCTTTTAAAAAGTTCTCGTACAAAAACGATTACGAATTTCTTTAGGTCTCTCAATCCAATTGATCATACGTTAAAGGCATGCTGTTTGGATAATGCTGCATATTAAGACGATTAGCACGAAGAAACAATTAAGATGCCGTTAAAGCTCTAAAATAATTCACCCAAGTCATTTAAAATAATAATGATAATAATAATAAATACTGCAAAATAGTCCATTGATTTTGTAATCGAACACAAAAACACAAACATTACAACTCTGAATATTTTACATTTTAATGAGTAATAGTTTTCTTTTATTCTAGAGAATTATCTGAATTTAGCTGAAGAATTTTACATTCCGCTTATCTGCCAACATGTCAGTTTTGAAAAAGAATGCAATTTTTACGATGTGCTTAAAAACATGTAACATTTAAAACTGTATACAACATTAATAATAATAATAAATATTATTATTATTATCCCGCTGAAAAACCAATTTACTCATTCGTAAAATTCTGTTTATATACCTGCACAGCCACACTGCACTTTTAAAAGCGCTGTAATAAATACTAATGCTTATTTATTTTAAGGATGAAAAAATTTTCCTTAGTTATTACTATATGTTACTACTAGTATATACACTTGTTTACTTTATATGTGTATATCGATATTTGGTCCCCAGTACAGTAAAACTTGTGTTTAACGGAATTCTGCATTAAAAGGATAATATTATCCAGGCGAATGTGCGACTTGCGTTCTAAGACGGAAATCTGTCTGACACAGAATTTTTATCTGATCTCTTATATCTCTACCTTAGCGGTTTATACTGTAACCCCATAAAAATAATATAACATTCAATTTGAAAATGACAGAATTAATTATTTTAATTATTTTATCAAAATTAATTATTTGTGAGATGTGCAATTTCAAAGTAAGAAAAATAAACCTTAAACTTTATGCCTGACTTAGAACTTAAAAGTAGCTTTTAACTAATGTGAATGTAAAGATAAATCCTTCCTATTCAGAAATGTTCATTCGTCAGCAATTTTTCTACTAATACTTCTGTTATGAATTAATTAAAGAAATCGACTAACAGAGAAGTAAAACAAGTATACTCCTTCATTTTTATTATTATTTTACTTAGTTTAATGAAGGGTTGATGCTGTCTAATATAAAGCTTGTGAAGCTGTTTTGAAGTTTCTAACATTTTTCTCGTGGATTATGCATTGAGTTGTAGAAATGGGTTTTTTTCTCTAAAGAAATGTGAAATTAAAGCATTTTTTACAAAGCACTTTTCAATATATTATCACACATAATTTTAGCTTTGAAACTATCACACATAATACTTAATTTTGGGATCAAAACTATCTGAATATAATTACAGATGAAAAATAACTTTATAAATGTATAAAAGGTCTACGATAAAATTTCTATATTATTATTGAAAAAAATAGAATTTTTCTTTTCTATATCGTATACGATAAAATTATTCTATAAGTTTCAAATGAAATATCAATAAGATATATGCCGTAACTTCTTTCTTAATGTAAAAACAAACGAAACATGACTGACAAAATGATGGGTTTTAGTAGGGGAAAAATAGCGTACTTACAGCGGAATACTTTATAAATGTTTTCCGAAAAATTATCTGTAAAAGCGTATGACCGGAAATTATATTCGGTACACTAATGCAAAATTAGAATTTACCTAATAACATATTTTAGTTATGTTAATAACAGATAAAATTATCTATATGATTACAGTCTTTTTTAATGAATCTGTAATATTGTTAATTTAAATAAACAAAATAATATTAATTTTGCATACATTTTTATATCCCTCAATACTTTAGGGTGGGAGTAATCCAGCTCTTTCTCGTGAACGGCTTTTTTGACAAATAAGAGAACATATAAGAAAGGCAAATAGAAAATATATAAGCGAGGATGAAGTATGGAATTTAGAATTCGTAATACTGGGGAGGAAACTTCACAATTTAAATTAAAATTATACAAAATTAAATTAGCTAATAACTTTAAAAACATCTAATTAGTCTGATCAAATTATCAACATAAGTGATCCATAACAAATATCAATATAAATTATATGCTATCAAAATAAATTGTCAATAAAATATCAATATATTTTACCAATAGATATCTAGAAATTTTATCAAACACTTTAAAGTAATTTATCCGAAGTTCCACAGTATTCTCAATAAGATTCACGCTGTAACGAGCGCAACATACAATTAGAAAATGAATTCGACACACTAATACAAAGTAAGAGCTATATATGAGGGTACAACTCTAACATAAGAGAATAGCGATTATTTGTATGATTGCGAATTTCTGTTAAAATTAAATTTACATTTTAAATAAATAAACAATAATGATTAATCGTACAATTTTAAATAGTTTTAAAGTTGTAAAAATATTTCTATCCTTGCCCTATGAAATATTTTTTTATGGAAAAAAGTGTGTGGGGTGGGAGGAGGAATAGAAAGGCACGTAGAAAAACTCGGGGCACACTTTAGAAGGGGGCGAGGTCAGGCGACCACCGGACTATAACAACTAAGGTATGAAAAATGCACAAAATATTTGTATAAATCATTCTTTAGACGATATTACACTTATGACGCTGAAAAAAAATTCGCCCTATATGATCGAAGTAGCTGCTAAAGCCGACCCTGCCGAAACTAAGAGAGAATGACGTTTCTTACTCAAGCATGAATTTAGATTGTAATTATTGGAAGAAAACCATATAAATAAAATAAAAAAATTATGTGTGTTGCATAAATGTAGGATATTATCATGAGAATACGACACATTGGCTAAAAAGAAAGGTGGAATGTTATGACGTAAAATAAACGTTTTATCATCAAGGACAACGAAACACGCCCGATGAATTGATAAATTTTGTTACACCGAAGAAGCAGGATTACGCAGTAAAGCATCGTTTATATATTATCCAAGAAACCTTCTTAAAAAACACATAATTAAAAAATTAATTCGACACGCTAATATAAAAAAGAGCCATGTATGATAATATAGTTTCTAATAGCATATTTGTGTTGATCAAAGATACGATTAAATCTGTATAATTACGACATTTTGAATGAAATTTACATTAATTTAAATAAACAGACAAACAAAAACCTGAACATTCTTGCAGTTTTATATATTATCAGTATTCCCCCACCCACACCCCCCAAAAAAAGGAAAATACATTCCATTTTTTTCTCACGAAATACTTTTTTGGAGAATTAGAGGAAAAAGAATAAGAAGCCACAATAGGGAATCTAAGCGAGGATATCTTACTCAAGCATGAATTTGGAATTCGTAATTTCTGGGCCGAAATTGTACAATTAAAATTAAAATTTACTTGTGTCGTGTAAAAGAAATATTTTTTCATGATAACATATAGGGAGGAATTTGAACTAAACTCAAAGAAGGATTAATGAGAAAACATAAAAATGAAAAATGATTAAAGAGTTTTCCGATATAGATTCCAAATGTTGATAAATTTTCAGGTTTACTTGTCGGAAACAGTGCCGCAACAACTCTATTTGGCGTCTGGTACAATAATTGTTATTTATTTTTCTATCGATGACCGCATCCATAAAGGTATCTAATAGCCCCGGTGAAGGCCCCAACGGGGTTTGCACCTGGTGCCGGTGTACCGTCCGAACCAACCTTGCAAACTCTGCTAATAGTATGTAATTAATATGCAAGGATAAGGCAATTACTGATTGATTAACAATTATTTCATACTGTATGTTGCTAGATACTCTAAAAAACAGTATTCGGTGTAAGCTTTTCTTTTTTGTGTATCTTAACCTTATTCAGAAAGAACTAGTCGATTCTGATTTAGAAAAATATATTTTACATCACTTTGTAAAGTGAATATTGAACATCCAAAATTTTAAAAGATCATACAAAATTAAAGACTGTTTTTTCTCATAGACATCGGTTTAACAAAATTGGTAAACACAAGCGAGCATCCTTCTCTACGTTTTATTTATTTTTTCTTTTCAGTATTTATCCATCAAAACTTGGCAACGATGAATTTTTCTATAAAAAAATAATGACAAGTATTAAAAGATTTCCTACCTTCATAATTCGTACGGCCACTTGGTCATTCTCAGTCAGCGCCCTGCCCGTAAGCATAACGCGCTTAGGTGCGATTATCCGCAAATACTTGCTTCCAACTGCCATAACTCTGATCAGATCCTAGCACCTCACTCTGTAAGCCGGCATTTCCAGATTTTCCTATTGGAGAAACTGATGTCCATCATTTGATAAAGGCGGGGCTAGAGGCGGAGGTACACATTTTGTGATCCTCTCAGCTTCTTTTGCTTCTATCCAAGGCGTGTGTTGAAATAAAGTTGGCGAATTCCTAGGATCCCTTCGAATCCGAAACCCCGAGGGGATGTGAGTTCTCCAAGCTTCATTTTTCCGGCAATTGATTTTGGGTAGCGCTTATTCCCCTCTTTGGCAGAAGAATTATGTAATTGTACAATGGATGGGGATTTGGGGGTTGTGCGTTTATTTGGTTAACTCCGATATTGTTGATACAGCCGTGCGCAACTTAAGCTAAGGAAAACGCAGAGGGGGACTGCACAGATTCTGGATTTTTCAAAAGAATAATATTTTCTATAAATTCACTTTCGTTTTCTATAGAGTGAGTGGATTATAGAATGGTTATATAGAGTCGAATTCGGTTATAGATGAGGATGGAGGAAGCACATTTGTCCGTTATAACGGTGTTCTCCCAATAACGAAGTTCCAGATTTCATATAATAAAGCCTAAGAAATAAGTAAGCTCTGTTAAAATATTAAAAATCACTGAATAGTTATTCTGATAAGCGCAGTTTGAAATCACTGAATTAGCAAATGACATTAAATTACTAAAAATACTATTGGACCATAATTGGTTTCCTTGTGAGACACGAATCTTTAGGCGCATTCATTCACTAATAAAAGTGACAACCAGAACTAAATGACAATAAGACCTATATTTTCATTAAATAATGTGTTTTGTTTACCGTTTACGTCATGGTACTTATTTTCTTTTCTATTTTCGTTTACCACAGCACAACAAACTCTTCCAGTGCTGTCTAGGAGCGAACTTGTTGAGTTGAAACTCGTGAGTTTGAGTCACTTTCTGGGAATTTTGAGTTGAGTTAGATTCCCTCTTTTACAAGCGATCGGGAGTGGAGTTATTAGACTCATGCAATCCGTGAGTTTGAGTCAAAATTGCAATTCAAACTCATTCGATACTTTTCACAATTTCCTGAAAATTTTTCTCGCTGTTAAAAGAAAAAAATAAAAGTGAGTTCGACTCACTTTCTGTGAATTTTGAGTTGAGTTAGATTCCCTCTTTTACAAGCGAGTGTGAGTAAGAGTTAAACTCAAGCAATCCGTGAGTTTGAGTCAAAATTACAGTTTAAACTCATTGAATATTTTTTACAATTTCCTGAAATTTTTTTCTCGTCCGTAAAAGGAAAAAGAAAAGTGATTTTGTGTGAATTTATGCAGTTGAGTTTGATTCACTTTTTAAAAAGTGAACGGGAGTGGAGTTATTAGACTAAAGCAATCCGTGAATTTTAGTCAAAATTGCAATTTAAACTCGTTCAGTATTTTTCACAACTCCCTGAAAATTTTTCTCGCCGTTAAAAGAAAAAAGAAAAGTGTGAATTTTGAGTTAGTTTGATTCCCTCGTTTAAAAGTCAGCAAAAATGGAGTTAGACTCAAGCAATCCGCGAGTTTTAGTCAAAATTGCAATTCAAACTCATTCAATATTTTTCACAAGTTCCTGAAAATTTTTCTCGCCGTTAAAAGAAAAAAGTGTTAGATTCAAGCAATTCGTAAGTTTGAGTCAAAATTACAATTCAAACTCAATCAATATTTTTTTCACAATTTCCTGAATTTTTTTCTCGCTGTTAAAAGAAAAATGAAAAGTGAGTTTAACTAACTTTCTCTGAATTTGAGTTGAGTTTGATTGACTTTTTAAAAGCTAACGCTCAAGCAATCCGTGAGTTTAAGTCAAAATTACAATTCATTCAATATTTTATCACAATTTCCGGAAAAATTTTCTCGCTGTTAAAAGAAAAAAGTAAAGTGAATTTGACTTTCTGTGAATTTTGAGTTGAGCTTGATTCACCTTTTTAAAAGAGAGCAGGAGTGCAGTTAGATTTAACCAATCCGCGAGTTTAAGTCAAAATTACAATTCAAATTTTTTCAACATTTTGCGCTATTTCCTGAAAATTTTCTCGCCATTAAAAGAGAAAAAGAGTAGTAATTTTGGCCCACTGTCTGTGAATTGTGAGTTGAGTTTAATTGACTTTTTAAAAGAGAGTGTGAGTAGTGCTAGACTCAAGCAATATGTGAATTTGAGTCAAAATTACAGTTCAAAATCATTCAATATCTTTCACATTTCCTGAAAATTTTTCTCGCCGTTAAAAAAAGATTCCCGTGTAGAATTATGAGAAAACATATGATATAAACTTGCGTGCGGTGTGTTTATATAATGTCTCACTGTCAATATCTGTAATAATCTGTTTGCCCCTCGCCTTCACCGCCACCCTCTCGGCACCTTGAAGAGATTTTACACGATACCTTCTTTTCAATCGATAGTACTAACTAAAGCAATGCAACATCCCCCCCCCCCCCTTCATTCACGCAAAAAGACCCGCATGCGCTAATGTTAATCCTACGGACGAAATTAAAAAATATATATCGTTTGCACTTCAATATTTTTAAATGATTTCTTTCTTTTTCATTGGATAGCTGGGTTTGATTTCTAGAAAGGTCGTTTTTTACTTTTTCGATTTTGTTTAAAGGTTTTTTTTCCTTGGGATACTTTCATTTTCGTAACCAGTTTCGAAAGCAAAAGTATCACCATAAAAAAAAAGGAAAAAGAAAAAACCCGCAAACAAAATCGAAAAAGTAAAAAACGGCTTTGGTAGATATTGACCTGATGATGACCTCAAGATCTGGTTGAGATTATGAAAAAAAAAAAAAAAAAAACATTTAAAAATATTCAAATGCAAAAACCTTTAAAAATTTCTTCCATGGGATTAACATTAGCGAGCGCTTTTTAAATCATTTTTGAAAAGAAACTGGAAGAATAAGTTAACCACCGTGCTATCCGAATTTAGTAAGACAAAAAAAGGGGGGGGGGGGGACATGTGACTGCACTGAGCCACATTGAAAATAAGCCAAGTAAATAAAATGAAGTTAAAGCAAACGTAAAGAGAAGGAAAACAATTAAAATACATATAAAAAAGCACAAATAATTGTACAAAAGTTACTTTCAGGTGCATGCATATAATATAAAGATATTTAAAATACATTAGAAATATCTTAAAATACATTAGAAAAACCCCAGAACGTATTCTAAAGTTTCTATGTTCGTTTCTAATGTATTTTAAAATATTTTAATGTACATATATTATGTATGCACCTGAAAACAATTTTTGTACAATTATTTGTGCTTTTTATATGCATTTTAATGTTTTTACTCAAGGCAAATATAGCACTAGAATTTTGACTTTCATTTATTGAGAAGGGAAACGTTAACACTTAAAGTGTTACCGCAATTTTAATAAAAAGTTTTCCCATTAATTGTTAACATAATTTTGACTAACCGTGCATTTTTAAAAGATTTTTATTTATTTATTTATTTATTGCCACATTTACTTTATGTATTTCGCTTCTCTCCTCTAATTCAACGATATCATTAAAAGAATATAACTACTATTAGTCTGCTTGCGGAAAAATAGTTAAAACGTTTAATTGAAAAAACTTACATAAATGATAATCTCTTTTATAAATGTTTCTTCCTGTTTTATAAAAAGCGTAGAAAAAACATAATTGAACTTTGCATAGAACTGCAGAAAATTGAATTTTTTTTCACAGTTTTCGAAATTTTTGTTCTTTATTTCAGTTTACCACATTACATCCGAGTTTTCTGCAATGTATTTCGGAATTATAGTAAACCATCAATCACCTTTTCTTTTGTTTGTTAAAACCCGGTTTTCTTTATATCCGAGAACGTCAATATGACTGTTGACGAAGTAACATTTTCTTCAGTTATATTTTTTATCAGGGATATTTTCCTGTCTGGAGAAACAATTTTAAAACTTTGAGATACTTGTCTCTAAAGTTTTCCATGGTGCCTTAAGACACCCAGAGCATCTCTGATTACGCGCATGTATAATATATACTGTAGATTGATTTCAGAAATCATCATTAAAGCATTCTCCCTCTCGGCACTCTTAGAAAGACCCCCACGAAGGGCACTCCCCTCCTTTAGGGCCTATATCCCTCGCGTTGATAATTGGCCGTCATAAACACAAACCAAACCCTCTCGGCACTTAAATATTTTCTCTATTGAAAAACAAAATTAGGCTTTTTTCTTTCAAATTTCATTTATTAAACAAAAAAGTGTTCATAGATAATAAATGAATTTATAACAATGACCAGTTAAAATAACATGAAATCTCTGTTTTAAAAACGTTGTAATTCCGTTAATTTTAGAAAGGAAAACAACCTGTTTTACAAAGTAAAAGCACACTCAGCTGCTTTTTCCAATCTTTAGTAATCTGAAAAGAAATGATTATTAGTTCTTCTTTACAGAGTTGGGCAAAATACATCGTTAAACATTTTAGATACAAAATAAAAAATACACTAGATTTAGAACCTAAAAGAAGCCCAAAGGTACAGTAAACCCTCGATTTAACGGACTAATTGGGACTAAGATGTGTCCGTTCTATCGAAATTCCGTTAAATCGCAAAGTACTATTTATAATATTATTTTGTTATAATTATAGTACATATATATATTATTACGTACTTGTAATTACATATATTATTACAGTGCAAATTACATATATATATATATAATATATATATACAATATGTACAGTGTATATACATGTATTGTATATATACAATATATGTATATACATAAATATATATTGTATATACATATATACTACTGTATATGTATATATAAACACAATACATTACTTTTAATAATACAATATTGGTAATGAAATACAAACGAATTAACACATATGCAACTTTTATGCATGCATAGAACGAAAAGCATATCACATAGCCGCATAGGTCGCCCGCATCATTGCGCATACTTAGAACGAAAACCACGCTGCAGTGAGAATCAAAGCGCGCGCTTTCGGCGTTTCGTGTTCTTTCCCCTTTATTAAGGTTTCGTTCATTTGATCACGAGACATTGTGTCGCCACAGATATAATAAATATTTTTTTTATTTTACCGAGAAATCGCTTTTTAAAAATAGTAAAAACAAATGCTTTGTCGTTGTTCATTGCTTGATTTTTTACATATAAAAGCTTAAAAGAGGGTTGCGTGTTGATTCAAGTAGGGAAGGGGGAGGGGGGCAGTAATACTTTTTTTTTTTTTTCGAAGAGTGTTTCATCGTTTTAGAAGCTGTTTTATCATGGAGGCTTCCAGTAAATAATAGTGATAAATAAATATTTGACATTTGTCAAATATAAAAATTTGAAATACGGGCGTTGAATTTCAGGTTAGGGAGAGGGGAATAATTTTAAATTAACGATTTTGATTTGTTAATTTAAGGATAAAGTGTTTTAAAAGGCATATTAAACGAAACCCTCTGTGCGATCTGCGATCACACTTACCCACTTGTTTTACTTTAATTTTTGTTTAACTTTTAACTTTTAACTTTTAATTTTTTTTTAAAATTAGTCCGTTGAATCCGAAGTACGTTGAACCGAGGTCCGTTAAATCGAGGGTTTACTGTATTTACAAATTACCTTTCAGATAAAAAAAAAAAATAAACAAAGAGAAAATATACGTAGTATTTTCAAAATACATTTAAAAATCAAAATACATTTAAAATTAAATATATATATATATATATATTGTGTATTAGATTGCACTGCCACAGGTGGGCGAACTCATCCGCGGGGTAGTTGTCATCACCACTTCGTAATAGTGCTCTACACCTTATTTGATCACAGAATTTCTGTCATCAAATAAGGCGCAAAGTTTACTATTTAGAAAAAGTAGTCACAATAGGCCTGCTGGCAAGTTGCAATACATATTTGTTTCGAATATAACTTAATAAAGTTGTGAATATAATATTCGAAACAAATATGCATACAGTAACGTATAAAATTTTTTAATAGATACAAATTTCTAAAAGCGAGAAAGCGAAAAGCTCTATGAGAATCCAAAATTTTGACTCATTCTGCCAAGTAGTTTTTCAGTTATGCTTACAAAACTACCTGTTATTACAGTTTATTTTGCAACTATTAATAATCTTAAAAGTAGAAAATAATAAGAAAAACATTTTTAAGCAATGACGATATATAATTATCGAAATTAAATCTAAAGCGAATTTAAAATTAATGTTTTACAAATGAAAATTCATCTTCTTTATATAATGTCGCATTTCCATGTAAAAAAAATCGTACATTAAATTTAAAAATTAACCCTTTGTATCACCGCGTTGCATGTTGCATATCTGCAACATACCCAGAAGTCAATCTCACTTAACAGAGTGGGACTTTAAAAGGTGATTTCATTTATCACTGCTACCTCCTAACACAGCATTTAATATAAATTATTCATAGAATTTTCAACAGACTGAGATACTGAGTTAATTTTTCATGACAAAATTTTATTTATCATTTAAACACTTTTGCATCGTTATTGAAAAAATGAACTTCGTAAATTTTGTGAAATTAAAAAGGCTGATGATGTCCAAAATTAGATTTTTTACAAAGGTAAATTTGTATTATACTTTACAATTTTGCGTTAGAAAATTGACAATATTTATGAGAAATATGTAATTTTCTGTTTATAGCAGGTGTGTAAAATGGACCTTTTAGTGAATATTTTTTTACGTTTTATGTTCTACTTTTTTTTTTTTTTTTTTTTTTTTTTTTTTACTATTATTAATTTTTGCATGCTTAAAATGAGGTGTTCTACCGTCTGGGTAAATATTTTTCAAATCGGAGTTGTTGCGTTACAATGGGTTAATGGATTTTTATCAAGAAATTTAAATTTTCGCTATTTTTCTTTCTTTTTTTTTTTTCTTTTTTTTTTTTAAGTATGACAACAGGAAATTGCTTTAAATTGTTGAATTTAAAGCATTGGATGGACTTTGACACGCTTTAATGCAACTTAGTGCATCAAGGAGTTGAAGGTTTTGAAAGATCATAAATAAATTTATATCTATACATTAAAATACTATACGAGTAGAAATAAAAATAAAAATAAAAAAACAAGCATGAAACAGGAATTCTACTTTTCCAAAATTTAGTGTAGCAACCGATGACGGAAAAAAAAAATTATTATTACGAGGGAGAACCCGCCGAATTCCGACGAAAGAAAATGTTTAAGAAGGAAATGTTTCATTCATTTATAATAAACCTAACAAATAGATAGAATAAATAAAATGGATCTTATATTGGTTAGTCTAACCCTCAAGCAAATATTACTTTAAACTAAAGTTCAATGCTCTTCTATAAAGATACTCTAAATTTTTGTAAAACTTTGCGTTTTATCAGTGTGTGATTTCAGTTGCGTTATTTTCAAAAGTGGGGTATTTCCACGCGTGAAGAATTTCAGAGGCGCTGGAGTGAAAATGATGCACTTCTACAAAACTTATTTCGGTTTTAAGACCTTAAAATATACGCTTTTATTTTGTATACAATGACATCATTAGTAGGGGAAGAAGGAGAGTTCTGCCTCAGCAGGTGGAATGTGGATTGTGTGGATGTGGGTGGAATCCACCTTGTGGATGGAGGAGGAGGGTGGAATCCACCTGGGGGTGGTAAGAGAGACTTATCCTATAGTAGGAGGGGCTAAATGTTGGAGGGGGCTAAAATTTTGAGGGGGGGGGGCTTAATTTTTGAGAGGGGCTTAAATTTTTTTTGAGTAGAGAATCGTTCCCTTGAGAATGAAAATGAGGAAAACGGTTAGAGGGTTCCCCCCCCCCCCCGAAATTTTGTTAAAAAGTTTCTTGCCATTCTGGATTTTCAAAGACTGGATTCAAGGAATCTGAAATAATAAAATAACAATTAAAAAAGTATCAATACTTGTGGTCATTAGCTAGGAACTTTGTATTTTGTCAAAATGAATTTAGTCAGAGTGACGAAAGTCAAATTGGTAAAATACATAGCTCTCATTGCCCAGGCTTAACCGCGAGGAGGTTGACCACTTTAAGCCCACACACACATTCACACATACTTTTTTTTTTTTGAAAATTCTGTCTTTTTTTTCTCTATAAATTTCATTTTCTATTTACACACATTTTATACATATATATATACAAATTTAATTTTTTTTCTGAATTGTCTTAGAATTTGAATGAAAATGAAAATGTCTTATGTTTTCTGAAGAAAATTTTTGATGCTGCCATCTGAATGCGGTAGTGCAAATTTATTTTTGAAAATGGAGTTTCCACAAGTTTTGGGTAAGATTTGAACCTGCAAAATAGTCTCTTGACTTGATAATTTGGGGTAGGTTAAACTGATAAACAAACTATGCCTTTATGTTTAGATTTTAGATGATTCAAAACAAAAAATTGTATTCCCCCTTCTGTATGTGCAAAGAGAGGTCGGTTTCTTTAGATAACTCAATAATACCTATTTTAACTGCTCACTTTGCGAATTCCTTAAATGTATATGATTTTTATTTTTAGTTTTACTGATTTTATCGATTTTGCGTACGAGTGTTTAATTATTTTACGCACAAATGTATGATCATTTTAGAAAGCCGTGGTTTCGAACCTGCGAACTCCGATTCAAATTTCATTTTTTGTAACTGATAAGCTAGCCACTATTCAAACCGCGCCCCAATATTTTCTAAGTTACTATTGAACACTCTATATATTTTTTAAATACCTACCTCTCCCTCTTTCTTATACTAGGGAAGTTATTACAATTTATGTTTAACGTTTAAATAGAAGAAATGATTAATTTTTGATATTTCTTTAGTAAGCAAGTCATTTTTGTAGATCGATTAGAAGGCTACCAAACGATTTGAATTAAGCATTGTTTTTACCAGTATTAATCCACCTAAGTTTAGAATTGTACTTTTTCTTGTGAACCATATCATATTCATTTAATGGTCTGAAATTTCAAATAGACTTCCTAAACCCCATTATCAACGTTTCTCACTATCTTTCACAAACATCTGATAAGTATAATCAGCTTTTTACAACAGAAGATAGCTAATATGTAAATAATGATTTTAGAAGAGATTATTTCACCTGTTTACAGATTTTAAAGGAAAGTTTGAAATATTTGTCCGATTTTCTATTTATCAATTATTATAAATTGAATCAACTCATAGTTTGTTATTGCAATACATAATTATTTGATGATTCTACACTTGTTCTAATGAATTTTAAAACTACTGCTTCAATTCAACTCATTCTTTATACAGTTTAATAAATTTAGTATCAAACCATTGATTTGTCATATATTTCACTGAAATAATAAAATTAATTTGTAAAACCTTAGAATGACGAATTAAAAAACGTAACGTGATGAATGATATACTTTTTAAACATTACATAAATACCTTTGAATTGATTTGCTTCCTGTGAACCTTCTACACATACTTTTTTATGTCACATATTTTTCTGAAATTTTTGCACCAATCATATTACATGATTTGCACCATCGTAATAATTTGTTAACATGCGCCCCCTATGATTATATATAAAATTGAATGAAACGAGACTTTTTCATCAATGTTTGCTATTTTATGAGTGTGTGAAGACGCTTTTATACTTAGGATAATATGGCTAGTTTTCAAGATGGACATTCTACTATGTTAAGCAATGATGTATCACGTTTGAATAATCAATCTTTTTCATCAAGATTAGATGATCAAGACATGGGATTAACAGTACAACCTAAAGAAGAACTCGTTTTAGATGATGAAGTGGAATCCTCCTCATCAGAACTAAAGAAACAGAAGCCACCTTTTTTGTGTACTGTTTGCAGCAAATCTTTTTCATGAAAAGGCAATTTAAAACAACATTTGACGATTCATTCAGAAGAAAGGCCATTTGTTTGTGACATCTGCCAAAAAGCATTCTCTAGAAAGGCTATTTTGAATCGTCATAAACTATCCCATTTAAAGATTCCTTCCCAACATAAATGTGATTCGTGCGGTGAAACGTTCCCAAGAAAGTATGACTTATTAAAACACATGAAGATCCACAAGTCTTACAAAAAGGATAAATGTATGCAATGCAGTGAAATATTCAATCACAAGTCCGAATTTTTATATCATTTGAAAACTTCACACAGAGTTAGATCCAAAATTGTAATTCATCCTCTTTGAAAGATATGTTTTATGAGAAGGTTAAGCATTTTAAAAGGCAAAATGCGTTAAACATATTTACTAAAACTGTAATCAACTCTAACGAGGAGAATGCTACAGACTTTAACACATTTTTTAATAGTATTCAATCGGACGTTTTAAACGAATTAAACTACCAGATTCAAGTTAAAAGATCGATGAAATGGTATGCAAGTGTACAAGTTGTTGTATATCGCGTAACACAGGAGAGTGTCTTAGAGACTGCCACTCCCTATTTCCTTTCAAAAACTGTACTTGAATTAACGAATCAAAACTTATCTGAACATGTTGAGGATACCTTTGCAAAAATTATGAAGCCCTATGAGAAGTCCACCAGACGTGGTTTTAATTGGACATTAGATAAAATATTGAATTTAGAACTATCTACTTTTAAAATATAACATTATTTGAAATGTTTATACTTTTTGAAATATGTGTACTCATGTTTTCACTATTGTAACTATTGAAAATGACGAATAAATAATGTGTAAATGAAAAAGCTTTTGTCTTTTTTTATTTTTGCTAGAACAATTTGTGATTTTTAATAAATCATGAAGTCGTAACGACTTTACTTAAATTATTTTTTTCAATTTCTTATCGAATGAATAATGAGTTAACCATTTTTTATTAATTTCGTATAGAAAGTCTGAAATTATACATTGAATTAGTTATTTTTCAATATGTCTAATTTATTATAATTACTTTTAAAGTGTAATATATCACTTGTCGTTTGTATAAACAACTGTTATTGTTTATAAATAATAATATTATCATGTATTACCATACAATTCTTTAAAAAAGCGTAGAACCATTAACATAATATATCATTCACCACTTTTTAAAAAACTGTTACCTTGTGTTGCCATTGAATTCTTCAAAACAAAAAAGAATAAAACTAAAATAATTATCATTAAATATCATACACCACTTATATAAAAATTGTTACCTTGTGTTGCCATACAATTCTTCAAAAAAGAATAAAACTAAAACCATTAACATTAAATATCATACACTGCATATATAAAAATCGTTACCTTGTGTTGCCATACTATTCTTCAAAAAAGGATAAAACCATTGACATAATATATCATTCATCACTTAAATAAACTGTTTATATATTTTTTTGTAGACTTAAACTAACAAGGGCACCACCAAACATGATGCTCACAGATTTTGATGATTTCAAAATATGTTGTAGGTGTCATACCACTAATTATTCTGATGAAAGGGTTTCTTCAAATGGGCCCTAGTTTTTGAGAAATTGGGGGTTAAAGTTTAGCGTATATTTCAAATACCCATTAGTGTAACTCCCAGAATGTGAATTTGTGGTGCAGCGGTAGCGTGTGAACTTACGGACCAGGACATTGCGGGTTCGATTCCACTTCGAGTCGTTTTTTTTATTTTTTACTTATTTTTATATTTTTTACAGGTTAAAAATTGCAAGCAGAATTGGGCATTCTACAGCTTTGAACTTTCATGTTTTCTTAATAAATTACATTTACATTTTCGCATTTTTCATGGCAATTTATTTTTCTCTTCAATTTTTAAACTAATATTTCTATTTACAAAACTCCAAAACTAATTTATGCCTAAAACTTTTCTTAAAATTAATTATTATTTACATTTTTTATTTTAAGCACAATTCTGAAATAATAATTTTCCTTTTTTCTATCTTTTTTTTAACTTAATGGAATTTTAAAGGAAAATTTATCCTTTTCTTCTATAAATTATACAAAATAATTTTCAGGTGCAATTTCTCAAACGTATTTAGGATTAGATAATTCTAATAATGATCTCTTGAAAGATTAATAAAATATTAAAGCACTAATACTTAAATACAAGTTTTTTACCAGTTGCGCAAATTTTTAATACTCTGTAAAATACATTTATCTTTAAAGTTCAACCTCAACATCATTTTCATTTGCACAAATAAAAAATGACAGATCACACTAAAAAATATTTTTTTATATTATAGCAAACAGAAACACTCTCTACGTGATTCATAAAAATTCAACTGGATTTCAAAAATCGTCTGTTAATGAGATAAAATTTATGATACATATAAATATATTTATATATTTTTTAATCGTCTGCTTTGCTTTTCTCGGTAATATTGGAATAAATAAAAATTTCTATTATTGATGTCGTTTAGCTTCTTTTGTAGACAATTAGAATATTTGAAATATTGTTATATATAGGAAAATTTTCGGTATGAAAATTAAAAGAAGTCTACAGATTGTAACAGATTGAATGCTAAAGATTGTGTTATGGAATGAACCAGCGCTGATGCGGAAAATTCTCGTTTGGAAGAGAAACAAAAAGGCCAAATTACAAATGCATTAAAATATTGCCAGACGTTGTTACAAAATATGGGTTTACAAGTTCTCCACCGGATGAAATATCCGGTGCTTCTATTGCTATGGCTGAAGAATTTCATGGTGTAGTTTTAGAAATATTAGAAGATCGACAAATTATTGAGGCCGAGGAATTGATATTGAACGAAGAAGATGAAGTTAACGTATTTACAAAGGTATGATTTTATACTTTAACAAAAAAAAAAAAAAAATATATTCATTATATTTTATTCTTAAAAATAATCGAAATCAAACAATTGAATTTTAAATATTTTTTTATAGTGTCCGGGATTTCATGAAGATAGTGAGAATTTTGTACCTGAACCACGCGATTATATTCCATTGTAGTACAAAAAGAATGCTGTTGCATTAGCTGAAGCCTGTAATAAATAAGTAAAAAAGTAAATAATAAAAATAAGTAAAAAAGAAAAAAATGCCCCACGGTGGGATCGAACCCGCAATATCCTGGTCCGTAAGCACGCGCGCTACCGCTGAGCCACGAATTCATGCACAGATAGTCATACTAATAGGTATTTGAAATATACACTGAACTTTAACCTCCAATTTCTCAAAAACTAGGGCCCATTTGAAGAAATCCTTTCATCAGAATAATTAGTGGTATGACCCCTACAACATACTTTGAAATCACCAAAATCTGAGCGCATCATGTTTGGTGGTGCCCTTGTAAAATTAATGACATTACTAATTCTTTGAAGTGTTTATCTGTAACCGACACTGATTTTTAATGTATATTAAGGGATGTGCTGTTTCTAAACATTCAGTTTCCAACTGATTTTTGTTCTAACTTCATCTAATGTTACCTTTATTTTTTGAAAATGGATTCTGTAGTAAATATGATAAAAAGATCTTCCGACAAAGTGGCTTCTTCTTCAAAGTATCAACGTTTAGACGAACCTAATGATCCCACTTCCGCAAGTGAATTAAATATACCAGGATTGGAAATTCCTAATTTATTAAACACTGACTGTGGGACAATACCACGTGATTTATCCACTACTGATTACTCACCAAATGTGAAATCTGAAATTGATATGAATTTTTTTATCCCTAACTTTGGTGAGGATACTACATCTTCCGAGAATTCATGTCAAGAGTCAATTTCTGTCGAGGACTATTTGAATATATTTTACATGAATTTTGCGTCCGCTTTAACCTCGTCCCCAGCTAGTAACATAATTTCCCAAGACGAATCCTTTGAAGAACCTACTATTGGCCAAGAGGTTTCTGACTCCCAACCAAGCAACCTTTCTAAAGCAAGTGATGAATTACAAAGCACCACTCCACCTACGAATGTCATTCCACAGTCTAAAACAACCAAATCCAGTCATCCTATTGTATTTCGAGAAGAACTCAGTGACTGTATCTTTTTAATTTTAAGATTGCATAATAGACAATTTCATATTCATATTCGAGAGTTTAAGCGCAGTGGGCTTACTAGTGAAGAAATTCTAGCGAAAAATGGAATTATTATGGATGATAACAGCTGGTTCGAATTTTGCAAAAAAATATTTTCATTTAATTTGAGATATAAAAGTTCCTCATTTGTTTCTAATAACATGATATTAGTGTTAAATTTTAATAATTCTATCATGCGAATTAAAAATTTAAAGAATTATTCTAACATTGACTTAAACGAGTATTAATTGGTGAAATTAAAAGAAAAAATACATGATTTGAATAAGGAGCTTCTTCAGCATATATACACTGCTCAAAACAATTAAAGGATATTGCAGTTTTAGGTGGATTTTGTATCTGGTAAACTGTTTAGCTGATTGATACATGGTCGACAGACATAGTAGGTTATATGAGAATAAATTACACATGTTTGGCAGAAAAAAATGCATTTTATTGCGCATTTGTGTACTAAAGGAAAAAAACACAATTTGTGCATATGAGAAAAAAGAATAAGAAAAGGTGTTTTCTTCAAAGAAAATCATTTTCAGTAGGGGGTATGGTTTCCACGGGCGGCCAGCAACGTTGAACACCTTTGAGGCATGGACTCAATGAGGCTATTAATGACGAGTTGGGGTATTCTGCCCCACTCTTCCAGAAGAGCTCTTTCCAGTTCTTGGAGAGTTTGTGGGGGTTGTTGGTGGCCAGAAACTCGTCTTCCTAGAGCGTCCCAAACGTGCTCGATTGGATTCATGTCTGGAGAACACGCTGGCCATTCCATTCGAACGATTCCTTCCTCGAAAAGGAAATCCTCCACCAGGTTTGCACGATGTGGCCTGCAGTTATCGTCCATTAAAATGAAGTTATCTCCGATTGCTGCAGCGTAAGGGACTACAATAGGTCTGAGGATCTCATCCCTATATCGGCGACCAGTCAGAGCTCCATCTCGAATGATGTAGAGGTCAGTGCGCCCGTCAATGGAGATGCCACCATACACCAACACTCCTCCACCGCCAAATCTGACACTTTCGTGCACGAAAGCAGGATTATTCCTACTGCCACGGTCCCTCCAGATGAAAATACGCCTATTATCCGGATGCACAGAAAAACGGGACTCGTCAGAAAACAGAATATTGCTCCATTCATTTCTCCTCCAGTTGACATGCTCGGTTGCCCATTCCCTGCGGTCGCGACGATGCCTTGATGTTAATCTAACACATACCATCGGTCGGCGAGCATACAGACCTACAGCATGGAGCCGGTTTCGGACAGTCTGAGTTGAAATCGTGGTGCCTGTAGCCGAGCGAAGGTGTTGTTGGAGAAGAGTAGCGTTCATGGTTCGGTGTCTCCGAGCTGTTAACGCTAAATACCGATCTTCATTGGGCGTTGTTGCCCGTCTACGACCTTGCCTTGGTCTTCGGCCTGCACATCCACTCTCCAAAAAACGGTTCCAGATCCTGGAAATGACACTTTGTGACACTCCAATGGCTTGCGCTACTTCGGCTTGAGTTTGGCCCCCTTCTAACCTACCAACAATTCTCAAAGCTTCTGAATCTGTCAAATGACTTCGCTGAGACATCGTACTCATCGAAACAAAGCAATCACTGAATGTCGATCATCCTTGTCTTCATTCTCTTTTATCCAGTTGAAAGTCAAATTTCATTCGCTGCCGCTGAAGCGACGTTTTTGACGTCGAACTCAAAATTTGCATACTCCACAGTTTGAAAACCAGAAAAATTTGCATTTGTGATTCTCTTCTTCTATTTTCGGCAAAAAAAATTTCGTTTATATCGTTATTTTATATAAAACTTCAAATATCCTTTAATTGTTTTGAGCAGTGTATGTAAACCATATACCAAGCTTAATTAGGCAGAAATGTATCATTGGTCATATATCTACAGAAAATGAACTCATGTTGCAGTCTAAACTTATAACATGTATTGAGAATAATGTATTGACTATTCTAAACCACATTTTTGAATGTGATGGATGTATTTTTAATCAGAAATCTCAAAGCCCTCATTCCTGTTATATATTAAATAATCGACAAAAATTTGAAAAACTAGGACAGATTTTATTAACACTTATAGATTTAGATTTTGTTATTTCCTCATTTTTAAACGGAGTGGATTGTGTTAGTGAAAACTTTTTATCAAACATTCATGTAGAAACAATTCAAAACTAATTGTTTAAAATACATTACAGTTGATTACAGTTTTAGTAAATATGTTTAACGCATTTTGCCTTTTAAAATGCTTAACCTTCTCAAAAAACATATCTTTCAAAGAGGATGAATAATCAATTTTGGATCTAACTCTGTGTGAAGTTTTCAAATGATATAAAAAATCGGACTTGTGATTGAATATTTCACTGCATTGCATACATTTATCCTTTTTGTAGGACTTGTGGATCTTCATGTGTTTTAATAAGTCATACATTCTTGGGAAGGTTTCACCGCACGAATCACTTTTATGTTGGGAAGGAATCTTTAAATGGGATAGTTTATGACGATTCAAAATAGCCTTTCTAAAGAAAGCTTTTTGGCAGATGTCACAAACAAATGGCCTTTCTTCTGAATGAATCGTCAAATGTTGTTTTAAATTGCCTTTTAGTGAAAAAGATTTGCAGCAAACAGTACACAAAAAAAGGTGGCTTCTGTTTCTTTAGTTCTGATGAGGAGGATTCCGCTTCATCATCTGAAACGGGTTCTTCTTTAGGTTGTACTGTTAATCCCATGTCTTGATCATCTATATCTTGATGAAAAAGATTGATTATTCAAACGTGATACATCATCGCTTATGTGATGCATCATCGCAGTAGAATGTCCATCTTGAAAACTAGCCATATTATCCTAAGTATAAAAGCGTCTTCACACACTCATAAAATAGCAAACATTGATGAAAAAGTCTCGTTTCATTCAATTTTATATATAATCATAGGGGGCGCATGTTAACAAATTATTACGATGGTGCAAATCATGTAATATTATTGGTGCAATAATTTCAGAAAAACATGTGACATAAAAAAGTATGTGTAGAATGTTCAGAGGAAGTGAATCAATTCAAAGGTATTTATATAATGTTTAAAAAGTATATGATTCATCACGTTACGTTTTTGAATTCGTCATTCTAAGGTTTTACAAATTAATTTTATTATTTCAGTGAAATATATGACAAACCAATGGTTTAATTCATACTAAATTTATTAAACTGTATAAAAGAATGAGTTGAATTGAAGCAGTAGTTTTAAAATTCATTAGAACTAGTGTAGAATCATCAAATAATTATCTATTGCAATAACAAACTATGAGTTCATTCAATTTATAATAATTGATAAATAGAAAATCTGACAAATATTTCAAACTTTCATTTAAAATCTATAAACAAGTGAAATAATCTCTTCTAAAATCATTATTTACATATTAGCTATCTTCTGTTGTAAAAAGTTGATTATACTTATCAGATGTTTGTGAAAGATAGTGAGAAACGTTGATAATGGGGTTTAGGAAGTCTATTTGAAATTTCAGACGATTAAATGAATATGATATGGTTCACAAGAAAAAGTACAATTCTAAACTTAGGTGGATTAATACTGGTAAAAACAATGCTTAATTCAAATCGTTTGGTAGCCTTTTAATCGATCTACAAAAATGACTTGCTTACTAAAGAAATATCAAAAATTAATCATTTCTTCTATTTAAACGTTAAACATAAATTGTAATAACTTCCCTAGTATAAGAAAGAGGGAGAGGTAGGTATTTAAAAAATATATAGAGTGTTCAAAATTAACTTAGAAAATATTGGGGCGCGGTTTGAATAGTGGCTAGCTTATCAGTTACAAAAAGTGAAATTTGAATCGGAGTTCGCAGTTTCGAAACCACGGTTTTCTAAAATGATCATACATTTGTGCGTAAAATAATCAAACTCTCGTACGCAAAATCGATAAAATCAGTAAAACTAAAAATAAAAATCATGTACATTAAAGGAATTCGCAAAGTGAGCAGTTAAAATAGGTATTATTGAGTTATCTAAAGAAACCGACCTCTCTTTGCACATACAGAAGGGGGAATACAATTTTTTGTTTTGAATCATCTAAAATCTAAACATAAAGACATAATTTGTTTATCAGTTAAACCTACCCCAAATTATCAAGTCAAGAGACTATTTTGCAGGTTCAAATTTTACCCAAAACTTGTGGAAACTCCATTTTCAAAAATAAATTTGCACTACCGCATACAGATGGCAGCATCAAAAATTTTCTTCAGAAAACATAAGACATTATCATTTTCATTCAAATTCTAAGACAATTCAGAAAAAAATGAAATTTTTATATATATATGTATAAAATGTGTGTAAATAGAAAATGAAATTTACAGCGAAAAAAAACAGAATTTTCAAAAAAAAAAAAAAATGTGTGTGAATGTGTGTGTGTGGGCTTAAAGTGGTCAACCTCCTCGCGGTTAAGCCTGGGCAATGAGAGCTATGTATTTTACCAATTTGACTTTCGTCACTCAGACTAAATTCATTTTGACAAAATACAAAGTTCTTAGCTAATGACCACAAGTATTGATACTTTTTTAATTGTTATTTTATTATTTCAGATTCCTTGAATCCAGTCTTTGAAAATCCAGAATGGTAAGAAACTTTTTTAAAAAAATTCGGGGGGGGGGGGGGGAGACCCTCTAACCATTTTCCTAATTTTCATTCTCAAGGGAACGATTCTCTACTCAAAAAAAATTAAGCCCCTCTCAAAAATTAAGCCCCCCTCAAAAATTTAGCCCCCTCCAACATTTAGTCCCTCCTACTATAGGATAAGTCTCTCTTACCACCCCCCAGGTGGATTCCACCCTCCTCCTCCATCCACAAGGTGGATTCCACCCTCCTCCTCCATCCACAAGGTGGATTCCACCCACATCCACACAATCCACAATCCACCTGCTGAGGCAGAACTCTCCTTCTTCCCTACTACGCATCCGCTGAAGAATTCCACATTTACGATCCTGTATTAAACAACATTTATAGGAGGTATGCATATGACGTCACTATCGCGGAATAATACACAAACCCAGAAAAAGGTGATGTCGTAAACTCGACAAAATAAATCGGTTATCTAATGATTCATATGCCTTCATTTGTTTGTAACATTAATATGAATACTTAAAATTAAGTATAATTTATAATAGCTCCATGTTTTATCAGAAATCATTCATTTATATTTTTTCAAAATAGCAGGTATTTTAATTATATGTTTTTTCAGTTTTTATGAGAAAATGGCAACAAAAATATATAGTAATCTACTATTTTCTAACTATTTTTACTTTACTTTCTACAGAAATGGACTTACTTCAGTTGCCATCATTACAGAAATGGCATTAAAAACTACAAAATATTAATAATAATAATATCTCAAAAATAAATTGAGATGCACTTTTCAAGCAAATTGCAGTTAAAAGTACCTTTTTTTCCCCTATACGAAGATGTAAAAATTTAAAATGTGTGATGCTTAAAAGTTAAATATATTGCAGTAGAGATTATCAGTATTTAACCGTACAATGACACATCTGCTTCGTTTCACGGATGGCTTATGTAACGTAACGTTATTTTTTTAGGGACGACACTTTAATTTTTGCCTGAAAGAAATAACATATCGGGGGCAAAAAAAAAAAAAAAAAATATTTATTTATAAAACATTGGATGATTTGAACAATCTCTAAGACTTCATAAGGATATCTAATCTCGCTTTATAATATTATCACCTCCATATTTCACAACCGTAAATAAGTTTTGTAATCGGAAATCCTTTCGACTTTTCCGGGATTTTTAACTTTCTGTATGGACCAAAAAGGTTAAATCTTCTTTAAATAAAGGTTTGTTTTAAAGAAAATTTAAAAAAAATTTCTTTTCTGTGAATTTTACAAAAGGTCTAGCAAAATTTTCTCCGTTGACTATTTTTCATTTTATTCTGTCATGAAACCCTCTAGAATGATTCCAATAATTCTTTTTATGTAACATTTATTCCACACAGTTAATTAATCTTTGTTAAAGTTTGGGAGCACTTTACCTTATGTTTTTTAAAAGTATGTTCGGGAAATAACAACTTTTAACACAGGCCTCAATTTCAATAGCCTGCCTGGTCGTCTCAGGTTTAGGACAAAATGAAAGAAAATATGAACGCGTGTTATAAATGAAAATGTGAATAAAATTATAACGAGGGACATCAGTATAGTATTTTCCGAACTGGTATTTGAATGTTAATTAACAGATAAAATAAAGGGCGGTTTTTATAACGTGATTTAGTAAAAATGAATGGCATAAAAAAAAGAGAATTTATGTGAATAAAAATAAATATTTATGAAGTCTCTTAGAAAAAAAAAGAATAGGTTTATTCAACATATATATTATTTTTATATACAGGGTGTCCGGTCTCAACGGTGTCCAATGGCTAATTCCTAAACCGTTAGTCATAGACATATAGTTCCAATTACAAAAATGTTTAAAATCAGGTAAACAAATATTTTAAAAGCGATTTGTGTCAATACAAACATTTCTTAAAAAATTACGAAATTTAAATTTTTATACGGTCCCCCGGTCCTATAAGTTATATTTAGTAAAATTTTCCTTTTACACTGACAAGTAATACACAAAAAGTCCCGTTGTTCTACGATTAAAATTGACCGAGTAATAGCTGTTTAAAGTTGGAGCATATTTTTTGCTGCAAATTGGGGGTCATTCACAAATTTAGTCGAAATATAATTTCGCCAGATATATTAAAAAATGGTTGAGAGTAAAATTAACATTGCAATATAAATTTGAAATCTTTAATCATTCTGACATATTAATTCAAAATATACAATTTGTAATAAACGTTTAAGAAGAAAGAAAAAACAGAATTTTTGTTAAATAAAATTATGCTGAATAAACAGCCTCAATTCTTTACAAAATGATACATATTTTAAAATATTATTAGATTACACTAGCCTGCAAAAGTTGCGTTATGTCATGTTTTTTAGCTTTTGATAATTGATTCTTATGTATTCTGTACCACTGAATCTGAAATTGACCTTTATTTTTAACCATCACATCAGGATTTTTCGCAAATTTCAAAGTTAAAAAGTTCAAAGTTAAAATTGAATCTCCTCTCTCATCTCATCGGACTACTCAGCTATTTAGCTGTAAAAATCCCAGGATAAGCAAAAATATCGAATCAATTATTGAATAAAATAAAATAAAATAAAATAAAGCAAATAAATTTTTACATATGTTTTATAGTATGAGATTTTCGCTATATTTTAACTTACACATTCACGATTTGCAAAAAAAATCTAACGTGATGGTTAAAAATGAAGGTCATTTTCAGATTCAGAGCTAAAAAGTACGTAAAAATCAATTATCAAAAGTTAAAAAACACAACCATCTCCTCTACTTTATAGTATCCGATTTTTGTTAGTCTTTAAATTTGACAATTTATGATTTACGAAATATCCTGACATGATGGTTAAAAATTAATGTAATTTTTGGATTCAGTGCTAAAAAATACCTAAAAGTTAAAAAAACAACAACAATCGCAGTCTTGTATTATCTAATCTAAAACTTTTTCTTAAACTTCTTGGCGGAAATCTATCCGAAATATTTTGTGTTATCCTGTAATAAGTATAAATGGTAACCACCGAAAATCCTAACAATATTAGATTGTTATTGGATTTGCGCCATTATGTAAAATTTAATCTCAATCGGATATTTAAAAGTGAGTTAAAGATCGAGTACAAATTTTGAACTGGAAAAATATTCATACGATCGTTGAAGTAACATAAAAACTTATTATAATAACATAAATTTTGTTAAAAGAAATCATAAAAGAAACAGTCTCAAATCCTGACAAAATAAAACATATGATATTTTAGCCAATCTGAAACTTAATAAATGTTAACTTAATCGTAATACTTGTACGATATTTTTTAAAGAGCAGATACACATGTAATAAGATCTTCGAATACTTTAAGCACTTGATATGTAACCCCTCGAAGTCAAGCCGAACTCATTTGTTTTCAGAGCAGAAAAGTGGCATAAGTCATGCATTTTTAAAGTTTCATAACTGGATCAATTTTAGTGTTATATGAATGGGACTTTTTTGTCTTGCTTGTCAGCGTAATAGGAAAATTTTACTAAATATAACTTATAGGACTGGGGGACCGTATAAAAATTTAAATTTCGTAATTTTTCAAGAAATGTTTTTATTGACCCAAATCGCTTTTAAAATATTTCTTTACCTGATTTAAAACATTTTTGTAATTGGAACTATATGTCTATGACTAACGGTTTAGGAATTAGCCATTGGACACCGTTGAGACCGGACACCCTGTATATCTTCTTAATAAAAAGAAAAAAATGTTTTATAAACCAAACTCGCACCCAATAACCCTTAGAATCCAGATTTTGAATAATAATTCTCTTATTAAGAGTATTAGTGTTTTGAATACTTTTTTATTTAAAAAAAATCTGTTTTGAGAAATAAACCCCCATTTAATAGTATGATATTTATTATTGTTTTTCTTTTTTTTTTTGTGGTTTAGTAGAAATGAAGTACATTATTCCAAGAAATTAAACTTATATCAATAGGAAGTAAATATTAATAGAGTGTCTTAGAACCGTGTTTTAAAATAGAATAAAATTATTCTGCGTTTAGTGGTGTAATTTTGAATTTAAAAATAAGTGGTATGAAGTAAATCCACAATGTATAATTTTTTTTCAATATTTTTGAAACACGAAAAGAAGTGTTCCTATTACTTTTTTTAAAAAAAGCAATGACATTTTTATTCGATATAAAAGAAGTGCTATTTTTATGGTCACCTGTAAAACCACTTTTTCAGCTACAGTTCGATTTGAAAGGAGGAACATACTGCGCCATTAATATCGCTTTCGATTATTGAAAGCAAGCATAAAATTATAGCATACGATATCAGTATACTTTTTCCTCCCTATTTTTGTTTAAATGTTCCGTTCATACAAATTAATTAATTAATTAATAAAATAAAATAAAGTATAACTTTTTCTTAAATGTGGTTAGAAAAAATGAAATATAGTAGTCCCAACAAAATGAATCTTTACGAAAAGGATAAATATTAAATCCGTATTTTAGTGTTTCAAAAGATTTATATAAATTAAAAAATCTGCTTTATAGACGAAAATCCGATTCATTGACTCATATTATGACTCATATTATGACTACATATTAAATCCGTATTTTAGTGTTTCAAAAGATTTATATAAATTAAAAAATCTGCTTTATAGACGAAAATCCGATTCATTAATTGCATTTCATTCACTGTTCACTTATTTTATCAAAAGAAAAAACAAAAAGATTTTTTTTTCCAAATGGTTTTGAAATAAATATGTTAGTTGCAAGAAAATGAATTTATACTAATAAGAAGTAAGTGTTTAAAAGAATCAGTGTTTCAAAAAACAATAGGTTAAATCTGAGTATTTGTTTTTTAATTTTTTTTTAATTAAAAAATCTTGTTTATGAACCACAGCTCCAATCATCATTAAAGATGTGCCTTTGTTACAAATTTTGTAAAGTTGGTTATTTGTTGAAAAAGGGCCTATGTGGAATGACTGTTGATTACCCAGTGTTAAAAATTACAATTTCATAATATACAAGTTTGTTTACTTTAAATAACAAATAAAATAACAAACTAAAAATAATATTATTAGTTTCCTTACCCACCTGACTAGTTTTTTATTACCCGTCAATGAGCATGACATGAAGACAAAACTGGAGGGAAATTAAGATTGAAATAAGAGCGTATGTTGCACAATAGGTTCTTAGGATATCGCTAATCAACGACATTAAGGCTGTTCTCAACTGCTCTGCTCAACAAGTGCAAAACGTTCTGACACATTTGCAAATTCATTTTTTAACGGAAAGATATAAAATTGGAAAGCCTGATCATGGAAGCGATTTGGAATCGAACTGTGTTTTCCATTTTTTGATCAATAAATTACCTATCGGGTTATAAGCGATTTTGATCACGTGACACGGCACCCCCCCCCTCCCCACCTTACTGACTGGATTTTCTTCTTTCGTTCGGAAGTTCGGTTCAAAATGCCATCTTTGACGGTAATTTCTGAAAGATCTATTGTGTTTACAGGAAAACGGAAAAAGCAGTTCAATGACATGGTTTCTGAATAACAACACTTCTACTTTCATGCGTTTCCGAACAAAAATGAATTAAAACTTATGTCAGAAAGTTGAACCTATGGATTTGAGAACAGCCTTAATAGTTTTTTCCTTATTTCTCTAAAATTTTAAATTTGCAACGTAGGCAATTCCAGACACACATTCAAAAGTTTCTTGGAATCCCAGTTTAAAAAAAGGAATAATTCTATTCAGTTAATTAGAACGACACTATAATTTACTTTTTAACTGAAAAAATTGTTTTATGAAATAAAATCATACAATTTCTTCCCTCCCCTATCTCTTTTTCTTCGTTTGTAAGCTGCAACATTTTTACACCGTGACTTTCTCTTGATAACTACTAGTGAACTACTTTTCTTCTGCATTTTTTTCAGAGACATGCTAAAAAGGTGATTTTCTTTTGTAGAAATAAAGTAAATTAATTTCATGAAAATAAATTTATACCAATTAGAAGTAAATATTAATAGTGGGACACTTAGAAGCCGTGTTTTAAAAGAGGATGTACTTTTTCTGGGTTTAGTGTTTTAAATAACTTTTTCAAACAAAAAAGTGTGTTTTATGATATAAAACCACACTCAATAACTTTTTATACAAAAAAAAAGAGAAATGTTTTCTAAAGTGAAAAGAAGTGTTCATTATTACTTTTTAAAGCAATGACATTATAGCTCGATGCATGGGAACTTATTTTTTTTCATGTCTGTGAAGCTACATTTTCCATTACTGATCAATTAGAGAAAAGTAACTGCGGTTCCATTGATAAATTATACCAGGCGGATATCAGTATAGCTTTTTTTTTTTCCTTACTGATATTTAGACGTTCTGATTATTAAAATACAGTAAACTTCCCATTATCCGTCACTCACGGGACTGGCTGGATGGCGGATAATCGAAATATAATCGAAAGACAGTACAAGATCATTATTAAAATCGCATTTTTATTTGTTGGTTTATAAATAACAATATTTAAAGCCTTTTTTAGGGTTCAGTACTTAAAAAGTAAAAACGGAAACATTATAAGATCACCCCTGTGTCTGTCCGTCTGTCTGTCACAGCCATTTTAATCGTAAACTATGGAACGTGGAAAGTTCAAATTCGGGGAAGTAATAAAGACCATTGGCCCACATATTTTTACATTAATAAACATTCATAAATATATTTAGTAAAAAAGTAGAGGGGCTAATTATGCTACTTGAAAAAAAAAACCTTTTTCTTTGTATATCATGTGGGGTATCCTGTGAAAGCTTTTCTAACGTTGAATTCAAAAATATATTACTTTTAATTTTAGGTATTATATTTTCAAAGATATTGTTGAAAATGTAGCGCAAAAGTATGTCCCCCCCCCCCATCTAATTCCGAATCTACTGAAACTAAAATTATGAAAAAAATTAGAGATAGTAGACGTTAATATAAACCTTGCCGGAAAATTATAGCGATTACCCTAGGTTACATAGTTTTTGAGTAATTAGCATTTTTCTGTTATACACAAATTTCGATTTACGGGCATTCAGAAAAATTGTTGAGCATCGCTGAATATACCTATCGTTGCAGAAGAATAAAAGCATTGTTGATAATGATTTTCGAAAAAAATCATCGGTAATTAGCTGACATATTAACCCTTAAAGGTACGGTCAGTTTGGACATACACAAGGGCAGGAAGGCGTACTCTATGCCTAGTTAACGACTTTTAATGATATATATGTGTAATGTAATGTCCAGTAACAGTATAAAAGCAATAAACGACAAATTGTTAAAAACATACTAATTTAAGGGGTCTCGGGATTCTAAAAAGTGGAAAAAATGAAAAAAAGACCATTTTCAACATTTAATGTCTTAAATGTCTTAAATATGATTTTAAAACACAATTTCAATTGGAATGAAAGATATAAGTATGTTCTTTCGTTTCATGCATTTAAAAAATTGCAAGATACAGAATTAGTATTTATAGGGGGCTCGAAACTGTTAGACATTTGTCGAACAAAAAATTGGCTTAACAGTTTACGCGCGGGAATACAAAATAAATATTGCAACTAGAATGAAAATTTTGGTGCTTACTTATACTTCAGATTGTAATAATTTCCCTGAACTTGAATAAATTTGTATATAAAGTATTTTAAAATTTTAATACAATGCTGCATTTACCTAGTACAAAATTTTGAAAATTTCAACAGTAACACCTAAAAAAATATTTTTTTGAACAATAAAAAGGAAATTTTAGGTTCAGTTTATACAGAATAACATGGAATATATGTTTTGAAAATTTCATGAAAAATTATCAGAAAGTTTTGAGGTATCCTGCGCGTTACCCAAAAACGCCATTTGGAAAATAATGACTTTAAAGTTTCGGAAACGCCGCTTCAGCTATTGAGCGGGTATAATTCTAAAAGCCAAAACTTCTGTTCTAATGGGAATTTCAAGGAAACAATTATATCAAAATATTCAGAAAAGATAGGAGTTTAACATCTAAAAAAAATAAAATTTCTTAAATTTTGAAGCTTTAAGAGTCCTGCGACCACTTAATCCTGTCCGGCACGGAGTAATTCTATTTATAAACTTATGAAATAATGAACTGACACCAGAATTTATAAACTAATTTATTAGAAAATGCGAACTTGCTTATTTTCACGTACATGATAAATGGAAAATTTTAATTAAATATTCTTGGTGCCATTTGTCTGTTTTGAAATTAAAATTAGGTGTCCGTTTTTTAAGGGCATCACCCTCGGAATATTTAATTAGAATGAATCGCATAAATACTGTGAGATTCGCGATAGTTTGCATTGATTGTATATCTCAATACGCCTCGAGTGACTTCAAAAGTTAATTAAACACTTATCTGGAAAAACGCAGCACTGACCAAGGCGGTGTTGCAACTTTGAGACCTCAATTCGAAGCGCGCTTAGCACAATGCCAAATTTAAACTTTTACCAAAGATTTTGTTTTAGATACACTGTAGAAATAAAGGTTATTACTACGCTGAATTTAGTTTCATGAAATGCCAAATGAAGTTTAACTATGCACTGCCTTTATTGTCAATATCGAATTAAGTTCATCATAAACAGATTAGGATAATATTAAAAAAAGAGTTATACGAATAGCTATATTTGATATTGTTCCATACATCTCTTTGAACTTTCATGGCATACCCGATTACACTTTTCTAATATATACAGTTATACCCAACCCTACGTTATATATATTTTTAAAAAGTCTTAGTATTCTTTTAGCAACCTTTTTTTTTTTAAATAATACAATTACAAATTCATATATTTATTCTACGGAACCCTCTGTGCGCGAGTAATGCTCGCACTTGACCGTTTATTTCTATTACCTGTGTATTTCGTGAAAAAAAGCACAATTAATAATAAAAAATAAATTTATGAGACAGATTTAGAATTTTACAGAGAAAGTATAAAGTACCTGTTTTCATTCAAAATAATCCGTTATACATTTTTGTTTGCGTTTTTTTTTGTGCTTTTACTGCAGCAAGATTATGAATTTTATGTAATAAAAGTACTTGGGTTGCATCTGCCTCTTCTCGCAGAATACACTCCTCAATACAAACCTCACTCGGGTTCATTTTACATGTGAGCTTTTGTTGTTCGTTTCTGATTTTTTTTAAAAAAGGGGGAACGGGGTCTGGCGGTTAACTGAGGGTGGCGGTTGATCGAATGGCAGATAATCGGAAGTCTACTGTACATAAAAAAAGTGGGGTTTTTAAATGTAGTTTAATAAAAATAAAGTACATTAGTTGCATAAAAATAAATTTATGTCAATAAGAAATAATTATTATTTGAATATCTTAGATTCCGTATTTTAAAAGAGAATGTGTCTGTGTTGTGTTTAGTGTTTTAAGTAAATTTAAAAGAAATCTTTTTTTATGAAGTAAAACCATTCGCTATAGCTTTTCGTCTAACCTTAAAAGAATAATTATAAATGTAAGAAATTTTATTTAAAAAACGTGATTTCATTAAAATTCACAAAAATGTAGGAATGCATTAACTGATTTAAATGGAAATTTTGACAAATTAGCCAGCTGTCACCAAGTTAGCTTCATATGTGGCAACTTATTTTTGTCTCCAAATTAGTCGATATTTCGCCAAATTGGCAAAATTTGGCGCTATTGTGGTAACCCTAACATTGGTACTTTTCAGCAAATACTCGTTGTTGAAGCTGACAGCTGATACCGATTTCTCCATAAGAAATCAAGCTACAATTGAGTAACCATTAAGTTAAACCATTAAAGTAGTGTTATCCTTAGTAGTGTTAGTTTAACCTTAAGTAGTGTTTTCGCGATGCCTTTCGAAAACGAAGGGCGCCTTACCCCTCAGGGGTCGAATTTTTAAAAATTCCGAAGCACACATTTACTAATTTTAGTTATACTACTGGTATGTCAAGTATCAAGATTTTATTTCCATTGGTTTATGAGATATGGTGATTTTTTAATTTTTATATCCCCCCCCCCCATTATCCTCCTTAGGGATCAAATTAAAAAAAAATAATTTGCCTAATTATTGCATTGCCCTCAGGAATACACACATATTTCAATTTTCAAAGTTCTAAGTCAGTTAGGAGCGGGTGAAAATTGATTAACAAGATTTGACTGCCACATACAAACAGAATTGTAAGTTAAAAGAAAAGCATGCAAAAAGAATAGGTTTATTCTTCGGATTAAAAAGTGTTTCAAATATAATTTTTAATTAAAAAATCTATTTTATAAAATAAACCCACACTCAATGCCGTTTCTTTATTTTTTAAGCAACGACATTCCGCTCTCTGAGAATCTACGAATTGTTTTCATTTCCTGTGAAACTAGTTTTTCCTCTACATTTCCACTAGATAGGGAAAACTACCGTTTTATTAATAAATTATACCGGAGCATTATTCGCATAATTCTTTCGCTGTTAACGTTTCAAAGTTCTGTTTATTGAAAGACATAAGAAAAGAGTGACTTTATTTAAAATAAGGTTCAGTAAAAATAAAGTATATTAGTTTCAAGGAAATATTTATACCAATAAGGAGTAAGTATTAATGGAGTGTCTTAGAATCCTTGTTTGAAAAGAGAATCAGTTTGTTTTAGTGACTTTTAAAATTAACTTTTTAAAATTAACAAGTCGGTTTTATGAAATAAAACCATGCTCTACATTGAAAAAAAAATTAACCCGGGAGAACTCGCTAGTGAGAATGCCCAATTGCTTTTCTTTTACTTTACATTCATATAATATCAACTTTTTTGGTTGGCTTAGTACTTTTATTCACAAAATAGGTAAAATAATTGTAAAACATTTTGAAATTTTAATTAAAATGAAAAATGATTTAAATAAGAGTCTTAAAAAAGTACGACTGTGAGAGAAAATCTCATGCAGCGAGTTCTCCCGGGTTAATAAAATTTTTTAGAATCCCTGTTTAAACAAATAAACCTTAACAAACAATAAAACCAACTTCTTGAAAATGTTTCTTACCTTCGTGTTTTACAAAGGAATAGGAATCCTGTATTGTTATTCATATTAAAGTCCTGAACAGCTTGAGTTATACTATAACTAGAATAATAAAATTATCTTTTAACTCTTTCAGGACCTTTTTTTTAAATTTTGGGAAAAAATTACTTTTATGTTTAAAAAAAATTTAAAAGCAGCTATCGAAGTCACAAATATCAAGGTTTGCCAAAATTTAACGAATACAGTTATTTTGTGTTATATTAATCGGGCAATAGGCGAAGGAAGAATATTTAAAGACGTTTGGAAAATCTTCAATTACAACAATATTAAATAGACTTAACAACTTTACAGTGTTTTATATTTCTTTATCATAACTTATTCATTCGGGAGAGTAGCATCTATTTTAAATTTAAAGACTCAAACGTATATTTAAAATAAAAGAATCCCCAATGCTACAAAGTTTTTTAAGCAAATATTTTATTTGTTTTTTATTACTAAATTCTGAAACATAAACTAAGTGATATAATGTAAGTACAGACATATAAAATCGTTACTACATTCAGATATCAACAAAAATAATTGTTAGGAAAAAGAAAATAAGTTTAAATTGGCCAATGCTTTGAAGTCTCCTTAGTCCCGAAAGGGTTATACCAACCGGAATTCGATACTCTACAGCCCCATTTTTGAATACAATTATATGCTACATCAGTAGGGGAGGTAGAGGAGGCATGATACACTTTTTTTTACTAATTTTTTACAACACTTAGAAAGCTATTTTTTTAAAAAAAATTCGTGTTTTCTTATAAAAGGACCTTTTATTCATTTATTAAAAATATTGTGAATTTAAAAAATAGTCATTCAAAAAATATATCCTAATTATTTTGAATGGTTACTACTGTATCAAATCTCCCCATTACTGGGGAGGATTGATACACTAGCAAGGGAGGTTTGATACATTGTCATGTAAATTGAAAAAAAAAAAAAATGCAGACAATTTAATTTATGCGTCATACAATTTTTTATGATAAATCTTGAAATATTTAAGTAAAATTTAAAACGAAATGATATTGACATATTTTTGTTTCAGAAATGTTTTTTTATAAAAATATTTAAACTAATTGCTATTATTTAAACAATCCTTTTAACACACTTTTTAGAATAATGAAAAGAAACCCTAGAGATCTAGCTGCAAGGAAAAATGAAGTGAACATTGCTAATTTGCAAACAATTTAACATAAATTTAGCATATTTAAGATTCCTTTAACCCTTTCAGGGGCAAAGCATTTCCAATGCTAAAGTGTTGAATAAATGAGTGGCACCGGGATTTACCGACAAATTTAATTAGAAATAAGAAAAAGGATGTATTTCACTTTCATAGTAAATGGAAAATATTTTACCAAAATGCTGGTGCCAATGTGGCGTTTGGGAATTGAAATTAAGTGGTTTCATAAACATACCACCACCCCTGAAATGGTTAAAAGAAAAACTAATAACTCTATCAATTTGATAAGTAAAATCGGGTAGATTTAATGTTTTTTTCAATTTGCCCTTCGTCAATTATAGAAACATTTTCCCTTTCAGGCCATTTAAACTTTTTTTCCTTCTATATGACGAGCAAAGCTAACCATCTATCATCGCACTGCTTTTCTATGTAACCTTCATAATGTCTATGAATAGTTTCTTTGTTCTTCCTTACCAATTTCAGTGGCTCTTGCTGTTAAACAATAATGAATATTATAGTCCTATATTAGTTTAAAAGTTAAAAAAACTATTAAATTTCAAATATACATGTATATCATTTCTACCCCAGCACTAATGTATCATTTTTCTTTATAATGCCTTATTGGATTTTCAATCACTTGTATAAATGCAGTTGCAAAATGCCAATGTGTTTTCTAGTAAAATTCACCCTAACAATGGGCTTTACAAATAAAAAATAATTACAAGATATTATCTTTACTGCAATAAGAGTTATGAAAGAAAATGTGTATTTAAAAAAATTTACATTGACATTCAAAAAATCTTCAAAATTAAAAGAAAAAAAAAAGTTGTCAGTTCTTCACTGCTAAGTCCAGCTAATGATGACCTCTGCTAATAAAAGAAGCCTTTATATCTGTTATAATGGCTGTTAATGCCATTTGTTGAGAAAAATTGTCAATGTGTCAACCCTCCTTATCAAACCTCGCCTACCTCCCCTACTCTGTATTTATAATATCAATTTCATATTTTATGTAGGAAAATTAGAATATATATATATATATATATATATATATATATATATATATATATATATATATATATATATATGTATATATATATATATATACACTCATTCGTATTCAAATACTTAGTTTTTTTCATATTAAACAATTCTGTGGAATTCTTTTGGAAAAAAAGAAAAGAAAAAAAAACGAGTTTCCAAATCAGAACCACAACAGCCAAAACATAACACCAAAACAATTAGAAGCAAGTCTACCCGCAACGGATGTGTTATTGCCAACCCTCTTATTTGCATTCATTTTAAATCTCATTGTTGTCAATTTCGTTTATTTTTTAGGCAATGATTAAAATTTTCGAAGTGTTCCTGTTAAAAAAACTATACACAATGCGAAAACTATTTTTAAAAGTATAAAAGTACAACGCAGTATACCTTACATCATATTAAAATTTTGTGACTATTGCTCAAATTTTACTAAAGTTAATGCCTATAAAGTTTCAAAAACAACATTAAAACAGACAGACATATATATTTTAGATATTAGTGATATTAGAACAGAAACATCTGCAGACGAAGATCCTGCCATCAACAACAACAAAATAAGGTTGGGGCAACCGGGCCATGATTTTACAATGTGACTTTGGAGCTTCTGAAAATTCAGCTTCAAATAGCTAACGTTCATTTGAATTAAAGTCTGATCTTCTGTAAATGTGTTCAGTTAGGTTCCTTCTATCAGACAGAAATGCTCAAAATAATATTTTAATATTTAAAAATATAAAAATATGCATATTTCATCTTTCTTTCATCATGGGTCCAGTTGCTCCATAAAAATGGGGTAAGTAGACCAGGAGGGTCTATGTCCCATACGCGTTTATTTATTTTTTCATGTGGGATATCAGGTCCTGTTTGAAAAAGTGTAAACAACTTAAAAAAAATTTAAACCAGGTAGATCATGTAAATTATATGCCAATAAAGAGCGTTGTAAGGGAAACCTTTGGTGTCAATGTGTCTAAAAGCAAGGTAAATCTACGAACAAACGACTACGTAAGTACTTAAGTACTTTATCTGTATCCAGTGGTCGCATTATATAGGGAAAATTTTATTGTTCCTACCAGAACCCTTAATGAGTTACCTTCACGATAATTTTATTTAACATATTCTAAAGAAAGGTGTGATGAAGATATTATTTTCAAAATAGTGGTTGGAACAATAAAAGTTCTCCTATAGAATGCGACCCCTGTATCGTACAATTTCAAGATTTGCTATCTCGCTTTCAGGGGCAAGGTATTTGCATTCGTAAAATGTTGAAATAATTTAATGACACCAGTATTTACAAAAGAATCTATTTGAGAACAGGTAAAAGTATATTTTCGCGTACTTAATGAAAGTGAAATTTTCATTATAAAATTCCGGTGCCAATGTGGAAATTAGGAATTAAAATTATGTGATGCCATGACGGCATCACCGCCTCTCAAGGGGTCAAGAAATTTGGTTTGATATCACCCAATATGCTTTTTTTAAATTTTATTACGTAATTTTAATAAGGTATTCTATAATTTTCTTAATTGTGAGCAAAAAACAATTGAGAAATTTACTTCCCGTTGTAAGAGAAACTCAAAAATATTATTTATAACTATTGGGATAACTTGATCCAGCATGATTGTCCAGTTACCGCATTCTTGAAAAATTTATGGGGTAACTGGGGCACCGGGCTTACATTTGAAACATGAAGTAAATATGTATAGAAACCTAATAATATTAAGGTAGTTATATGCCTAATCTTTAAAAAATAAAAGATTGTTTAACAAAAGTACTTACAGTATTTTAATAAAAAGCCGAGGAAGTCAACCAAATGGACGTTGTTTTTAAAAAAAGAAACGTACATTTTCAACAACCTATCACAGCAAAGAGAGAGTTATGATTGAGTTGACACACGTTGTTTTAGGAAGTAGAGGTTAAGGGGCATTGTTCACAAAAGCTAAAATTTAAAATACATCAGCGGTTTTTCATAAAATAGCCTATGGCCCAGTTACCTCGTGGGTCCAGTTACCCCAACTAACCTTATACGAAAATAGGACCATCCATTCAAGAGTTATACGTAAACATACATAGAAAATGGGGAGGGGTGATATAGACGAATTCTATAACCTCCTCCGCTGAAAGTTAGTTTAAAAGTATAGGTTAATTCTGCGTACTAGTGTTTTGAACATATTCTAAATCAAAGAAATCTTTTCTTTTTATGAACTTATTCTCGATAACTTTTTTTAAGTAACGGCATTCTTACACTTTGAGAACAGATTTCTTTTCACACGTGGATCAGTCTAACGAAAACGTTACTTTCTGACCAAAAATATCCCAATTAGAAAATTTAAACCATTTTATATTATTATTCATAGTTTTTTTTTAACCTCTTTTAAGAGTTAAATAGGTGACCGTATAGTGGTTTCATTATTTGGCGCTTAATTTATTTTATAAATATTTAAGGAATAATTTCCTTAATAATGTTGTTACAGAGAATACATTTACTGTGGATACAAATGCATAATATTTCGTATGATGCCATACGCTTACTTAGGGTAGGATATGAAAATCGAAGTAAATACCTCAATAAAATTTAATTATTATATAAAATAATTTTAAGAGAAAAAAGTCCTTCCGACCAGTGCCGGGAGGAAGAGGTAGCTTTCATATTCCTTATTTTAAAAAAGCCAACTTATATTATTCAAACACACGAAGCTCAATTCAGTGGAAACCGAATGTAGGAGATTCAATACTAATTTTTATCAATACTAAATCATTATGAATGAGAATTTCGCGAAATTAGTCAGCTTTATCCAAGCTGCTTTTATTTAAAGTAACTTACATTTGGCTGCCAAATTCGGCGATTTCTTAAAGTGCCTGCCATTTTAAGATAACATGGTGGATGAGGTTAACCAGTGAACTTGGTCGAGGCCTTAGTAATTGCTGTGCACATGCTCACTCACATCGGAATCGGTTGATATATACGAGTGCTGTCGCAGGCAAAAAATCAGATTTTTCAAAATGTCACCCACGTTAGAAATTGAAACTGCTATATCTGAGCCATTTTTTAAGATAAAGACAAAACAAAAAATGCTCCTGAATCCTTATATCAAGGTCAAATACTTAAGAAAGAAACCTTTTTCAATTTCTAATTTTTTTGCACCTCACTTTAAATATATATATTTTAGGTAGCTTTCTTTACAAAAAAGCTACCTATTGCAGCCGTTCGGAGGAAAGCGATTTCAAAAAATTTTGGTATATTTTCATCGATCATGACCCCCAGACCCCGAAACCACCCTCCGTTCAAAATTGATATATATATATATATATATATATATATCTGACCTATGTCACACTGTAACTCCCGTAATTATGAACCGATTTCGATGTAATTCGGTGTGTACATAGTACATACCAATGTCTCGACCGAGTTCGTTGGCCAGCTTCATCCGCCATTTTGTTTCAAAATGGCGGCCATTTAAAATTTTTAAAAAAATTTAAAACTTGAAATGTGGTACCAAAAAATTAAAAATGGAAAAATATTTTTTTCTTATGTATTTGACCTTTATACTGAGATTCCGGAGCAGTTTTTGTTTCGTCTATATCTTAAAAAATGGCTGAGTTATAGCATTTTGAATTTCTAGCGTGGCTGACATTTTGAAACGTCCTGAATTTTGTCACGCGATAAAAGGCGTATTTATGAACCGATTTGGATGTAATTCGGTGTGTACATAGTACATACCAATCTCTCGACCGAGTTCGTTGGCCAGCTTTATCCGCCATTTTGTTTCAAAATGGCGGCCATTTAAATTTTTTTTTTAAATTTAAATTTGAAATGTGGTACCAAAAAATTGAAAATGGAAAAATATGTTTTTCTTATTTATTTGACCTTTATACAAAGATTTCGGAGCAGTTTTTGTTTCGTCTATATCTTAAAAAATGGCTGAGTTATAGCATTTTGAATTTCTAGCGTGGCTGACATTTTGAAACGTCCTGAATTTTGTCACGCGATAAAAGGCGTATTTATGAACCGATTTGGATGTAACTTCGTTTCTACATAGTACATACCAATGTCTCGACCGGGTTCGTTGGCCAGCTTCACCCGCCATCTTGTTTAAAAATGGCGGCCATTTAAATTTTTAAGAAAAATTTAAATTTGAAATGTGGTACCAAAAATTGAAAATTGAAAAAAATATTTTCTTCTTATGTGTTTGACCTTGATAAAAAGATTCGGGAGCAGTTTTTGTTTCGTCTATATCTTAAGAAATGGCTGAGTTATAGTATTTTGAATTTCTAGCGTGGCTGACATTTTGAAACGTCCTGATTTTTTCTCACGTAATAACAGGCGTATTTATGAACCGACTTGGATGTACCTTGGTGTGTACATAGTACATACAAATATCTCGGCCGAGTTCGTTGGCCAGCTTCATCCGCCATCTTGTTTCAAAATGGCGCCCGTTTAAAAAAATAAAAGTCCTTCCGGCCAGTGCCGGGAGGAAGAGGTAGCTTTCATAATCCTTATTTAAAAAAAGCCAACTTATATCATGCAAACACACGAAGCTCAATTTTGTGGAAACCGAATATAGGAGATTCAATACTAATTTTTATCAATATAATGAATGAGAATTTCGCGAAATTAGTCAGCTTTATCCAAGCTGCTTTTCTTTAAAGTAACTTATATTTGGCTGCCAAATTCGGCAATTTCTTAAAGTGCCTGTCATTTTAATACAACATGGTGGATGAGGCTAAGCAGTGAACTTGGTCGAGACCTTAGTAATTGCTGTGCACATGCTCACTCACATCGGAATCGGTTAATATATAGGAGTGCTGTCGCATGCAAAAAATCAGATTTTTCAAAATGTCACCCACAATAGAAATTGAAACTGCTATATCTGAGCCATTTTTTAAGGTAAAGACAAACAAAAAATGCTGCTGAATCCTTATATCAAGATCAAATACTTAAGAAAGAAATCTTTTTCAATTTCTAATTTTTTTGCACCTCACTTTAAATATATATATTTTTTTTAATTTAATGGTCGCCATTTTGAAACAAGATGGCTGATGAATCTGGCCACAGAATTTGGTCGAGGTGTTGATGTATACTATCCACATGCCTTCTTACATCGAAATAGGCGAATACGGGTGTTATCGCATGACAAATACAAGATCGTTTCAAAATGTTAGCCATGCTAGAAATTCAAAGTGCTATAAATCAACCATTTTTTTAAGATATCAACAAAAGAACAAATTTTCAGAAACAAAAACTGCTCCGGAATCTTTGTATCAAGGCCAAACACATAAAAAAAAATCTTTTTCATTTTCCAATTTTTTAATACCTCATTTTGAATTTTAAATTTAATTTTTTTTAAATGGCAACCCTTTTGAAACAAGATGGCGAATGAAGCTGGCCAACGAACTCGGCCGAGACATTGGTATGTACTATGTACAGACCAAGTTACATGCAAATAGGTTCATAAATACGCCTGTTATCGCGTGACAAAAATCAGGTCGTTTTAAAATGTCAGCCACAAGAGAAATTCAAAATGCTATTACTCAGCCATTTTTTTTTAGATATAGGCGAAAGAAAAACTGTTCCGGAATCTTTGTATTAAGGTCAAACACATACAAAAAAAAATCTTTTTCATTTTCCAATTTTTTGGTATCTCATTTAATTTTTTTAATTTTTTAATTTTTTTAAATAGCCGCCATTTTGAAACAAGATGGCGGATGAAGCTGGCCAACGAACTCGGTCGAGATATTTGTATGTACTATGTACACACCAAGGTACATCCAAATCGGTTCATAAATACGCCTGTTATTACGTGAGAAAAATCAGGACGTTTCAAAATGTCAGCCACGCTACAAATTCAAAATGCTATAACTCAGCCATTTCTTAAGATATAGACGAAACAAAAACTGCTCCCGAATCTTTTTATCAAGATCAAACACATAAGAAGAAAATATTTTTTCAATTTTCAATTTTTGGATCCACATTTAAAATTTAAATTTTTCTTAAAAATGTAAATGGCCGCCATTTTGAAACAAAATGGCGGATGAAGCTGGTCAACGAACTCGGTCGAGAGATTGGTATGTACTATGTACACACCGAATTACATCCAAATCGGTTCATAAATACGCCTTTTATCGCGTGACAAAATTCGGGACGTTTCAAAATGTCAGCCACGATAGAAATTCAAAATGCTATAACTCAGCCATTTTTTAAGATATAGACGAAACAAAAACTGCTCCGAAATCTTTGTATAAAGGTCAAATACATAAGAAAAAAATATTTTTCCATTTTCAATTTTTTGGTACCACATTTCAAATTTTAAATTTTTTTAAAAATTTTAAATTTCCGCCATTTTGAAACAAAATGGCGGATGGAGCTGGCCAACGAACTCGATCGAGATATTGGTATGTACTATGTACACACCGAATTACATCCAAATCGGTTCATAAATACGCCTTTTATCGCGTGACAAAATTCAGGACGTTTCAAAATGTCAGCCACGCTAGAAATTCAAAATGCTATAACTCAGCCATTTTTTGAGATATAGACGAAACAAAAACTGCTCCGGAATCTTTGTATAAAGGGCAAATACATAAGAAAAAAATATTTTTCCATTTTTAATTTTTTGTTACCACATTTCAAGTTTTAAATTTTTTAAAAATTTTTAAATGGCCGCCATTTTGAAACAAAACGGCGGATGAAGCTGGCCAACGAACTCGGTCGAGACATTGGTATGTACTATGTACACACCGAATTACATCGAAATCGGTTCATAATTACGGGAGTTACAGTGTGACATAGGTCAGATATATATATATATATATATATCAATTTTGAACGGAGGGTGGTTTCGGGGTCTGGGGGTCATGATCGATGAAAATATACCAAAATTTTTTGAAATCGCTTTCCTCCGAACGGCTGCAATAGGTAGCTTTTTTGTAAAGAAAGCTACCTAAAAAAATAAAAAAATTTAAATGAGATACCAAAAAATTGGAAAATGAAAAAGATTTTTTTTGTATGTGTTTGACCTTAATACAAAGATTCCGGAACAGTTTTTCTTTCGTCTATATCTAAAAAAAAATGGCTGAGTAATAGCATTTTGAATTTCTCTTGTGGCTGACATTTTAAAACGACCTGATTTTTGTCACGCGATAACAGGCGTATTTATGAACCTATTTGGATGTAACTTGGTCTGTACATAGTACATACCAATGTCTCGACCGAGTTCGTTGGCCAGCTTCATTCGCCATCTTGTTTCAAAAGGGTTGCCATTTAAAAAAAATTACATTTAAAATTCAAAATGAGGTATTAAAAAATTGGAAAATGAAAAAGATTTTTTTTATGTGTTTGGCCTTGATACAAAGATTCCGGAGCAGTTTTTGTTTCTGAAAATTTGTTCTTTTGTTGATATCTTAAAAAATGGTTGATTTATAGCACTTTGAATTTCTAGCATGGCTAACATTTTGAAACGATCTTGTATTTGTCACGCGATAACACACGTATTCGCCTATTTCGATGTAAGAAGGCATGTGGATAGTATACATCAACACCTCGACCAAGTTCGCTGGCCAGATTCATCAGCCACCTTGTTTCAAAATGGCGGCCATTAAATTAAAAAATATATATATATTTAAAGTGAGGTGCAAAAAAATTAGAAATTGAAAAAGGTTTCTTTCTTAAGTATTTGATCTTGATATAAGGATTCAGGAGCATTTTTTGTTTGTCTTTACCTTAAAAAATGGCTCAGATATAGCAGTTTCAATTTTTATTGTGGGTGACATTTTGAAAAATCTGATTTTTTGCATGCGACAGCACTCCTATATATTAACCGATTCCGATGTGAGTGAGCATGTGCACAGCAATTACTAAGGTCTCGACCAAGTTCACTGCTTAGCCTCATCCACCATGTTGTCTTAAAACGACAGGCACTTTAAGAAATTGCCGAATTTGACAGCCAAATATAAGTTACTTTAAAGAAAAGCAGCTTGGATAAAGCTGACTAATTTCGAGAAATTCTCATTCATTATATTGATAAAAATTAGTATTGAATCTCCTATATTCGGTTTCCACTAAATTGAGCTTCGTGTGTTTGCATGATATAAGTTGGCTTTTTTTTAAATAAGGATTATGAAAGCTACCTCTTCCTCCCGGCACTGGCCGGAAGGACTTTTTTAATTTAATGGCCGCCATTTTGAAACAAGATGGCTGATGAAGCTGGCCAGCGAACTTGGTCGAGATATTGATGTATACTATCCACATACCTTCTTCCATCGAAATAGGCGAATACGTGTGGTATCGCGAGGCAAATACAAGATTGTTTCAAAGTGTTAACCATGATAGAAATTCAAAGTGCTATAATTCAATCACTTTTTAAGATATAAACAAAAGAACAAATTTTCAGAAACAAAAACTGCTCCAGACTCTTTGTATCAAGGCCAAACACATAAAAAAAATCTTTTTCATTTTCCAATTTTTTAATACCTTATTTTAAATTTTTAAATTACATTTTTTTTAAATGGCAACACTTTTGAAACAAGATGGCGAATGAAGCTGGCCAACGAACTCGGTCGAGACATTGGTATGTACTATGTACAGACCAAGTTACATTCAAATCGGTTCATAAATAGGCCTGTTATCGCGTGACAAAAATCAGGTCGTTTTAAAATGTCAGCCACAACAGAAATTCAAAATGTTATAACTCAGCCATTTTTTTAGATATAGACGAAACAAAACCTGTTCGGGAATCTTTGTATTAAGGTCAAACACATACAAAAAAACTCTTTTTCATTTTCCAATTTTTTGGTATCTCATTTTAAATTTATTTTTTTTTAAATTTTTTTAAATGGCCGCCATTTTGAAACAAGATGGCGGATGAAGCTGGCCAACGAACTCGGTTGAGTTATTTGTATGTACTATGTACACACGAAGGTACATCCAAATCGGTTCATAAATACGTCTGTTATCACGTGGCAAAAATCAGGGCGTTTCAAAATTTCAGCCACATTAGAAATTCAAAATGCTATAACTCAGCCATTTTTTAAGATATAGACGAAACAAAAACTGCTCCCGAATCTTTTTATCGAGGTCAAACACATAAGAAAAAAATATTTTTTCAATTTTCAATTTTTTGGTACCACATTTCAAATTTAAATTTTTCTTAAAATTTTAAATGGCCATAATAATAATCCGCCATTTAAAAAAAAATGGCGGATGAAGCTGGCCAACGAACTCGATCGAGACATTGGTCTGTACTATGTATAAACGAAGTAAAATCCAAATCGGTTCATAAATACGCCTTTTATCGCGTGACAAAATTCAGGACGTTTCAAAATGTCAGCTTCGCTAGAAATTCAAAATGCTATAACTCAGCCATTTTTTAAGATATAGACGAAACAAAAACTGCTACGGAGTCTTTGTATAAAGGTCAAATACATAAGAAAAAAATATTTTTCCATTTTCAATTTTTTGGTACCACACTTCAAATTTTAAATTTTTTTTAAATTTTTAAATGGCCGTCATTTTCAAACAAAATGGCGGATGAAGCTGGCCAACGAACTCGGTCGAGACATTGGTATGTACTATGTACACACCGAATTACATCCAAATCGGTTCATAAATACGAGAGTTACAGTTTGACATAGGTCAGATATATAATAATTCTTATAATATTTTTTTAATACTTACAGCTTTAATTCATAATAATTGACGGTGGCAGGTTATGTTTAATTAATGGTAATATATTAGCATTCAAATTACTATGATGCATTTGCGCAAGTAATTATGAATGTATGCTTTTTACGATATTTTAAATATCTTTTCATTTTGAATGTCAACAATTCATTTTGATGTATTTTTTCCTTAAGGTATCTTATATATATTTTTATATATTCCCAGGTCGCTAAATTATTTAGCAATCTTTTAAATATTATACGCTTAGATCATTGCTGCAATTAGCGCACAATCTATGTGTATTATCAATAGGATTTCTACCATGTAGTTATCTGATACCTATTTTAGGATTCCATTAATTTTTTCATTCCTATCATTGCAACGATTTATTTAATGTTTTTTAATTTTCTAGTTATGATTTTATCTGTATTTTCTTGTAGTTAGTGTATGATATTGTCCTATATATTTTCTATTTGTGCTATAGCTTTACATAATTCTGTAGAGATAATCATTTTATATATACATTAATATGGTAGCAATAATTATTTCTATTCAAAGATTTAATGTTAATTTGCTTTAGTTTAAATTCATATTACTTTGATCTGAGTTGTTAGTTGGGTAAGCGTTTTGGTTGTATTTGCATGGTTATAGTTGTTCTAGGATTTGGATGTTATGCGGATCTTTTTAGACTTATTTGTTATAAAATAGTCTAGTGGTTTCTTGATATTATTCATCTACGTTATTTGGGTTATCATAATTTGGTTTTGGATAATTTGAAGATTGTTTCTGCGTTCTGCTTCTATGATTGTAAATATTGTATATATATATTTTTTCTTACTCAAGTTTTATTATTTAATCAAGGCTAATTTAATTAAATTATTTATTTTTATTATTAAAATTTCTTATTTTTATGGCAATTATTGCACTTTCCATACATAATTTTTATATGGCAGTTCTTAGTAAACATCTCGATACCGGCAAGATACACTTAGCATCTATGCAGTGTAGTGCCCGGTACAGGAATAATAATTGGGTTGTTCCTGGATCGTCATCCAGCGACCATTACTCTCCCCCTCGTCCTTTATTTTTTCGTAAGTGCTATGATTCTCGGTGCAAGACATGTCCATACGCTGCTCAGACACAAATTGTCTCAGATCCTAATTATTCAAGTTTTTGTAAAGCATTTAATGTTATTTATAGTATAAAGTGCAACTTATGTAATATGAAATATATTGGTGAAACATCAGGTCCAATTCATAAACGAATCAATCATCATCGATCAGACTCTAATAATAACAAAGCAAAAAATATACAATCTACAGCTGAAATTCAACATTTTAATAAACATCTATTTAAAAATACGACAATTGAAATCCTTCAAATTCTAAAAAATAAATCAGAACGTCTTTATATGGAATCATCATATATGAAATATTATAACACAATATATCCTTATGGACTTAACAGTGAAGTATTTAACAGACCTGTCAAAGTCTTCACATCTATAAATAACAATATTGATTATTCTCCAATTTATCCTACTCTTAATCATAATTTAAATGCTAAAACAACACGTAATAAACGCGGAAAGGGTTCATCATCAGTTGTAGTTTCCAAAAAATCTATCACAAAACAAATTAATGATCTTCAACGAAATTACTTAGAGAATTATAACTGGTTGTTAATTCGTAAAAACATCTTTGCTATTAAAAAGAAACAGCTGGTACAACATTTAAATGTCTTTCTAAGTAAATCTTTCTCTAAACATTTCTCTGATATTTACTTTGACCTTATTATGAGTAGGGTTAATCTTTTAAATATTAATATACAAAAAAAAACACAAAATTCAGAACATGAATACTCAATTGATAATTACTTTTTCAAATCACATTTTTAATAAAATTAATATCAATTCTATAATTAATGATAAAAATTGTTTTTTTCCTATCAATAATCTTCATATATCAAAAACCTTTAAATATCCGAATACAATTGGGAGAAAAATTTTTAACTATAATACATTTTCAAAAAATACATCTGCTGCAAGTACTTTTCCGTGTAACTGCAAAGACCCCACTCTAAAAAAATACATAAACAGTGATCATGGACATATAATCACTGGAAATCTTGATATTGTTCATGATTTTAAATTGAAACAACTAATGGGTTATGGTACTAAATATAGACTTCCATCTAAATTTAATGTTAAATCTATTATCAAACAGTTTACATATGATATTGATATTTTTATTTATAAAATTTCTATCTCTTATAATAAGCCTATTGAATATTTTAATCAATGGAAGATATTAGTAATTGAAAAATTAACTATGGCTTTAAAAAATAATATTGCTGATTTGGTTTCTATTAATACACAGCATTATTTCCAACAAATTACTAAATTACAAAAAAACTTCGTTATTACATATGTAGACAAATCTCCTAACAATTATGCTATTATATGTAAATCATATTATCACCAACTTCTTACAAATTCTATTTCTTCTAATAAGTCTTTTCAAAAAACTAATGAAAATGTTATTGTAAATAATCGTAAAATTCGAAGTTATTATAAACTTTTAAATATTTTATCTACTAATTTTAATTATCCATATTTAGTTCTTATTCCCAAATTTCATAAAACTCCTATTAAATTTAGGACTGTTACTATTGGTTGTAATACATATAATAATAAAGCCAATACACTCTCTTAAAAATTCTTAATCAAATATATGAACTTACTACAAACAATGATAATACACATTGTATAAAAAATAGCTATCAACTTGTTCAGATTTTAAAAAATCTTCATTCTGTTTGTAATATAACGACATATGACTTCAAAGATCTTTTTAATAATATAGACCTATTAGATTTACATAAAATTATAAATGCATTATTTAAAAAATATTATAAAAAACTGGAATTACCATCTTATATAGATATTGCATATTTTAAATCTTTAACTAACTTCATTATCTATAATAATTATATATTGCAAGATAATACTTTATATTTACAGCATGTCGGTATACCACAAGGCGGTTGTACTTCCAGTTTACTCTCAGACTTATACTTATCTCATTATGAACGCACTTTTACTAATAATAATCTACATTTATATCGTTATATTGATGACATCATTTTAATTGAAACTGATCAATCTGCAATTACTCGATTTCCAGTTGATTATCCCACTAATTTGGAATTAACGGAAAACCTTTTATCTAACAATACAATTAACTTCTTAGATCTTAAAATTACAATAAAAGACAATAAAACAATCACAGATTTGTATGACAAACGTAAAGAATTTAAATTCACAGTTAATACATTTACAAATTTTAAATCTTGTCTACATCATTCTGTATTTCGTAATATAATACTTAATCATTTATATAGAATAAAATGTTTATGTTCTTCTCCTCTAATTAACAATAATATTAAAAAAACTAATTTATGATGCATTAAATCATGGTTTTCCAAAAAAATTCATATATTCATTAATATACAATTAGTACTTTTCTTACATGATCTATAAACACAAATTAACACATGCGTAAACAAAATTACAAAAAAATTATAAAATAAAAAAAATATCTATAAAAAATTAAAAATTGTAAAATAATATAAAAAAAATATTATAGGTTGGTTGGGTGGGTAGATGTTAGAGTACGGAGGAGGGTGGTGTTGTCTGGATAATACGCAATGGTTAATTATTTATTAAAAAAAAAAAAAGCGGGGCTCTTGTATTATTACTATTTTTTTGTTATGTATTTTATGTGGATGTTGATTTGATATTTTATATGTAAGTTGGAGATTTTCATTAATATTATAATTAGCTTAATTATTCATTAATCTAATTTACAATTATTTGTTATTAAATTTTAATTTACTATGGACAATATCATATTAATTACTAATAGTATGCCACTCTTAGTTTAATGTTTTTGAATGTCCCATATTCATACTTTATGGATTTTTATGGATGTCTGAAAATAATCCACATTCTATATTTGTGCGTTTTAAGTAATGGGATTTTAAGTATTATTTAACCTTCTATATACTTCCACATGTTTGTCATTTCCTGTTCATTTTATAAATATCTTATATATAATTCATTAAAAAATAATTTTTAGATAATTTTTAATAATTATTTATATTAATTATTACTGAATTTATTTTGTTTTATAGCATATAGATATATGCTATATATTATCAATGTTCTAACATTATTTAAACTCTTAGTTTAGTTTAAATAATTTAGCTAATAGAACATATTGTATGCTTTTAAATTTTATTAACAATAGTTTTAAATACTTTGTGTGATTTATATTAGGTTTATAATTCTCTATATATAAGGATTTGTTTGGTTTTGCTGTTTAAACAGTTATTTACATTCAAAAGCTTGCAAATTTTTATCTTGCGATAGATGTTTAATATAATTATTAATAGATGGCAGCACTAAAATTGTATCTTTCAGATTGCTCTAATTTTTAATTTTTCTAGCTCCATTTCAGTTATAATTTATACACCAGCGTGTATTTTTAGCTAAATTTTGACGATATTGTTAAACTGTTATCTATTAATTTAATAGTGCATTTTAAATAATGTAATTAATATCTATTTATTTTATATTAGATTAAATTTGTTTTACAAGGTCTTTCAAATTTTATTTCAAAATGTATTAACTGCATCCTTTGGTATCATTTACTGTGATTTCTTAACTGTTTTATTCACCTTAATCTTTTTGATATACTGGAAGACATGTGCACATGGATTTTTGTAAAATACTGAAATATTAATCGGTATGGTGTTTATTATTTATATTTAAATACGTTTTATTGATTCTTCCATTTCATATTATTTGTTTCTATTCTGCTTTCATTTTTAATCAATTCACTTGATTTTAGTGGTTGTTCTATAATTCTCTATGTATAAGGATTTGTTTGGTTTTGCTGTTTAAACAGTTATTTACATTCAATAGCTTGCAAATTTTTATCTTGCGATAGATGTTTATTATAATTATTAATAGATGGCAGCACTAAAATTGTATCTTTCAGTTTGCTCTATTAATTTTTCTAGCTCCATTTCAGTTATAATTTATACACCAGGGTGTATTTTTAGCTAAATTTTGACGATATTGTTAAACTGTTATCTATTAATTTAATAGTGCATTTTAAATAATGTAATTAATATCTATTTATTTTATATTAGATTAAATTTGTTTTACAAGGTATTTCAAATTTTATTTCAAAATGTATTAACTGCATCCTTTGGTATCATTTACTGTGATTTCTTAACTGTTTTATTCACCTTAATCTTTTTGATATACTGGAAGACATGTGCACATGGATTTTTGCAAAATACTGAAATATTAATCGGTATGGTGTTTATTATTTCTATTTTATATCCTATAAATATTTAAATACGTTTTATTGTTTCTCCCATTTCATATTATTTGTTTCTATTCTGCTTTCATTTTTAATCAATTCACTTGATTTTAGTGGTTGTTCGGGCACAGGGGAAAATTAATTTTAGCTTTAGCTTATTTTTCCCACAGAAAACCACCATTTTGCTTATATCATTGAATTCTGTGCCCTCGATGACGTGATTCAATGTATAAGCTTTTTCAATTTTTGTCGGTGTCCACTTTTTTCTTTTTTCTTCCATAATAATTCTTATAATATTTTTTTAATACTTACAGCTTTAATTCATAATAATTGACGGTGGCAGGTTATGTTTAATTAATGGTAATATATATATATATATATATATATATATATATCAATTTTGAACGGAGGGTGGTTTCGGGGTCTGGGGGTCATGATCGATGAAAATATACCAAATTTTTTTGAAATCGCTTTCCTCCGAACGGCTGCAATAGGTAGCTTTTTGTAAAGAAAGCTACCTAAAATGCATTATGGTATGAATAATACATTTATCACTATCGCAAAATAGGTGAAGATGCTAACAGAGGAAATTAGTTGTAACATATATGTTACAAATTTTTTGTATACAAATTTGTATACAAATTTTGTATACAAATTTTGTATTTGTATACAAATGAAGTATATATGAATTTAAAACTTCTTTTTATTCCATAAATGATGTCTCTTTTTTAAATAAAGTACGGTTTATTCAAAATTAATGGCAGACAACAATGTGCAGATTCAGGGCTAACATCTGAAACTAAAAAATCCCTGCCGGCGCGGCCTACAGGCGGAGGTAGATTTTGAAGTTAAGTACACTAATTTCACCAAAAAAAACTAAATCATGATTAGAGATTTAACCACTTTAACAATTTTATCTGGCCGCTTTTGACGAGTTTTTAATTCATTTTTATATAATAGCTGATTTTATCAGAATCATGTTAAGGAGGTATTCCAAAAAATACTTTTCCATGCTCAACAACTCGAAATTTTCTGGCACATTTTCAGATTCATTTTAATAGAAAAAATATGAAACTTGCTGACGCAATTTTTGAAGAGATTTATAAGCGACCTGTATTTTTATTTTTCGTTCAATTAATTAAAACTTGATTTATGAACAATTATTTTCTCAGTAGGACAATATTTTTCGTTTCTAACATAATCGCTTCGGGAAATTCTGTTCAAAATGCACACTTTGACAGAATTTTTTGAAATATATTCTGCCTCTATCAAAAAATCGATCATTACGGTACATTATATAGTTTCTGAATAAGAGAATCTACCAATTGGATGCGTTTGAGACCAAAATGAATTTAAAAATTAATAAGAAAATAAGCAATTTGGATTTGAATAACCCTTAATAAGATGATTTTTTTCTTCAACCGCTATGAATTTTTAATTTGTTTTTCTGTAAGAATTGGTCCTATCAAAAACTTGTCTTTGTAAATGTTGTAGACAATATTAAGAAGATACACATGATAAATTCATGGGGATTTTATATCTTGTGAATTGACGGAGTTATGAATTTTGTTCTTCTTCAGCACCCCCCCCCCCCCATCCTTTTTTGTTTTCGTTTTTAATTTTTTTTTTTTTCGGTACGAATTAATCCTATCAAAAACGTGTGAATATTAAAGTTGTAGATAATATTAAGGAAATTTATAATAAAATTGATTGGATTTGATATCTTGAGAATTGATGAAGTTATGATTTTTTTTTCTCCCAAACACCCTATTTTTTGCACCCCTTGAGCCCATTTTTAATTTGATCAAAAATCTGTGATGCATAAATTTTTGGCTCTATTTTTAGAAGTAATCAAAACTTCCTTGTTCCGATTTTGCTCATTAACGAGCTTGACCGAGATTTTATGCCCCTTGATTTTATGTATCAGTTTGGAAGAGATTTGTGCAGAATTGTGGAAGTTATCGTCAATGTTATTTATATTCCCATTTTTTATATTAAACTATTTTATATCTAAAATAGTTAATTTAATCAATTGCCCTTCTATTTATTTATTTTTATATAATTCTTTATTTTATTTTTTATTAATTTAATCGTATTCTTTATTTTATTTTGTATTTATTAAGTTTATTCCTATTTTTTCATTCTACTTTAACTAAATGTTAACTTAAGTCATTTATTGATTTCTTTAATCAACTTCATTCCTTTTTTTTGGGGGGGGGGGGGGAGATAAAGTTGGCAACACTAAACATTATTTTTAGTAATTCAATTCCAATTTACATTTTTCCTTTCTCACACCAGATGGCAGTACATTTATGGGTTTCAGTCAGATACTCAACTGTGGCTCACATGTTAATATAGGCCTAATTCTGTTTTCCATCCTGATATGCTGCAGTTTTGACTCCTGGTTTGTAATTTAGGTATTGTACTCTAATAATTTTTAATATCCTGTGTGAGGTGTATCGTTCTTTAGATCTCTTGGATTTTTATTATCTATTTTCTGACATGTTTGTCTTATAAGGAGCTAAATTTTGTCATTTATTCTTAATGCCGAGAAAATTGGATGAAATAACGCATCTTCTATGAATGAATTCACAAGCTCCTCTGAAGATTCTTTGGATTATTCATAGCTTATTCTTTTACATACTGGTACCCTATATTAATTTCAAATTCATCTTTAGAACTTTACCAATTTGCTCATATATTTGTGATTTCAAATTTATTATATAAATATAAAGTTTTTTACTAAGGATGGTTTTGGGTTCTAGGGGTCATGATCGGTGTATATCTGCAAAACATTTTCAGAAATTCCAATATAGGGGAGAATGTAATAGGTAGTATTTCATAGGAAATCTACCTAAAAAAGATTCATCCTGCCTCTGACTATTTTTATTAAGTGAAAAATGCTACTATGCTTTGGAAATTATTGAACAAAATTTTATTGTAATGGTGGATACAAGAAAGGCTTGTAATAGTAATTTCGTACATTTTTTTAATTTTTTACAATAAGATTTAATCATTATATAAAAAAAAAAATTAAGAGAAAAAATGCACGTTATGGTAAGAATAATACTATATTTATCACATTCACGAAATAAGTTAAGATGCCAACTGAGGAAATCATGTAACTGAGGTAGGGTAACTCCGGGAGAGTCGCCGCATACGGGATAGATGCCGCACTCCTTGTATTTCTTGTAATTATCGATAGATAGTCGCCAAACGCATAGTATAGGTGCGCAATGAGATTATTGTAACCAGTGTATAGCGTGAATCCCATTTCGATGTTTATTTGTAGAAGTACAATCCTTAATTTGACGTAAGTGCATGAATTCACTGTCCAAACTTTTAAACACGTAATGTTTAAATACTTTTCATACACTAATTACTAACTGCATGCATGATTTCGAAGTCAAAACTAAGTGTAGCTTTTGTATAGAGTACTGTGTGTATGGTTACGCCATTCACGTGTAAAATGTGATGCATGCCGCACTGCTATTCCAGTATACATGCCGCAGTTTCTTTTGTATGGGATGATTAAGTGTTATTAACTTTTCCTTTTCTTTTTGCACAGACTAACCATGTTAGGCATTTTATCAAGTTTACTAAAACCATAGGAGAAAAAAGGGGAAAATAAAAAGTAAGAAGGGCAAAAAAGATGCAAGTCAAGATGATAATAATGAAAAATTGGATTACGCGTAAAGCAGACGTGCTTTGCAAACTACTCCAAAGAAGAGGAAGTGTAATTGGCTTCGTTGCATCGTGTGTTTAAATGTAGTTACATCAAGGCTGTACTTTTTCGACACTTTTTCTGTAGACTGTAGTCGAAAAAACAGGTCTTTTAGCCCATTTGGGACCATAGGTGCATATCAGCACTTTCATAAAGAGCTTACAAAATTTGTTTCTGGCACCAGTAAAAAAGAAAAGTAATATTTGCATTGTTTAATTAGAGCATTTTCATGATTATTTAAGTAAAGGTAACTTCTTTTAAAAAAGTGGTACCAACCGAATAAAATTTGTGTAAAAGCCACCGGTACCGAAAGGGTTAACAAATAAATTATGGAAACACAATTTTACTTTCTTTCTTTTCCCTTTCTAATACATTGGCGTTACGTTGTTTCTGAAATAACAATTAAAATTAAATGTAAAAAAAAATAAGTCGATAATTTTAACAGTAGGCAACAATTATTAATTTGAATCTACTAATACGTTTCATCGTACTCATTTAGTTTCATTTTGCTATTACATCGTTAATTATAGTCCAGATATGAATATTTTTTTTAAAATATTTTTATTTATAATTTCATTCTGTTCTTATTACAAGCGCGGCATAACTACCGCACAAGTGCGGCGTCTCAGCCTGAATGTACGGGTGACGCGCCGCAACGTAATGTTTTAGAAAAAAATAAAAAGAAATATTAATAATTTGTTTTGAATTTTTTTGTCGCAGTACACGCGTTGTATATTTAACATTAAATAGCACAGCATGATTTTTTTTTTTATTTTATGTCTACCAGGGGCTTTATACACAAATTCAAAAAAATGTGCGGCATAAATCCCGGAATTACCCTATACAAGTTTACCTCCGTTCACTCAAAATGAATAAATAAATAAAAGACAAATTCAAAAAATCACGAACCACCAGTCTTCATAAAATATTTATTTTTAATGTGTTCTTTTATGTCAAACCTTTTTAAAAAATATAGCTTCAGAAAAAATGCGGAAAGAAATTAATGTGCGGATCATGCGGATCGGAAATTAATGTGCGTTAGCGGAAATAAAGCAAAATAGTAGCGAGAAAATGAAATTATACCAGTGTGAAGTAATTATAAATATAGTGCCTTTGTATTCGTGTTATAATAGAAAATGAGTTTGATCGGCGTTTAATATTTTAAACAATTTTTTGAAAATACATAATTTATATTATGAAGTAAAATGCCACTGAGTGTATTTTTTTATCTTTACTAACCTGAAAAGAACCTTTTCTTTTTTCATAACGACATACTTAATCAATGAGAACAATCTTCTTTTCATGGCCGCCTGTGAAACTACTTTTCCCACTACAGTTTAACTAAAGGGGAGAAACCGTCGTTTTACTGATATTGCTTTGAGTATTAGGAGATTAATGATATTACAGGGGAGGAGGTTATATCAGTATATATTTCCCTTAATGATATTTGAATATTCTGTTTAGTAAAAGATAGAATAAAAGGTGATATTTTTTTCTTAAATGTAGTTTAGTAGAAATGAAGAATTTTAGTATAAAAAAATGAATTTATATGAATAAGAGTAGAGGTATTAATAAAATCGGTTAGACTCCATCTTTTAAAAATAAATAAGCTTGTTCTGCGCATTATTAAAGGACAAAATAAAGGATTTTTTTTTTCAAATGTGTTATTATATAAATAAAGTATATTAATTGTAAGAAAATGAATTTATGCGAATAAGAGTAAATATTAACAAAAGAAATTCGTATTTTAAATTTAATAGTTTATTTTGCGTGCATTATTTTTAAATGATTTTTTTTTTTTTTTTAAATCACAAAATCTGCTTTTATGAACCAAAAACTGGCTAATCATTAAAATTTTACTCAATTTTTACTTATTTTATTAAAAAGAAAACAAAAAAGGTTTTCTTTTTCTCAAGTAGTGTTCAATAAAAAATAAATATGTTTGTTGCAAGAAAATGAATTCATACGAATGAGACGTAAATTTAAATAAGAATCCGTATTTCATAAAAACAATAGTTTAAATATTAATATTTGTTTTTTAAATATATTTTTGTAATTAAAAAATCTAGTTTATAAAAAAAAGCTCTAGTCACCAGTAAAATTTCACTGGATTTTAATTCAATTTATTACGAGACACAAGAAAATTGCATTTTTTTTTCTTTCCAAATTTGGTTTAGCAGACACGAACTATGTTAGTTGCAATAAATAAATTTCTACGAATAAGAGTAACTATTAATAGAAAGTCTTTGAATCCGTGTTATAAAATAGAATGGCAGGCTTATTCTCTGTATTGGTATTTTGATTAACGTTTGAACTGACAGAAAAAAAAAAAAAAAAAAAAAAACAGCATTTTAAACCAAAACAATATACGCCATTAAAATTTCACTCAATTTTCATAAATTTTATTAAAAGATAAAACAAAGGTTGACTTTTGTCCCAATGTGGTTTGATGCAAATGAAGTAAGTTAGTTGCAAGAAAATGAATTTATATGAATAAGAAGTAAATATTAGTAGATTGTCTTAGAATTCGTGTTTCATATAAGAATTACATTTACGAGGGCTGTTCAATAAAGAATGTTCATAATCTTTTCATTGGCATACTTTATTGCACACAAATTTACTTTTATGTTCCATTGTTAGCTTAATGTACAATGCATACGTGGTAATTTTTTGTTCGTTTATTTTCAGTAGTACGTCAGTGGCAGCCATGGAAGTTCAGATACTTTCAGTATCAACTTAGGTGGACGATGGATGCAACACGCAATGAGCAAGTATGCTTTTACCTTGCTGGAAATTCTGCTTTCGCCAGAAGAAATCGTCTGTCGAAGAGTATGCTATAGGAGAGTTATGGAGAGTCTGTTCCTTTCTGTAGCACAGTTAAATGGTGGTTTGAGATGAGATGTTTCAGAAAGAGAAAGACAATCATCTTCAAAGGAGGATGGATCCAGAGTTTCTGTAACTGAGCTTGAAGAAGTCAACATAATACCGTCGCTATTACTGTCGGAGAAGATCGTTAGGTATGAGAACTGTTTAAAATACTGCAGTTATAATAGCGTGCCACGCACACGTTGGTAACAGAAAAGTGAACATGAGACGTGTTTGTACGCCTTGAATTCCGACTCTCCTCATACCCGAACAACAGGACGTTCGCGTGATGGAGGTTGTTTGAAATTGAAGGTGATGTTACATGAACATGAGATGAATCTCCTAATAGATTAATACGCTTTGGCTGACGATTTCTTCAGGCGAAAGCAAAATTTCTAGCAGACAGGAGCATACTTGCTCATTGCGTGTTGCCTCATCGTTCCCATAGGCAATACTGGAAGTATCTAAACTTTCATTGCTGCCACTGACGTAGTACTGGAAATAAATTAACAGATTACCACGTATTCATTATACATTAAGTTAACAATGGAATATAAAAGTAAATTCGTATGCAGTAAAGTACAATAATAAATCAAAAATATGATCATTCTTTATTGAATAGCCCTCGTATTACTGTGCATTAGTGTTTCACATGTTTTTTTTCCAAAACAGTATTTGCTATATGAACCGAAATATAAATAATCCAATTTTCTCCCAACATTAACTCACTTTTATTAATTTCATTAAAAGGCAAAACAGGAGATTTTTTAAGTATATGTTTTAGTATAAATTAAGTAGTATGTTGATTGCCAGAAAATGAATTTAAACAAATGCAAGAGAATACAATTGTAAGAGTAAATATTTAAGGAATGTTTTAAAATCCGTGTTATAAAATAGACTTGTGGTTCATTCTGTGTTGTTAAAAATGTTTGAAATAATAATAATAATAAAACTTGCTTTATGAACCGAAATAAGAATAATCATTAAAATTTCAGTCCATTTTCTCAAGTTACATTAAAAGACAAGACAAAAAATATATTTATTTATTTATATATTTTATTTATTTATTTATTTATTTGAAATGTGGTTTAGCAGATATGAAATGAGTCGCAAGAAGATGAATTCTCATGAATAACAAGCAAATATTAATTAAAAATTTATGCTTTATGAACCAAAATCCAACTGATAAGATTGTACTTAACTTTACAAATCTGAAAAGAAGTTGCCTGTAAAATTACTTTTTCTGCTACAGTTGTCTTAGAAAGAAGAAACCATTCAGCTATTGTTTTTCTAGGTATTATAATATATATATATATATATATATATATATATATATATATATATATATATATATATAACGTATATCTCGGTATTGCGAGGTATATATACGCACATATATATGTGTGTGTGTATATATGTATTATATACTATATCACAATACATCAATAAAGTTTGTTCACTACTGGTGATATACGGATAGCAATTTGTTTTATTTAAAGAAATCGTAAAAAAGGGCGCAACGGATTTTTTACTTAAAGGTTTTTTAATCTAAAAGTTAAAGTTTGGTTTTTTTTTTTTTTTTTTTGGCGCTTTTCTTTTTCAAAAAAAAAAAGAAAAAAGTTTATAAATTTAAAAGTGTTTTATTATTTTTTCTTTCAAAGTAAATGTTAAAGTGTATCACGACTTACTTCTTTTTTTTTTCTTTTTCTTTTTTTTTTTTTATTTAAATTTGTTTCGTTTCTACTTAAGTTTTTTTTTTCTTCTTCGGATAAATATTAAGGTATATCATGGTTAACATTTTTTCGAATAAAATATTTTTTCGATGAAGATTATTTTAAACTGTGATTTAGTAAAAACTAAAAAACTTATTAGTAAGAAGTAAATTAAAATGTAACAATGGGGAAATAAATATCAGCAAAGAGTCTTGACATCTATGTATTTTAAAGAAGAATATATTTATTATTTTATTATTATTATTATTATTTATTATTTTATTTATATTCCTGCAATATTTTCAGTTTGACTTTTGAAATGACATAACTTTTAAGAAAAAAAATTATTTTAATTACTGTCAGTGTTTTCGATATTTTCTTGATTAGTAACAATGACTGACAGGGTTGTTACGTTTAAAACATTACATTTAAAATAATGTTTAAAACATGTTTATTATTTATGTCACAATGTGGCAAATTATAATTTACCAATTAAAATTGTATTAAATTTTTCTAATTAGCTCTATACACTATAAGACATTGAAAATTTATTAAAATTATGATTCAGTTATTTAATTTTAATTAGATATTTAAAGTAAAATTATTTACTCTAAAATCGAAAATATGTAATTTATTTTTTTAAATATCTCGATTATGATTTTTTATATAATATCAAAACTAAAGTTAATTAATATTAATAATCTAATTTTCAAAAACTAACAGTATTTCAGTGTTGTTAAATTTTTTATAAAGATAGAATTATCTATAAACATGCATTTCTGTGTTTCTCTACTATATCATTTTTTTATACTATCTGCTATCTTTAATTTTCGTGATTTTTCTGTCTAAAAACAAGAAGTCAGCAGTCATCTTTTTATAATCGTATTTCTCAACTTTGTGTAATATAACGATTGCGTAATATCTCGATTGCGCAATCTCGGTTATTGCTGTTTTCTTTAAAATGAGCAGAAATTGAGAACAACAGGGTTCAGTTTAACTAGTAGTAGGATAGTTTTTGTTTGTTTGTTTGTTTGACCTTTTTTTTTTTTTTTTGGTGGAGACTTTATTTAGTTTTACCATTTTTTTTTTTACTTTATTTTTTATCATATTGTGTTACCCCAATAATGAAAAACAGTGAACAACTTTTTTTTATACATAATTTGTCTCCCTGTTATTTTTGTGTTATCAAAAGGTGTGCACGAACTACAACAAAATTAGAAATTAATAGTTAATATTAATAGCATGCATACTCTGTATGGATTTTTTTTTTATGGTGGTATCATATTTATACTCATAATTAGGAAATTAGGTAAAAGATTTGTTTCTCCTATTTTCTGAATAAATTCAGCAGTTGGTGCACAGAGACCATAACAATATTGAGTAAAGAACCTGGGCTAAACGCCTTCTTAATATACTATAAACAATTCTTTCTTCCATCGATAGATAATGCTACAATACTACATAGATATTTGTTTTTAGTATAGTTTTTATTATTTTCCATTTCTCTTTCTTTATTAAAATTATAATGACTTCATTTTCAAATATTCATATTTAAAAATTCAACTTTTTAATTTTTTATTTCTTTTAATAGTATTTTCATTTTTAATAATTCATTTATGAAAATAAACTGAAGTGAAAAAAACTTATCTACTTTCATAGTTCCTTTTAAATTCTGTTTAAATTTGCTTTTCAGTCCTCAGATGTATAACAGTATGCTACCTACCAACCAATCTATCTATTTTGATTTTCAATTTTAATCCATGTTCTCAAAAAAAAAAAAAAAAATAAAAAAAAATAAAATAAAAAAATAATAATAATAATAAATGAACATGTTTAAAAAATATTTATTTCTTAAAATTGTTCATTAACTAACTTTATATGCTTTTCATTTATATATACCGTATATACTCGTGTATAAGTCGACCCCCCAATTCTTAAGCAAAATTTTGAAAAAAAAAAAAAACGAATTTTCGTGTATAAGTCGAACCACATTTCTAGAAGTATGTTAAAAAATAATCGAGGATAAAAAAAAAAAAAAAAATTAATAAATTTTCATTAAATTAGTAAACTTTCTTACGTTTCTAATAAGACTTCTTTTTTTTAATTCAACGTTTTAAAACTGTATAATTATGTAAAACCGAAGAAGCTTAAACTATTTTGAAACCTATTCACATCAATTCAATAACGCTTAAAAAGAAAAGAATTCTTTAAAAAATCTATTCATGCCTTATTTACAAGAGTAAACAATTTCTTAGACTGCTAAAATATAGTACTTCTTTGCATTGTAGGACTTTTAGGAGAGATATCTAGGAGCACTCTTAAGTTAAATTCTTTTTAAAAAGGGATTAAAATTTTGAAAGGAATGCCCCTATATTGAAGGTAATTTTGTCTCAAGAGAAAATGGGTGCAGAACAATTACAGGTACATTTACAGGTACATCACAGGGAAATGACCATTTTCCGCTTTTATCTCTCATGTGATTACTTAAAAGACTTGTCCATTCACCAATTATCTGCGATTTTTTTTTTTTTTTTTTTTTTTTACTACCTTGTGTATAAGTCGACCCCCCATTTTTAACTCCCAAATTTTGTCTAAAATTCTTCGACTTATACACGAGTATATACGGTATGTATATATTTATTCATTTATTTTAATATTTTATTTGAGAAAAGGGAACTGAACTGAAGATAATTCTTTTATCTGTTGCAAGGGAACTGAAGTGAAGATAATTCTCTCTTTTCTATTGTATTGCCATTCCACGTGTTTTTAGTTCAGTGTGTATCTACATTTTGTTTTTGAAGAAAGTTATTAACTGACTTATAGCTGAGTTGTTTAAAATTATGGCTACATGGAGGCAAAAAGATTTGATTTGGGAATCCTTTGAACAGGAAGAAATACCTGGTAAAGTAGGTTTCAGAGATGGATTTAAAAAAATGTAAGAAGGAAATGGCAGGGTTATTGGCAAGAATGAAAGCTCACTTTGACAGTTGTGTTTTATTAGTTGCTGGAACTTTTGCTCAGGAAGGTGATCCACCTAAACTAGAGAAGGTTTTAGGAGTTATTAAAGTGTCAGGAAAGAAACAGGCTACTGATCATTGCATAAATACACTTAAGAGACATGCATCAACTACAAGAAGCAATTTTATTATGAAAACATCTAAATATGATAAAGAAATGTTTGATATTCAAGTTGTTCTCTTTATTTACGCAACAAATACATCATTTTCATGTGTGGATAATCCAGAATTTAAAAAGATGGTGTCGAGTATAAGACCTGGCTACAAACCACAAAATCGTCATGAAATAAAAGGCATATTAATTGACAAAGGGCATGAATCTGTACTGAAAACCTATAAAAAAGATTTAAGAGAACAGATTGTTTGTGCTGCTCTTGACGAATGGAGTAACATTCACAATGAGCCAATTGTAGGAATTACACTATCTTGTAAAGGCAAAATTTATACTTAGTAGATTCATTGATACATCTGGCCATCCTCATGAATTTAATTATCTTTGTGAGCTTGCAACTTGCAAGTATTGCCATAAATAAAGTAGAGGAACGCTACGGTTGTCTTATAGGCAGCTTTGTAGCAGACAATGCTGCCAATGTTATGAAGATAAGAAATTAACTTAAAAAGACTAAGAGGAATAATATGAATATTTTAACTTATGAATGTTCTGCTCATGTCTCAAATCTTCAAGCAAAAAACATTAAAATCTCCAATATAAACGCTCAAGTTGTTGATACTGTTAAATATTTTCGAAATAATCATTCTGCTTCAGCAAAGCTTCAGGGAAACATGTGCTAAAAAGTTTAAGTTACCATCGGATATCAAGTGGAATTCCCTGTTGGACACAATGGAGTCTTATATAAGCAATTGCCACAAATTTTGAAAGTCTGTGAAGATAATCGAGAGAAAATCAATTCTGATATTTCTAAGAAAGTCATAGACTTACAGTTAAAAAGAAATGTTGAATATTATATCCAAAAGCTCAAACCTATTGCAGTTGCATGTGACAAAGCTCAGAGAAATACTTGGACTATTATAGTGATGTAGTTAAAGTTTGGAAAGATGAAAAAAAAGAAATGTCAGAAAGAATGTCAGAATGTCAAAAAATGCTCCTAGCAATCTTACATGATTACAAAAAAAAAAAACCCTGAAAAAGCCGTAGAAGACAGATATGAAATGGCCATGACATACCTGCAGATTTCTTGGCAAACGTTACTGATCCACGCTAGGAGAATCACTTACAATTGATGAGACAGAAAATCTTTGCAGCCGAATTATGTCCTGAACTAATTCCAATCATTATAAACTATAAAGCTAAGTCAGCTCCATTCTCCAGTTATATGTTTGATGCTGTTAATAAATATGATGCAAAAAGAAAAAAAATGATATGCTGTCAGTTACCAATCATAAATTCGCTACTCAAGAATTAAATAAAGTGGACACTTTTGTAGAAATAACACCTTTATCTTGGTAGGTAAACCTTGAAAAACACGTCGATAAAAATGTCATGTAGATCATAAAACAATTACATACAGCTGTATGCTGTACTCCTGGTTTAGAAAGAGTGTTTTCTACTTTTGACTTTGTGCACAGCAAAACTAGAAACCGGTTAGGTGTTGATAAGGCTCGAAAACTTGTTAAGAACTTAATAATTAAATGTTTTAGTTTAGAATAAAAAATTTATTGTTAATTAATGTTTGGTATTTATTATATAATTTTTTTCTCCTTTACTGTTTTTGGAAAATATTTTCATTCTTTGTACTTTAATTTATTAACTTTTGCTCAATTTAATCAAAATTGTGCTGTTGAATGAGAAAAAAAAGTTTTAAACATTTAAAACATGTTTTTTGTTTAAAAATACATGTTTCTTTTTTCATCCCTGATGATTGATAAAGAATCATCATTAGCATTTTCGAAAACGCCGATATCAAACCTTTTCACTTTTAACACTGTGAATTCTAATACTCCCACTGAAAATACGATTGATATTAGCAAATTCATCTAAATATTTAAAAAATAAAAAATCCTTCCTCCGCTTAAAAGTTAAAATATTCAATTTTATTATCAATTTTAAATAAAATCTAAATTTTAAAACGTTTGTTAAAATTTTACGAACGCGATATCGTGAAGTTTAGAGTAAGTTAAAGCTACACAGCATATACTCAATGCCATTGTTTTCTGAAACATTGAGCCTAATTGGCTTTTGGGGTTTATTTACATAATAACATACAGTTAGATATTTATTTTTCTACAGTTATTAATTGTGAAAAGTTTAGCCACATTATAAAAAATCCCTGCCGGCCCGGCCTACAGGCGGAGGTAGATTTCGAAGTTAAGTATATTAATTGCTCCAACAAAAACTAAATCATGATTAGATATAAATCCACTTTAACAGTTTTATCTGGCCGCTTTTGACGAGTTTTTATTTCATTTTTATATAATAGCTGGTTTTATCAGAATCATGTTAAGGCGGTATTAAAAAAAATACATTTCCATGCTCAACAACTCGAAATTTTCTGGCACATTTTCAGATTCATTTTTAATAGAAAAAATACGAAACTTGCTGACGTGATTTTTGAGAATATTTATAAGCGGAATGTGTTCTTGTTTTTCTTTCAATTAATTGAAACTTGATTAATAAACAATTATTTTCTCAGAAGGGCAATATTTTTCTTTCTAACACAATCACTTCGGGAATTTCTGTTCAAAATGCCCACTTTAACATCATTTTTTGAAATATATTCTGCCTCTATAACAAAAAAAAAAAAAAAAAAAAAATCGATCATTACGGTACATTATATAGTTTCTGAAGAAGAGAATCTATCAATTGGATGCGTTTGAGAGCAAAAATGAATTTAAAAATGAGTCAGAAAATAAGCAGTTTGGATTTGAATACACCCTTAATAAGATGATTTTTTTCTTCAACTGCTATGTATTTTTAATTTGTTTTTGCTGTAAGAATTGGTCCTATCAAAAACTTATCTATATAAATGTTGAAGACAATATTAAGAAGATATATGTTAAATTCATGGGGATTTTATATCTTGTGAATTGACGGAGTTATGGAAATTTTTCTTCTTCACCCCCCTTCTTTTGTTTACGTTTTTAATTTTTTTTTGCGGTACGAATTGGTCCTATCAAAAACTTGTGAATATAAAAGTTGTAGGTAATATTCAGGAGATGTATAATAAAATTAATTGAATTTGATATCTTGAGAATTGACGAAGTTATGAATTTTTTTCTCCCCAAAACCCTATTTTTTGCGTCCCTTGGGCCCATTTTTAATTTTATCAAAAATCTGTGATGCATAAATTTTTGGCCCTATTTTTAGGAGTAATAAAAACTTTAAACTGATTTGATATGTACAAAATTTAAGAAGTTATGGGTTTTTTTTCTATTTTTACAAAACCCCTCCCTATTTCCAGCCCCTTGGCCCGATTTTGCCCATTAACGAACTTGACCGAGATTTTATGCCCCTTGATTTTATGTATCAGTTTGGAAGAGATTTGCGCAGAATTGTGGAAGTTATCGTGTCCAGAAGAAAGTGATATATATAGATAGATACATAGATAGACAGATCGATAGATAGATATATAAAGTTTTTTACTGAGGGTGGTTTTGGGTTCTAGGGGTCATGATCGGTGTAGATCTGCAAAAAGTGTTCAGAAATTCCAACATAGGAACGACGCCAATAGGTAGTATTTCATACGAAATCTACCTAAAAAGAATATATTTATATGGGTATGCACGCATTCTAAATTGTTATTATCGACAATTACAATGAAATTATTATGAATAAATTTTAGCTCGTATATATTATGAAATCGCTGTGAAATAAATTTATGACGTTATTGCACAGCTTCATGAAATGAAAGTTATGAAGTTATAAAATTGTCAATTAATGCCAGCCGAATCGTTAAAAAAGTAAAACAAGAAAAGAAAAAATTTTTTCGGTGGATCGGACAAATAAACCCCCAATGATTTGGAACTCTAGTAAATTTTTATATCTTCCCCCTATTGTTGAGCAATAGTTTAACTTTTATTTAGAAAAACATTCTCCATACTAACCATTCTAAAAAGTAAAATAAATATTTCCATTTTTTTACGACAAAAATTTACCAAGTTAAGATTTTTTTTTTTTTTTTTTTTTTTTTTTTTACGTGTTAGAGTAGATATGGAGAATGTGTTTCTAAATATAAGTTATAGAATCCAGGGATTGTATACAAAATTTAAAATTTTGTAAAATTTAGAACAATAACTATTTTAAATTAAATAGCTTTTAATAGGACAGAGAAAAACATTTGAAAAATGTTTGCGGTTGGAAATACTATAACAAGTTAGGAATTAGCTGTAAAACAGCGATAAACGAAGAATTCTGTTCATTCATTATTTTCGATTCTCCCATGTCCCCCTTTAATATATGTTTTAAATTTGTTTCTTGCTCGTTTCATCATGTTTTTTGTTGATAAGTAAAGAAACCCACGCGAAGAGGTCAAGAACAAGAGTAAGGCTCGTCTATGTGAGGATAAAACCGATTTCGAAGAAAATGTTATCAATAAATTTCATCCAAAACCCTTTTTCACTCCGCTTTGAAAATGACCTTTATCTTCCAGTTTTTTAGACTGTTATCGTGAATCATAGGCGCTTTCATTTGATGCAGTATAAAATAAAATTGGTTACAGAAATTAATGACAACTCATATCATTCACAAGTCTATATCAGGCAGCTATGTTATTGACAGATGTTTATATCAAAGAAACTATAGACTGATTATCAAATGGCGCGAGTGTGAAGCATTGCTCTAAATAAAATTATCTTGTCAATCATTTCAAGAAAGATTTTTATCGAAAATGATGGTAGAAAGTAATTGCTGTGTGATATTTGCAACCATGCCAACTTAAGGGAGGTTGCACAATTGATTTAAAAATATAAGTAATTCTCAGGAAGTCTCGTAAAAACGAAAACAAAAAATAATAAAGATTATAAATGTTCTACTTGGTGCACATATAACTATATATTTTTTAATGAAAAGAAAGAAAGAAAGAAAAAGTCAATATCTTGTTTAGAGTTGGAAGAGGGACAAAGTAATTAACTGATGGAGATGACAGGATGCCGGAAGAAGTTTTGGAACATTTAGAAATTTCCTGAACTATAACAACAACAACAACAACAGCAATAATAATAATAATTTTTTTTATAATTCTGGTCTGGAGATTCTACTGGCAATCGAGACGCCAGTACTATTTCCGTATTTTAACGGAAATTTCACTCTTCCCCCCCATAAATTCCAGAAATCCGTATTTTTAAGGAACTTTTTCCCCATAAATTGCAGAAAATATTCCGTTTTTCTGGTATTTATAGGGGAAATTTCCGCTAAAATACGGAAATAGTACTGGCGTCTCGTTTGCCAGTAAAATCTCCGGGGTTTTCTTTTTTTTTTTTTCTTTACAGTGACAATCATTTTTGAATATGTTAAGTCCGACATTAGGCCAATCATATAATATGTCGGTCGTGAAAGATTTCCATTAAACTGAAAAAAGTTACACTGTCAGAAAAATTCGTCTTTGTATATTAAATTATTCGTCATTTTTAAACAAATAATTTCCGCACGCCTAGAAAACATGCTTTTTCCGTTAATTCTTCCCGGAAGTCTGAAAAATAGGGGGAAATTTCGTTTATTCCTTGCATGCATGCATATTGGCTGTATTAATACCAAAATTCGAATTTATTTTTAAAATGACAAACCATAAACTCAGTAAATTAGAATTTTTAATTTATTTAAAAACAAACAAACAAAAAGAATGCTTCCGAATTTAATAAAGTAGCAAGTTTCTCATTCATTTAAACTTATTTGAAATTTAGCAATTTATTTCTTAGGGTATTAAAAAATATATTCGCATGCAAAATATATTCTAAACGAACACATTTAAAAAATATATTGTAGTTCAATCAGGTTAAAAAATCTTTTATTTAAAAAAAAAAAACATTTCTTCTCAAATTTAATTAAAAATATAATATTCCTATTTCACATATAACAATCAAATTATGTCTTATTAAAATATGTCTTATATGTCATAATTTTTATCCTCTATTATTCTATGTTAAAACACCAACCCTTATTTCATAACGACGAGATGTTCCTGCAATTAAGTTTAAATTTATGAGCTTTCTGAACAAGAAATCTAACAAGACGTTTGCCAAGTGCTCGCTGGCCAAGTTCTTAAGATACTCGATTCGAAACATGCGGTCTCAGGTTCAAATCCAAGGGGATCCACGGAAAAATAAGAGACGTATTTAAAAAAAAAAAAAAAAAAAAAAAAAAAAAACCTCCCTTTTTCAGATTACGGAAATTTTCTGTGCTACACTGCAAATAGAGGTGTCTTAAATTAAGGCACATATATGACTGAAAAAGAATTTCAGACACTTAAGTGTTTGAATCTGAAAATTCAGTCATGATAGATGTCTTAACTTAAGACATATAAGTGTCTTAATATGACCATGGTGTAAGCGAACTGAGAAAGGTGTCTAAAAAATCTGCAAGCATCTAATTTTAAGACACTTTGTAACTCCGTTCCGCATGAACCACCAGGGGGCACTCTCAGTTGCGCATGCGCTTTGTATGCCTTTCGTTCGAACTGGATGTTCGTTTGTAATTCAAACTGAACATTTGTTTTTATGTGCACGTACATTTTAACTAATAATTTATTTTGACTTGATTCGTTTTTTGCTGAATGTGAAGTTCCGGGATTTAATCCGTTTCGACATAGTGGTATTTCGTATTAATTTATAGCAATAACAATAATATAGCGTTCTTCGTCTCGTCAAAGCAGGTAAAGAGAACTGTTGTCTGGCGGACTATGTTTTGAGGATGAAAATTTTTCATTCTTTTAACAGAGCTCTCCGGATGTGCAAAGATATTTTCTTTTTAAAATATCAAAGTGTGCTTAACTCACGGATATTAACGTAGCCTCCAATCCATACGTCCCCTGGGCGGATGTGCTTTTGGAATAGTCAGACCTTTTTTAAGTAAGTGGGGCCTTCATTATGAATTAAAAACTGTCTGTGAATGTTTTCTCTTCAAATGGAGACCTCACACAAGTCTATAGCTGTATTAGTTCCTGTGTTATGCCAAAATTTGTTTAACACTAGAACGCCCGAAAGGAGTCGATTCGACTCCGACCATATGATTAAATGTCAACTGGAACCAGAAATTCTTTCATAAAATAAATTAAATTTAAACCACACAGATCTACGTTAAATAAATCAGTCAAATAATTTTAAATAAAAATTCAGTTGTCAAATATTTGTATGAAACTTTAGTCAAATTTCCGGGCGTTCTAGGTTAAAGCATTTTGCCTATGGGATTTCCATGTTAAAATTTTATCTTGCTAATATTTAAATTTCTACTATTCAAATCATCTGCAATCATGTTTCTGTATTATTTTCTATCCAATATTATCCTTAAAATAAATTTTAGGGAGTCTGCATGGTTTATTAGTGGTAGTTACTTTAAAAATAGCAGTGACAGCACCTGTTGATTGGCTCATAATTTCTTAATTACCTTGGAGACTACCTTAACAGTGTTTCTTTAGAGTAATTATTACACCGGAGTACTTTTTATATGGGTTTTATTTATGAATACAATATTTTTTATAAGCATTTAATACGGCAGCATTTGTAGCGTTGGCATCGGTTTTACATTTCCCATAGGTTTAATATGTGATATGTACTGGAATTTCCAACTCTTTATAGGCCCCACCAGTGGCCGAGAGGTTCTGCCCTCGAAGCTGGTAGACGGGAAGTGCTGGGTTCGATCCCAATCGCGCCCGTCGGCCTAATCGTTCGGAGTTTTCGTGGTTTTCTTCGAGCCGTGGATTTTCCATGTGTAAATACGGATTAGGTTCCCTTAGAAAGACCCCCACGGAGGGCACTCCCCTCGGGCCTATATCCCTCGTGTAGATAATCGGCCGTCAAAAAATCAACCAACCAACCAACTCTTTATAGTAGACATCCTTATTTAATTGCTGCTTTTGTTTATTATGTATGCTTTTCATGTCTGTTGACGTTTTCTTGCGTCTCATGTTTTATACACCATGATAAATTTTAAGTATTTAAATGAATATAGTTCGAACATACTTCCATTCACCCATATCATTAATTCCCCCATACATAAAGCTAATTACTTGTCTTCATTTATTAATTTAAACTGTTTTGACAGATAAAACTCATTAAATCCGGTCATGGAATCTCTGTTGGGTAGCTTTCATTACAAAATCTACCTATTGCAGCCGTTCGGAGGAAAGCAATTTCAAAAAATTTTGGTATACTTTAATCGATCATGACCCTCAGACCCCGAAACCACCCTCCGTTCAAAAATTTATATATATATAAAAGATTTCTAAAACATTTAGCTACCTAGGTATGTATATAAATATATATAAGATACCAATATTAAGGAAAAAATAATTCAAAATGAAAAGGTATAATAAAAAACATCATAAAAAGTCCTTCCGGCCTGTGCCGGGAGGAAGAGGTAGCTTTCATATTCCTTACTTTAAAAAAGCCAACTTTTATTATTCAAACACACGAAGCTCAATTTAGTGGAAACCGAATATAGGAGATTCAATACTAATTTTTATCAATACTAAATCATTATGAATGAGAATTTTGCGAAATTAGTCAGCTTTATCCAAGCTGCCTTTATTTAAAGTAACTTATATTTGGCTGCCAAATTCGGCGATTTCTTAAAGTGCCTGCCATTTTAAGATAACATGTTGGATGAGGCTAACCAGTGAACTTGGTCGAGACCTTAGTAATTACTGTGCCCATGCTCACTCACATCGGAATCGGTTGATATATACGAGTGCTGTCGCAGGCAAAAAATCAGATTTTTCAAAATGTCACCCACATTAGAAATTGAAACTGCTATATCTGAGCAATTTTTTAAGATGAAGACAAACAAAAAATGCTCCTGAATCCTTATATCAAGGTCAAATATTTAAGAAAGAAATCTTTTTCAATTTCTAATTTTTTTGCACCTCACTTTGAATTTATTTATTTTTTAATTTGATGGCCGCCATTTTGAAACAAGATGGCTGATGAAGCTGGCCAGCGAACTTGGTCGAGATATTGATGTATACTATCCACATGCCTTCTTACATCGAAATAGGCGAATACGTGTGTTATCGCGTGACAAATACAAGATCGTTTCAAAGTGTTAGCCATTCTAGAAATTCAAAGTGCTATAATTCAACCATTTTTTAAGATATAAACAAAAGAAAAAATTTCAGAAACAAAAACTGCTCCAGAATCTTTGTATCAAGGCCAAACACATAAAAAAAATCTTTTTCATTTTCCAATTTTTTAATACCTTAAATTAATTTTTTTTTTAAATGGCAACCCTTTTGAAACAAGATCGCGAATGAAGCTGGCCAACGAACTCGGTCGAGACATTGCTATGTACTATGTACAGAGACAGACCAAGTTACATCCAAATCGGTTCATAAATACGCCTGTTATCGCGTGACAAAAGTCAGGTCGTTTTAAAATGTTAGGCACAATAGAAATTCAAAATGCCACAACTCAGACATTTTTTTAGATATAGATGAAACAAAACCTGTTCCGGAATCTTTGTTTTAAGGTAAAACACATACGAAAAAATCTTTTTCATTTTCTAATTTTTTGGTATCTCATATTAAATTTAAAATTTTTTTAAATGGCCGCCATTTTGAAACTAGACAGCGGGTGAAGCTGGCCAACGAACTCGGTCGAGATATTTGTATGTACTATGCACTCGCCAAGGTACATCCAAATCGGTTCATAAATACGCCTGTTATCACGTGACAAAAATCAGGACGTTTCAAAATGTCAGCCACGCTAGAAATTCAAAATGCTATAACTCAGCCATTTTTTAAGATATAGACGAAACAAAAACTGCTCCCGAATCTTTTTATCAAGGTCAAACACATAAAAAAAAATATTTTTTCAATTTTCAGTTTTTTGGTACCACATTTCAAATTTAAATTTTTCTTAAAAATTTAAATGGCCGCCATTTTTAAACAAGATGGCGGATGAAGCTGGCCAACAAACTCGATCGAGAGATTGGTATGTACTATGTATAAACGAAGTTACATCCAAATCGGTTCGTAAATACGCCTTTTATCGCGTGACAAAATTCAGGACGTTTCAAAATGTCAGCCACGCTAGAAATTCAAAATGCTATAACTCAGCCATTTTTTAAGATATAGACGAAACAAAAACTGCTCCCGAATCTTTTTATCAAGGTCAAACACATAAAAAAAAATATTTTTTCAATTTTCAGTTTTTTGGTACCACATTTCAAATTTAAATTTTTCTTAAAAATTTAAATGGCCGCCATTTTTAAACAAGATGGCGGATGAAGCTGGCCAACAAACTCGATCGAGAGATTGGTATGTACTATGTATAAACGAAGTTACATCCAAATCGGTTCGTAAATACGCCTTTTATCGCGTGACAAAATTCAGGACGTTTCAAAATGTCAGCCATGCTAGAAATTCAAAATGCTATAACTCAGCCATTTTTTAAGATATAGACGAAACAAAAACTGCTCCGGTGTCTTTGTATAAAGGTCAAATACATAAAAAAAGTATTTTTCCATTTTCAATATTTTGGTACCACATTTCAAATTTTAAATTTTTAAAAAATTTTTAAATGGCCGCCATTTTTAAACAAAATGGCGGATGAAGCTGGCTAACGAACTCGGTCGAGACATTGGTATGTACTATGCACACACCGAATTACATCCAAATCGGTTCATAAATACGAGAGTTACAGTATGACAAATGTCATATATATATATATATATATGTATATATATATATAACCATTAATTAAACGTTACCGACCATCATCAATATATATATATATATTGATATATAAATATATATATATATATATATATGTATATATATATATATATATATATATATATATATATATATATATATATATCTGGTGGTCATGATCGATGAAAATATGCCGAAATTTTTTTTAATCGCTTTCCTCCGAACGGCTGCAATAAGCAGCTTTTTGTAATGAAAGCTACCTAAAAGCATGCATTCATAATTACATGCGCAAATGCAGCATAATAATTTGAATGCTAATATATAACCATTAATTAAACATTACCGACCATCATCAAAAACCGCAATATTGTGAAATGACAATAAAAATGGATACCACAAACATATAAAATATAGAACTGTATATATAAAATAAAGTGCCTTATACATAATTACAAGAATTAATATGGAAGAAAAAAAGAAGAATATGGATACCGGAAAAAAAAATTAAAAACTTATATATTGAATTACGTTTTCAAGAGTACAGAATTCAATGAAATCGAATGAATGCAAATCGGTTGTTTTCTGGAGAAAAAAAGCTAAAAGCTGAACATTTTTTTTATATCTGATCTTTGTCACACTGTAACTCTCGTATTTATGAACCGATTTGTATGTAACTTCGTGTATACATAGTGCATACCAATGCCTCAACCCAGTTCACTAGCCAGCTTCATCCGCCATCTTGTTTAAAAATGGCGGCCATTTAAATTTTTAAAAAAATTTTTAATTTGAAATGTGGTACCAAAAAATTGAAAATTGAAAAATATTTTTTTCTTATGTGTTTGACCTTGATACAAAGACTCAGGGGCATTTTTTGTTTCGTCTATATCTTAAAAAATGGCTGAGTTATAGCACTTTGAATTTCTAGCTTGGCTGACATTTTGAAACGACCTGATTTTTGTCACGCAATAACAGGCGTATTTATGAACCGATTTGGATGTAACTTGGTGTATACATAAGACGTACCAATGTCTCGACCGAGTTCGTTCGCCAGCTTCATCCGCCATCTTGTTTCAAAATGACGGCCATTTAAAAAATTTTTAAAAATTTAAAATTTAAAATGCGATACCAAAAAATTGGAAAATGAAAAAGATTTTTTTGTATGTGTTTGATCTTAATACAAAGATTTCGGAACAGTTTTTGTTTCGTCTATATCTAAGAAAATGGCTGAGTTATAGCATTCTGAATTTCTATTGTGGCTGACATTTTGAAACGACCTGATTTTTGTCATGCGATAACAGGCGTATTTATGAACCGATTTGGATGTAACTTGGTGTGCACATAGTACATACCAATATCTCGACCGAGTTCGTTGGCCAGCTTCATTCGTCGTCTTGTTTCAAAAGGCTGCCATTAAAAAAAATGAATTTTAAATTTTAAATGAGTTATCAAAAAATTGAAAAATGAAAAAGATTTTTTTTAATGTGTTTGACTTTGATACAAAGATTCCGGAGCAGTTTTTGTTTCGTATAAATCTTAAAAAATGGTTCAAGTATGGCACTTTGAATTTCTAGCATGGCTGACATTTTGAAACGATCTGATATTTATCACGTGATAACACGCTTATTTATTAACCTATTTCGATGTAAGAAGGCATGTGGATAGTATTTCCTAAAGTCTCAACCAAATTCGCTGGCCAGCTTCATCAGCCATCTTGTTTCAAAATGGAGGCCATTAAATTAAATAAAAAATTATATTTAAAGGGAGGTGCAAAAAACTTAGAAATTGAAAAAGGTTTCTTTCTTAAGTATTTGACCATGATATAAGGATTCTGGAGCATTTTTTGTTTTGTCTTTATCTTAAAAAATGGCTCAGATATAGCAGTTTCAATTTCTAATGTTGGTGACATTTTGTAAAATCTGATTTTTTGCCTGCGACAGCACTCGTATATACCAACCGATTCTGATGTGAGTGAGCATGTGCACAGGAATTACTAAGGTCTCGACCAAGTTCACTCGTTAGCCTCATCCACCAGGTTGACTTAAAATGGCAGGAACTTCAAGATATCGCCGAATTTGGCAACCAAATATAAGTTACTTTAAATAAAAGCAGCTTGGATACAACTGACTAATTTCGCGAAATTCTCATTCATAATGATTTAGTATTGATAAAATTTAGTATTGAATCTCCTATAACCGGTTTCCACTAAATTGAGCTTCGTGTGTTTGAATAATATAAGCTTGCTTTCTAAAAATAAGGAAAATGAAAGCTACCTCTTCCTCCCGGCACTGGCCGGAAGGACTTTTTTCCCTTCTGCTATACTTTTGCTGCTCAGAGCATTTTAGACCTATTCTATTTGCTATACTGAAAGTAGCCAACTTCTGATGTTTTCACTTTCAAGCCGAGTGATTCAAAACCACAATTTCAAGACTCACCAGAAATCGTCTGAAATCTGTAGACGTATAGTCCAAGAGCCGACAGCACGAAATCTTATGTTATCAAGTACAAGAAAAAAAACCTTTATTTTATGGAAGAGTAAAAGTAGGGGAATGTAATGATCCATGCCTGCCGGAAATGAAGTGATGCATAGGCTGAAAATTAATACCACCAGTGATTCACTCGTAGGTTTATCATTATGTTTTCCAGCTCCCAGTTCTCCATGTTTTTATACCTTTGTTTGTAGGACAAACACAATGCGAGTGCACCACTGGTGGTATTAATTTTTGGCTTATGCACACCACTTCACTTCCGGCAGACATGGATCATAAGATTCCCCTACTTTTACTCTTCCATAAAATAAAGGTTTTTTTCTTGTGCTTGATAACATAGGTTTTTGTGCTGTCGGCTCTTGGACTAGTAGAAGCAGAGAAAGTTTTGTTGGCGTCATCAATGAATCTTATTTAATGATTTTGAAAATACTTTCGCCTTATCTCTATATAGTCACTTTATTGGACTTTAATGATTATTTGTAGATTCTTAAATTCATGTAATTATGTGCTGTTAACCTAATTTTAAAAATACGGTAAATATATACAGATATATTTCATTTGACATCAATTATAACATTGATTTTTTGATTATTTTTAGTAAAAAAGAAATTTGAAATTTAAAAAGAATATCAGTAAAAAAAATAGAATTTTATACTATATTTACTTGCATAACTAGATTTTGCACTTAAAGCTGACATCTATATTTACCGAATCACAATGCAGAGTTGGACTTTCTCTAGAAGGAGGACTTGATTAAAGTATGGGCAAACTTTGACATGTCCCCCCCCCCCCCACCACCACCACCACTACCACCACAACCTACGATTTTAGTTGCCCCAATTTCGATATGCAATTTTTTAAAGCTTATAGGTTAAATGTGTTTCGACATTGTATATTGGTTATAATCAGTATTTTGAACATAAAAAGTAGAATAAGATTAAAAGTTAAATGCAAAAACTTTTATATACAGTAAAAATTCTTAATTGCAGGCACCTCCAGAACGCTGAATCTGTCTGCTATTCGATTGTGTTAGCTTTTATGAGGTAAATATATATGTTGCAAAAGGTGAATGTTCGCTAAAGACAACTGTCCATATGACGGCTTTGCAGTAAAATCTCCGTAACGGACACTCCTAAATAAAGAATAACACTATTTAGGAAACACAGTTTTTTATTACAATATGCACAATTTTTATACACTTTTACCTCAGAAAAGCAAACACCTCCGAACGTCGGACAAATTCCACGGTTCCAAGGTGCCCGCTATTGAGAGGTTTTACTGTATTAAGACAAATATTTTTTGCTTTTAACTCTAGAAATTCATAATACGGATTAATAATAAACATTGATTAATAAATATTGCAATATAATAAATATTGCATTGTATTGATTATAGTACAATGTCAAAAAAGATTTCAATTATCAACTTTGCATTAAAATTGCATACCAAATTTTGGAACCCCTAAAATCAAGGTGTGGTTGTGGAGGGGACAGGACCCCAAGATTCAACGTGGTCAAACATGGCTGCGCATAATGCTTAAGAAAAAATGGCTGCGATTTAGACGTTTGGATAGTCTGAAATTCAGGCGCAAAAACTGTCTGAAAAAATTAAGATATTTTAAAATTTCTGAAAATTGAACACCCCATTTCAGCCCCCTAAGTGTCTGAATTGCAGACATTTCAATTTACAGTGTAGAACGGGGGGGAAAAAAACGGAAATTTTTTCAATTCTTGGATATATGCCGGTAACATTGCTGCCAGGAATATTTCTGTTAATTGAAGAGAGTATGTCTCAGAGTGTATTTTCAAGAAAAATGTAATTGAAGTTTCTAATATTCTACTGGGATTCGACCACTTGACGAATTATAATTTATTTAATGCCACGAATTATTTATTGAAATTTTTACCAAGTACTTTTAAGAGTGTTAACCTTAAAAATACATTTTTTACCCCCACAAAGTAATATACCCCGCCTCTTGAAGGAAAAAAAATGAAAGAAAATAGAAAAGGAAGGTCACGTAAACACAGGTTGAAATAAAACTTCGACAGCAAATGATGACGCCTCGATACAAACTGAAGCTTTATACAAGGATGCAAATGCCTGCACCACAAATGGCTGATTGCTGCCACTAAATTTTTATAGTATTCCTCACCTTATTTGATGACAACATTTTTTAGATTTAATAAGGCGAAGAATAGTATTAAAATTTAGTGGTGAAAAATCAGCCATTTGTGGCGCAGTGGTTGCATCCCTGTTTACAGCTATATATAAAGCATGTTTTGCAAAATGTTAATTTAATTCAATTCTAAATAATAACTAAATCCTTTGAGTAGGGGTCTTTAAACTTTTTGCCTCAATGTCGTTTGCTACCGCAATTTCCGACAGCTAACACTCGCCTTATTTAACTGCAAAGGTTCTGTCTTAACGTAAAGCAAAATTTTCTGAACTACCTTCCTTGGTGGGTCATAGGTTGAAGACCCCTACTTTAGAACAATCCTTGAAATGAAAGTATTTAACATTTGAGTTTCAGTGGGGTGGTCATGTATGCAGAATTTAAGTATTTTTAAGCTTTAGAAAATAAGAAAATCTCCATCCTTGAATTATCATATTTTCACCTTTCACAGTATTTGAATTTATGCAACAGTATGATGTAACTTCAAGGGAATTATTTCATTTAAGTTACTGATAGAAAAGAAATTTTAACCCTTTATACTCCGGCGCACTTTTAAGTAACCATGAAAGGAAATTTAAAATAACATGTATTTAATCCGTCTAATAATAAAAATATATCTTACTTTTCATACAAAATGTATACTCGATCACATTTAGAAAGCACAGTTAAACAGACAAAGCTAAATATTTTTTAAAGTGGTTATTTCCTAAAGCATTTACATAAGTATAGCCTTTCTCTTATTAAAATAAATTATATGAAAAATTTGCAACCATAAAAACTTTCTCATTTACAGATAAAATTACAATACATTTATCTACATTTTTTTAAATAAAAATTGCGAGATTTTCAATTGAGTTTTTTTTAATTAATTTATCTAATTATTCATGTAAATATTTTACAAAAAGAGCTATAACTACCGATTTATTAAAGAAATTTTAATGAAAAAGCTTATGAAAATTTTAAAGTTATTATATAAAAATTTCTGATTAAGGAAGATAGTTATAGAGGTGCAGCAATTTTTTGATTTATAATTTCGGGCATAAAGCTCCTAGTAGAAAAGAAACATTATTTACTTTTTTTTATGTTTTTCAACCACAAACATATGCTGAAAATATTATTCATATGTTTTCCAATTTGTATAATTTTTGCGTTCCTTTTTTCAAGTCATCCGATTGAGATTCATTTTAATTATAATAACTTTTTTATTTATACGTCATATATTAGCTGCTAAGTTTTATGCTTTTTTCCAACCACTATTTTTTACCAGTGAAATTTGTTTTATATAATCGAAAAGGTATAATTAAATAAAACAAATGTTTCTGATAAAAAATAGTGGTAGGAAAAAAGCGTAAAAGTTGGCAGCTATGCTTTATGCATTTACACTTCCTCATATTCCACTGTCTTCCTTTCGCTTTATAGCAGCTTTATTTTAGTACAGTAAAATTTGCTTAGTATAATATATATATATTATATTAACATAATACATATTATATAAAAAGTTATATTAACATTAGATACAAGATTCATGTCATTTATTGAATTCTTATTTCAATTTAATTCCATCGAGCTGAACAGCAGATAAAGGACATTTCATTATAACTTCCAAAACTGTGTCACAACATACCTGCATCGCTGTATCGTTAAAACTTACACAATAAATAAATTTCCTTCACTGTCAAAACAATTTCCGGTTAAAATATGGGCGAATAGGAATTTAAGAATTTACTTGACAGATGATAGTCTAACAGGCAATTGCTAAATGTCCAGCTAATTTGTTTTTTTACTAAGGCTTTGGGATTTTTTATATTTTTACACTCTAAAAACAAATTTCATATTATACCAATACAAATTCAAGATGTTCAAGGATTTTTTTCTTTTGCAGAGTAATAATAAAAATAAATCTCGCAGCTTTAGAGAAAATAAAAATTTACCATTATCTGTCAAAGATATTCTGAAATCCTGAATTTTCTGAAACATTCACGAAATCCCTTTCATCGCAAAAAAATCCATGAAAATACACAAATTGTATTGAAAATCAACCATTTTTTTTTTCAGTGTAATATATATATAATAAATATATATATAATGTTTATATTTTTGAAACAATTAAGCATAAATTAATGAACCTTTGAAATTGACGGCCTACATGTAAATCTTATTATTATTTTATAATCTCAATAACTCAAAACACTTTAATTTGATTCCATATTAAATTCTCTGCCTATAAGGCCAAAAGTATCAGAACAACATTTGTGTTTAGAAATATATAACAGTTTGAAATATTCATATACACTGTATCATCACAAATTCAGTTATGAAGCTAAGAGAAACAGGTAAAAAGTATTGAACTTTTTCTAGGAAATTACATTTGTCGTCGATACTTTTTCAAAGCGACTTTTAAAGCAAACCCCACTTTTAAAGAAATTTTTTTTAATTTTGTGGCACTCAAATTATTTTCATTTTTCACAAATAATTTCAAAATATATGTATAATTTCAAAATATTTTGGTAGTGTGTTTTTAAAGCCAAACTTTTATCGTTCGAGAGAAAAATTGCAATCGTGTGATTGTAATAAAAAGGCTTAATAATGATACCATATACATAAACATTAGTATGAATAAGCCTGTATGTCGCTGTATATCATGGTTAACCCATTTGCATCTGAAGCGTACATTTTAAGGATTTCTTTTTTATTCAGAAATTCCGAATTCATACCAGAAATTCTGAATTATAATTTTTCTCTATTTGATGACAGACGTTTTGCGATTACGTATAAAGTAAAGGCAGCATTTTTAATGTATTTATATACAGAAAATTTTTTGATAGCTTTAAAGAAACGTGGGTGGAAATAATTTATATTAAAGCAAATTAATCCCCCCCCCCCTTTAAAATACAATAAAATAAAAAGATTTAATAAACTTTAAGTTTAAAATTTTTGAGTTTTTATCTGAAGAAAATCTCTCCGTGGGACAGTAAAAAATCGTGAAGAAAGAACTTAGGCACGGACAGTTTAATTCTGATACATTTAGAATTGTATTCATGATTATATCATTCGGATTTTTTTTTTTTTTTTATGTACTATGTACAAGATTACTTAAAAGAAAAAAAAAACAGGTTTAAAAAATGTTCAAACCACAAAATTAAATTTTTGTTCATTAAAGCATTATAACTAACCATAAAAATTATATTTTTTTAGATCAGTCTAACTCTAATAGAAAAAGAAATGAATATAAATACTCTTTAAAAATCAAGAATTTTTCACACTTTACTTTGGATTCGTAAAAAATGCGCAAGTAAATACGATAGTTTGCATTGACTTTTGTCTTAATGAAACGTCGACTTTATCTCTAGAAAAATGCTCGAATTAATATACTTTCTGGAAAAGAAAGAAACATTGTTTGAGATTATTTTTTTAACGAATCGTTCGTGATACAAAATCTCAATTTTGATCAGCGCTTCTTATCTCCGCACTCGTGTAATCTTTCATTATAAGCATTCTGTAAATCCGTTTGAGTGAGATGTTACATGAAAACACGATCCCATGACATTAAATGAATTTCCTCTTGCTGGCTTGCCATATTTAATGCAGTTCAAATTACGGTATATACTAGTTTATTGGAGCTCTAATGTGTTATTTTTACCTGTAGGAAATGCCACTTTTAAAAATGTCGTTGGCATTCATATGATTGTTTTACATGTAAAGGCGAAATAGCTCAAATATATACCTGTCACAACTAGATAAAGGTCAGTTTATTTTTAATTGTTTGAATATAAACTTTAATTCGTTTATATTTTGATAAAAGAAAATATATAAATTACACAATTAATATATATATAATAATAATAATATATATATATATATATATTAATAGTACATAAATATTAATAATATATAAATATTAATAGTATATAAATATATATATTAATAAATAAATTACACAATTAATTTTTCTTTTTCGATCGCAGGGTATAAGTATCGTGCTACTCATTCGATTGTGCTACTTTGACGTTTAGATCATCATGTTTTCTGTCACAAAAGTAAGCATCATTTAAGTATGATTCGTTTTTAGTTTAAATAACATTGATTATATTCTAAATTATAATGATGAAAAATGTGAACATGGAATCAGAATAAGATAAAGATATATTGTGTTAAGAAAAGTTGTAGAAAGATTCTTCCCTTGTATTTTAAAATGTCAAATATTTAAATGATATAAATTCAAAATTCATTTTATCATTGTGAAAAGGTAAGAGTGGATCTAATAAGTGTGTGTGTGTGGGGGGGGGGGGGGGGTCCTATATTTAGGGCCTGTTTACGGAATAGGCCCGTGAAGCCCGTGCTTACCAACTGAAATACAAAAGGGCCCCCAATTTTACTTTTCAAAACTAATTTTTAGAAAAAAGAAACTCAATCACTGTAAGAAATACATTTTTTTTCTTATGAAACTTTTTTTTTCTTACTATATGCCAATTTGTAAATCACAAAAAATATTTTGAAGTTCACATATTCTCAACTATAGTTCCATATTTGTCATTTACAAATTAAATTGGTTATTTACAATTAAACGTATAATAAAATACTTTTATATAGGTAGTTTTAGTTTAATATTAAAGATGTTATTTACTCTAACCTTTGATGGTAAAATTTCAAATTATTTAAGCATACGAAAAAGAGATTTAGCAAATAAAAAAGCAATTTGTAGAGTAATTAGGGAGCCCCCTGTGTGACGTCGGGCTTCCCTTATTCCTAAGTGTTAAGCGGGACCTGCCTATATTAATTAGTTTTAACGGTAAAATCATGCAATTTTTTGTTCGGGGCGGAAAAAAATATCGTAAAAAAAAAAAAAAAAAAAAAAAAAAAAAAAAAAAACATGTTCACATTGAAAAAAAAAAACAGCCGTTAAATATTTTTATAAGCAAAATAATAATAAAAAAAATCATAAAGATATAAAGAAATGTGTTGAAATTCATAAATTGAAAACGAGAAACTATAATCATAATGTTTTGACTTAAGTCGAGAATATTGTTAATTTCAAACAAATGTACATATGTTAAAATTACAGTAGACAATTTAGTAATTAATTAAATTTATATAAAGAAATATTTTACACAGTGTATTTATACAGTCAGTAACCTTTTCATCTTTTTAAAACACCCTTTTTTAAATAATTAACCATCGAGTTGTGAAAATAATCATTTTACTGTTAAGAGAATCATGATTGAAACGTAAAAAAATCAGGTTATTGATTGGATGGGATTTTTATCTATTATATTTTTAAAGGAAAAGAGGAGTTAAAAGCAAACAATTTTTTTAATGCTATATTGTTTTTAATAAACTACCTTAGAAAGCTGAAATCAATACCTCTGTTTGCTAGAAAGAGTTTTATGCCCATCAAATGACTCAAATGTACAAAGATTCAAAAATCCTCAAATTCATGTTCATTAAAAAAAAAAAAACTACTTTACACACCCTATAATATATTTTTTTTTAGCCAGTTGACGGATGATAACAATTTTTAAACACTTGAGTAAACAAGCGATTCCAAACAATGCAAATACCAATTTAGATATGGATGAATAATTATCCTTATCATTATTGTGTATGTGTTTAATGGTCATAAAATAAGGAATAAATTTTAATAATTGCACTGAGAATTACGAACAAGAAAAGCACTCTGAAATATGCTATGCCACATACTTTTCCATTATAACCTAATAGGGAAATATCACGGCCCCACCAGAGAGGTTCTGTTCTCGAAGCTGGTAAACAGGAGATGCTGGGTTCGAACCCAATCGCGCCCATCGGCTTAATCGTTCGGAGTTTTCAATGTTTTCTTCGAACCTTGGATTTCCATACGTAAATACGGGCTAGGTTCCCTTAGAAAGACTCCCACGGAGGGCACCCCCCCCCCCCCCGTCGGGCCTATATCCCTTGAGTAGATAAGCAGCCGTGAAAAATCAATCTGTTCACGAAATGGTCATGAACAATTGCGTATTTTAGGACAATTTCAACAGAAATCTGGTAAAATTTTGAAACAACAGTGGGCATTACGTATGAAAGTAAAATTTTAGAACGCTGCACATCCTTCACGAGTAATTTTCTAATATTTGGTACAGTCTTCTGTTAAAGCAAAATTATTTTTAACAACAGCAGGCTGGCGGGTGTATGGAGAAAAAAAAAAGCGCATCTTTAATGACAGTTTAGGAGAATTCTTTCAAAATCTCACATAATGTTACCCCTTAGATTTTTTTTTTTTTATCATATAAACATTTGAAAGATTTGAAATTACGGTGTCTGATGATAGTAACAAATCAAGATGAGAAATTATTCGTCGAAATTTAAAGAAAATTAAACTGTTCGTAAATCCGAAATTACACAGTTTTCGTTTTCTTAAAAAAATAATAATAAATAACACTTAAAGTGAAAAATGAAGTGTTCGTAATCGTTTGACTATGCATTTCAAGAAAACTGATAATGTACTAAAAGTCTCTGAAACAACAAAAGTGATGATGGTTGAAAGAAAGCAAAAATCTATAGCACGATGGATGTTTGTCAGTAATTTCACAACCTTCGCGGCCTAGTTTTGTTTTCCCTTTAGACTTACGGCGATAACATCCAGATTAAAATTTCAGATTACCAAGTTTGATGACAATCACAAAAACGACATCAGAAATTATTCATCGCAATTTGAGAGAAATAAAACTGCTACGTAAATCTGAAATTAAACAGTTTCTTTTCTTAAGAAAAAAGAAAGAAAAAAGAAAAGAAAAGGCTTAGCGTGAAAAATAAAGCGTTCTTGATTGTTTGAATATGCATTTTCAGAAGATTGATAATGTACTGAAATTCTCTGAAACAACTAAGAAGCTGATGGGTAAAAGAAAGCAAAAATCTAGCACGACGCATATTATTCACGAGTAATTTTATAACATTTGGTCTGGTCTTGTCTTCTCCCTAGACTTGTTGCAATAGCATCTCGATTAAGAAAATGAAGAGTTCCGGGAACAAACTTCTTCATTAGCGGGGTTCTACAATATCAACCCTATTCCGAAAGGGGAACTCTTTTCCTCTCTGCCCTTAACGATGCCCATAGTCTTTGCTAAGGAGGTTTGTTAAAGCTTTTGTCAATTCCTTTAGGGTGCACTCTCTTCTTTGCATAGACGACTGATTTTGCGTGGCTCGAGAGTGGATTGCGTTAAGCCCTAAATGAGGTTAATTTCGGTTTTCATGAAATCGCATGCTACTTACAAGCATTCAAACAACGAACAATCAAGGCTCATTAAGATGGAACCGTTGGAAAAAAGTTAAAAGCTCTCCGGCCTCTTTATTTTTTCCCAGAACCTTCAACTGATGGGCATACGTCATCCACAATTCTACATTCCAAGGAAAAAGAAATGAAGATAATCTTTCTTCTGTAATTATTAATCATGTTTGATGACTTTAATGCATCTTAGTCTATTTTATTTTATGCTCTTACTGAAAAAAGAAGAAAGATCTTTCTTTCATCGTTATTAATTTGCTTTGAAGATTTAAATATTTTTTGAATGCCATCAGCATTTAATGAAAAATCAGACTTTTATGTATCATATCTATAAGAATATTTGGATAAACACTGAATGTGCCTCAGAGAAAAATTCTTTTTAAAATAGCAAAAATTTCAACTTGCAGTCGTGAAATGAAATTTGTGAGTCATCAGAGTCTTTTAAAGATGAGCTTAGTTATGAAATAGGGGTCATTCACAAATTTACTAGAAATATAAATACTCGTCAGATATATATATATAAAAATAATAGTTGAGAGTAAAATTAACGTTACATTATAAATTTGAAATCTATTTTCATTCTGACCATTTAAAGAAAATATACGACTTGTACTAAAAATATAAGTTAAAAAATAACAGAGTTTTTGTTAAATGAAATTATGAAAAACAACAGTCGCAATGCTTTATAAAATGGTGCACATTTTAAAATGCTATTAGATTATCTAATCTAAAAGTTAATGAATAAACATGAAAGTTATCTTAAAACTTGCTCGAAGTGACTCCTTTCGGCTGCAATGCAGAAATGCACACGCGAAATAAATCCTCCTATTACTTTAAGCACCTTGTGTACGATCCCTCGCACGGTCAATTCCAGTGTTTGATGAATGTTACTTTTTTAGTCTCATTTGTTAGTGTAATAGAAAGTTTGTACTAAATATCACTTATAGGACCGGGGACCGTATGAAAATTAAATTTCGTAACTTTTTAAGAAATGTTTTAATTGATCAAAACGACTTTTAAAATAACTTTTTACCTTATTTAAAACATTTATGTAATTGAAACTATATGTCTATGACTAACGGTTTAAAAATAAGTCATTGGACACAGTTGAGAGTACATAAAAAAATTATATCAACAAAATCAAAGAGTTAATGGTTTAATGATTTTTTTTCATTAATCCCATCTATTAAGGTGATTAATAGTAAGAAATTAAAAAAAGAAACAACTATGATACGTTTCCTTTTTTAATAATAAGAGCACTTCTCAAGGCAAGATGGGCAGGGTTTTGTTGACGGGCTTTATTATAGAATTTCAAATGATGTGGCATCCTTCTAGGATGCAAGCTGGCCAAAAAATTAAATGATACAAAATATTTTTTAATCATGCTAGCATTTCGTTAACATACATTTAAGTTTTCTATGTCATGAAATTTATAAATAATTTTAATTTTAAATATCTCAAACTTTTTATTCGAAAACTTTAATCCGAACTATAAACTTCCTAAAACCTTGCATTAGAACTGATGTTAAATGTTCATTGTTTCGAACATTTTTTTTTAATACATGGATAAATTCAAACTACAAAATTTAATATGTTTTTAATAAAAAAAAGTAGCAATATTGCAAGAGATGGTAATTTTTTTTAAGTAATAGAACAGACAATTTTTTAATGGATATTATTCCATGTCAAGTAAAGTCATATAATATATATATATATATATATATATATATATATATATGGACTTATATATATATATAAATTTTGTTTAACTGAGGTTCTTTCTAAACAACAATTTAATTTAGAGAGCCTTAATTCCTGTCATCCTGTTCAGGTTTATCATGTTTCATTTGATATGGTATATGATTATGTTATTTAAATTTTAATTTTGTTTTCACTTATTTATTTGCAATATAAAAATATGATGTCATACCACGTCATATCCGGTGAAAAGAAAAATCTTTGTTGGAAACATGAAATTCATAAGCATATAAATATACTATATACCAAGTTTATACATTTTGTTTGATTAATATGCTAAATAGCTCTGAGTCACTGAGACAAACGAAGGATTGTAACATTTAATAAAAACCTCCCCCGGTCGTCTCAGTGACCCAGAGCTATATTTAAAGTATTAATCGACCAAAATGTACCAAAAGTAATATGTAGTATATTGAGGGCCTGACTAATGCAGGGGCATGCAGGGCAGCTTCCCCCTCCCCTCCCCCCCGATTTGAGAATCCCCCAAGGGAAGATATACGTTTTTCGGTTAAAAGGGAGCAAAATTTTAAAAAAAATGGCCAAAAGTGACCGAAACGCTTCTTTTTCAGAATTAAGAGGATTCTGTACTCCTCTCCCCTCTGCTTCCGTGCACCACACTGTAAAAAAATCCGTCAACATACACAATTTTTTTCCGTAAAATTTTACGGAATAGTTTCATTTTTCTAAGAAAACAGTACAATTTCCGTAATTGACATTTTGAGATTATAAAGTCGTATATAAATCCAGTAAGTTTTCCCTAAATTTTACGGAATATTACTGTATTGCTTTCAAAATAGTACAAGTTCCGCAAATGATGTTTTGAAATAGTTGCTTTTCTTTGGAAAGCAAAGTAATTAATTGTTGTATATACTTGTCTTGCAGTGATATTATTTTTATTAAAATCCCATTATTGGCTAAATATGGCTCTATATTGAAAATATATTCAACGATTTTCTAATAATGGCGAAATAGTATATTTTACATGAGTTTTCAAGTAAAACCAATAAAAATTATGGCGCCATGTATAATATGTATTTTTAAACAACTCGCTAAAATGTTTTTTTTTTCCTTTTTTTAGGGTTCCGTACTTAAAAAGTAAAAACGGAACCATTATAAGATCACTCCTGTGTTTGTCTGTCACAGCCCTTTTACTTGTAGGTGTAGGCTATGCAATGTGGAAAGTACAAATTGGGGGAAGTAATGAAGACTACTGACCCACATATTTACAGATTAATAAATATTCATAAATATACTTAGGAAAAATGTAGAGGGGCTAATTAAGTTACTTGAAAAAAAAATCTTTTCTTTGTATATCGTGTGGGGTATCGTGTGAAAACTTTCGCAACGCTGAAATTAAAAATATATTTCATTTAATTTTAGTTATTATATTTTCAAAGTTATGGTGGAAAATGTAGTGCAAAAATATGTCCCCCTTCCCCATCTAATTCCGAATCTATTGAAACTAAAATTATGAAAAAATTAGAGGTAGCAGACATTAATTTAAACCTTGCAGGAAAATTATAGCGATTATCCCAGGTCACATAGTTTTTGAGAGAATCGCATTTTTCCGTTACACTCAAATTTCGATTTACGGGCTTCAGTAAAAGTGATGAGCAGAGCTGGAGGTACCTATCGTAACAGAAGTATAAAAGCATTGTTGATCATGAATTACGGAAAAAATCGTCGGTAATTAGCCGAGATATTAACCCTTAAAGACACGGACGGTTTGGACATAGGGAACAGGAACGGCGCATTCTATACTCCACCGGCTTTTACAGGCTAGATAACAAATTTTAAGGGTATATTTATGTAATGCAATGCCCAGTGGCAATATAAAAGCAATAAACGTCAAATTGTTAAAAATAGACTAATTTAATGAGAATTAATCACACAAATATTATGGGTTTCGCGACTAGTTTCCATTGAGTGGGCTCTCTCAATACACCTACTATGTCTTTAAAGGTTAACTAAAAACCTATATGGAATAAAAAATATACAGAATAGCTATATTTGCTATTATTAGGTTCCTTATATCTTTGAACTTTCATGGAATATCCATTTATACTTTTCTATAGAATATAGGGTGCTAAGGAAAGATCCTTTAACCTGAAAATACTTGTGAACGGAGAGAGATACAGCTATACAAGTGAGGTAACGGTATAGTAAAGCGACTACGCCCGATTTAATGAAAACGACAGCAGTGCCCCCTAGTGGCGAAATTTGGAAGTTACCACTGCAAATCGAAAACGAAAAGAGATAGAGCAAAATTTCTAATTAGAAAGTTTTGGAGCATCAATTAATTAATAGAACACGACATTTGGTTTACATGGATAAGATAAATCTTTGCCTGTTTACCAAAAAATATCCGTAATGGATGCACTCCATTTTGTGTAAACGTTTGAATGGAATAGTCAGAAGTATGAAGAAATACACACAATTTATGCTATAAATACTTAGTTATGTCAATGCATTATCCGTGTGAACCAAATGTTGTTTCGTACTAATTTATTGATGATCTAAAACTTTCTAATTGGAAAATTTGCTCTACCTCTTTTCGTTTTCGATTTGCAATGGCTAATTTCCAAAATCCGCCACTAGGGGTGCTGCTGTCGTTTGCATTAAGTCGACGTAGTCGCTTTACTGTACCGTTACCTCACATGTATATCTGTAACTCTCTCCGTTAGCAAGTATTTTCAGGTTAAAGGGACTTTCCTTTGAACCCTGTATACTATACAGCTATACCCAACACGTTGTATAGTTTTTACAAAGCCTTAGTATTGTTTTAGCAACGGTATTTTTTAATAATACACTTACTAATTCATATATTATTGTACGGAACCCTCTGTGTGCGAGTAATACTCGCACTTCACCGTTTATTTTAAATATAAAAACCTAACGTATTTTTACGATATTTAAAAAAAAAAAAAAAAATGGAATCTTATCAATATCTTTTTAAGTTTGAGACCGTTAAAAAGGAAATGTTTCAGTTTATTTTTCAGTATGATTTTAAAATAATGTTTGACTTATTTATAGCAAGCTGTTAATATATTTTTTTTTAAGTTTCTGTTAGGATATTTTAAAATAAAAAAATCTATTTTTTATTTTAATATTTTTTAATCTATTCACTTTAACAGATTCGCACATAAAATTTAAAACATATCTGAAATATAATAACGAAATTATTATAAAATTGACGTTTATCTATAAGTTTAATAGCAATAAAGGAAATTTATTTTAATACCATGTAGTATTTAACTTTATTTGAGTTTACAGTAGATCATCAGACAAATAATTTGGAAAATTTGAAAAAGTGCATGTTGGAAATACGTTGGTATTCTTGCAAAACTAAATGAATAAATAAATAAATAAAAATAATATTAAAATAAAATTTAAAAAATCTTTAAAAAAAAGAAGCAGTCATTACTCTTAATAGATTCTTTCATACCTGTAATATTTTAAAGAGTAAAATTTATCGAAACTAAAAAGCTAAATATTCGAAATTATAGGGGGTGGGTGGGGGGGTAAAATATTCAGAATTGTATACTCAATTGAAAAATCTTATCTCTATGAAAATACCTTCCTTGTTTAACATGTTAGTCTTTGCTTTATAAAAGACACCTGAAATAAGTAACGATATTTGAACACGTAGTTTGTGAAGCCGTGGCGTAATCGTTAAGGGCGCTAATCTGGAAAAGGATAGTTCCCTGGTTCGAATCCCGTCAGAATATGAATTTTTGATTTAGTGTTGTTTGAATTAAATTGTGATTTTCTGACCTTGATGTAAACGTGCCCTTGTAAAGCGAAGTGTCAAATTCATAAATATGTATGTCTCTCCTTGAAAAATTATTGTATTTTGTCTGTGAGACGGAAAGTTTTAAATACGGAAATATAAAAAAAACGGAAAAACTTTGTGAAGAAACGGAATTTTTTCTCGAATTTGCGAAAAAATGCCTGTTAAAATACGGAAATAGTACTGGCGTATTGATTGCCGGTACAATTTCCGTATTTTAACGTTTTTTTTTTCTTTTTACAGTGCATGTACCCTTGAAGGTACCAATTACATCATCAAAAATGCTAATGATTAAAATTTTATAGTAACAACTTAGTAGACCATTGTTTTCAGCTTAAACTTTTGTCCAAACCTTGGAAACTAGCGTTAGGGAAAATAAGTGTACCTCTGTAAGAGAGGGACAACATGCTCGCGGAATGCATTCATCCCCTCATACTCAGATTGAAGTTTTATCCTAAGTAAGGCAATCCTTTACCTCATCCCAAAACTTGGTGATGGCAACCTGGACATATGTAAAAACAAAAAATATCTTGGTGATAATGCCAGGCTCGTTGGGTAATTCATTTGTGCCCAAAATATATGTTGTGTTTAAAGACTTGTTATACTAATAATTCTTTTTTATTATTATTATTATTATTTTGAATAATATGTTTTCTTATAATAATAATTAAAAAAAAACCAATCAGATTGTTCGTTGATATTGTTCCTCTAATATAAATGCTATCTTAATTTTTTTTTTTCCTTTTCTTCCCTTAGTTATTCAAAAAAAATTATGCTATTAATCAAGCCTTTCAATCGATTTTCTTACTTACAAACTGGAATTTCACAGATTCTAATTTAAAGTGTTTTTTCATTTTGTGATATTTAATTTCTTCCTTCCTGATTTCATAAAAAAAATTTTAAATACATAAATTTAATAAAAATATTATATTGTAATCTCACGCATCTGTTATGTGTTGCTTTCTGTTTAAAAGATTTTGTCATAATAGGAAATTTTATACCAAAGTACTTTAGGGCATTATGAGGAATGCAGTAAGAACATAACAAGTATTGAAATTTGTTAATTATTATTAATTGCCTTCCACCACTTGCTTTTCCATATGATGGAATCGCCCAAATGTGAGTTGATTGAATACAAAGATTAAGTAAAGTAGAAAATTATTAACACAAATACCCAATAATGCCTGAAAGAACTGTATTTACATTTTAACGGCTCACATTTATCCTTATATTCCTATAACCGAAAAAAAAAAAAAATGCATTCAATTGTTTTTTAAAGTTATATTTCTTGGGCTATTCTGTAAGATGTGAATAGTACTTGGTACGAAATTTATGTATACATACAAAGAGGTATGAAGTTTAGTTTTAGTCACTTCAGCATAATTAACAAAAATTTTCAAAAGATAGTAGCACCCCCCCCCCTCCCCCGAATAATGTTTGCCCCAGGCCCCACATAGTCTAAGTCGGGCTCTGAGTATATTTATATGCTTATTAATTGGTTTACCGACTTCCAGTACCGATGTTCATGTTTTCAACAAAGTTTTTTTCCTTGCACCGGATATGACGTCATACTTTTCTTTCGTATTTTTCTCGAAAACTATAAGTCGTAGAGGTATAGTTCTTTGGGCATTTTTATGTACTCCAAGCCATGAATCTGACTGTTCAGAGTTTGGGCGGTCTTAATGGGACACCTTGTATAACAATATATTTCCTTTTACAAATGTTTGAATCAATGACACAAATTAACTCTGCTTTATCAGGTTACTTCAATTAAAATAAGGAAAAATTAATTACTGAATAACTGCAATAACATTTGCGTGATAAAATTTACCATGATATTAATCAAAAATAAAAGTTTTCAAACAAAGTTGATGAAAGTAAATGCAACATACAGGCAGTGCCTGATTTACGGCAGGGCATTCGGGGCACGGGCCCAGGGCCATTGATTTTCAGGGGCCCCCAAATGTTACTGAAGGTTTTTCAATTATTGTCCAAAATCTGATGCAGTTTTAATATCTAAAGGAATTTACATTTCATTCTATATTCTTATTGTATTTTTATAACGTTGTATATTTTGTCTGAAACATCCATTTATAATTATTTTATTATAGTGAATACTTTCTTTTATCTTTATCATTTTAAAAATATATTGTATTTTTAATTCTTATTTAATCCTTTTCCTGTTCTCGTCAGATTATTTGGGGGTTGGTGAGCGTAACTTGTAGGCAGTAGAGCCCCGTAATATTTTAAATAATTGTAGCTTGATGTTGCCGAAAATTTATTATTAGTTGTTGCATACTTTATCATTCCAAATATATAGACTTGTATAGGGAAAGATAATCAACACCACACAATTCACTATAAAAGGTCTACTCATTTAAATTTCATAATTGTGAAATAATTATTTAGAAGTAAATTTATGATTATCATATATAATTTTTTAATGGATATTTTAAAGTAATTATTAAAGTCAATAATGGTTATTTTAGTAAGTACTGTTGAGCTCTCGTATCTTGGCAGATGACCTTAGGAGAATCTATTTCTGACCAGGGGTTTCAGGGTCAAAGGTTGCCAAGTACACGTGCGTAATTGGCGAACGGACAATCCGCCAAATCCCGGAAATAGGGATTTGCACCACCAGTAGAAGTTTACTCTTTTATCTGTGAATTTCTAAGAAGTAGGAAATAACTGTAAAATGTATATTCCTTGTTCCATGGTGATTTTACTATTTCAGATCGTAGCTTGTATTTGAGGTTGATCTTGCTCTTTTGTCTTTTAAATTATTATTATCGATCTTTGTCAACTATATTCGCCTTGACAAAATGCCACGGAAAAAGAAAATTATTCATTCCAAGAAGCGAAATGGGAGCGAAAAGTGGTGAAATTTTTTGAGGAGGAAAGGAACATTCTTTTAAAATTTCTCGCTTGCATTTTAACATTTTTAAATGATTTTCCCCTAGAATAGCTGAGGTCGATCTATAAACGGGTTACTTTTCGATTTTCATAAAGATTTAGTATATCGAAAAAGTAAAAACTAGCCCGGTTAGAGATCAACCTCAGCTATTCTACAATATATATTTATCTATATATATATATAAAAAGAAAAAAAAAAAAGAAAAGAAAAGAAAAAAGGAAAAAAAAATATTTAAAAATATAAGTGATACATTTGTAGTGAATGCTCTCATAGGTTTAACATTAACATCCCTAGTGTACATTCTTAAAATATAATATAAGGTTTTATAATAACTTAATTTAATACTGCAACCATGCAGAGTCACATCAAGTGTAGTTCAGATGGTCACTCAGCACTAGGCGTAAAATCTGATAAACGCTCAAGTTATTCCTATCAATGCACCATCGATTGATTAAATAAACAAATAATTCAAAAAGCCAATGCCATTAATTAAACATTAAATCCCCCCCCCCTCCTCCCTATTTTTTAAAGGTACTATGGAAAAGCCAATAAAAAATATCGGAATTAATCAGTTATCCGTTTCTGATACTTATATATATATATATATATATTTAAATATCGAAATCTATGGTTAAAAATATCTCAATATGCATGAATGGAATAAATGTAAAATAGAATAAATAAAGATAATAAAATAAAATTAGAAGGAAATGAATTCATTCTCTAATTAATCTTAGGGAAAGTGTATGAAATTTCGAGCTCTTCAAAGGCATTTATATGATCCTATATATAAAAATAAAAATATGCAAACTGGGAACATAACAAATTTTATCTACTTTAAAATGAGATAAAGAGTTGGTTAATTGTACATGTGTTTAATTATCGTAAGTGAATTTTTCCCTTAATTAATGCATTTATTCTTCTTTAAATGTTACGTTATTAAAGTCACGTGTAATAGCTATTAATTTATATAAATGTCTAGCATTTTAAATTTAGTTAGAAAAAAAAAAGAGATTTATATACACAATGAAAACATCCTAAAATAATGTAGGCATTTTCTAAAAATTCAGAAGCATCTTTTTAATTATAAAATCATTAATAAATTCATATCTAAAATATTATGAAATGATCCGCATTAATTCTTATATATAAAGAATTGCCATTGTTGAAAATATGTCTAGGTGCTTTTACAGTTCATTCCGATAATTAGTATCATTATTTTTTATTATCAGAAGCATCGTTTAAGTTTTTAAATATCATAATTATTAATAAAATTATTGCTATTAGAAACGACCTCAGTTAAACATTACATTTATAAAATATATATATATATATAAAAAAGAATCCGCTTATGATTGTCACTATTTTAGGCTAACGCGCCAATTATGGATGCCATTCTCTCCAGTACGTTACAACCTTTTGCCGATTATCCAGAATAGAATCGTCCGAATCTCCGCGCGTGAAATGCCAAGATACCGGAGCTTAACAGTACCTCTTTTGATTTTTTTTACTTCCACCTGTAAATTTCGGTGCAAGGGGGCCCCGTAAGCATCTGTGTCAAGGAGGCCCCGTAAGCATCTGTGTCCAGGGCCCCCAAATTTGTAAATCGGTCCCTGCTTGCAGGGTGAAAAAAAAAAAAAAAAAAAAGGTTAAGAACCACTGAACTAAAACAACATTAAATATATATAAAATGAAAAAAACATCAGTAAAATTATAGAGGCTACGTTATTCGGAAATAGCCATTTAATTTCTGCCAAAATATGGATCTTTAGCGCTTTGCTTTCTTGCATTCAAATAAATCTCGTACAGGCATATGATAAAATTTTATTCTCTTCAAACCATCTCCTTTATGTCGTCATAAAATAGATGCACGAAGTAATGTAAAATACCCTTTGTGTGCATAATATATAGATATATATATATTATATATATATCCACGTTTGTTTATTTACCTTTTAAGCTCTCACAAAAATCTGCAGCTTTTGCTGCATAGTCACGCCACTGCTTTTATAAAACATCTTCATTCTGACCAATGACAATTCTCCATATTATACTTATGTAATCGTTTTCTATAAAAGCCGTGGAGTGACCAGTGAGATAGAGCAATACACAGAGTGACTAAGCAGCAAACGCTACACATTTTTAACAGTGGTACTGTGCTGGAGCGAACTCATTAAGTTGAAACGCTTGAAACTGACGCAATTTCTGCGATTTTTGAGTTGAGTTAGGCTCAATTTTGAAAAGTGGGCGTGACTTGAGTTAGAGGTATCCGTGAGTTTGAGTCAAAATTACAACTCGAACCCAGTCATTCTTTTTTTCGCAATTTTATATTTAAAAAAAAAAAAAAACTCTCGCCATTAAAAATCTCGTTTTTTTTTTTTTTCTTCTTCTTTCTTTAATGCTAGTTTTCAGAAACTATTGGAACTCATGTGTCTGTGAAGACATGCATGGCAGGCTTGTGGAATAGAAAAAAAACATATTTTCTTATAATTTGTTAAAACGCTTATAAACTTCTTTGATGTGAACTATATGTGGTTTCATTTAGTCTCAAATAAGACAGATATGATAGTAGTTAAACTAAAAAAAATATATACATGTACTTCTTTAATGTTCATAATGGTAAATCATATTTTACAGAAAAAAATAACCCTGAGAAATTAAAAATAAAATCCACTGAAGTAATTTAAGGATTTAAGATTAATTAATAAAAATTTATTATAATAGTTAAAATATTACAATTAATCCGGAGTATTTTAAGTCTTGTTCCAATACTAAATTAATGATATTAAAAATATTTTAACATCACTATAAAATCATAAAATTAAAGAAAATATTTTGTTTTCCTTTTTTTCTCGCAGTTTTCTTTTTATTATTCCTGTTCCTTTTTAAAGGAATCCTTTGTGAATTTCGCTGTTTTTCTAAAACTAAGTTAGAATAGCAGCGGTGGAAAATTGGCGCAGAGGAGGAGCCTACTGACACCACTAAATTTTAGTAGTATTTTTCGGCTTATCTAACGACATAATTTCTGTGTTTTTATTAAGGTGAAGAATACCATAAAATATTAGCGGTATCAATAGGCTCCTCCTTTGCGCAAATTTTCCACCACTGGAATTGAGTAGATTCGTTTTATAAATTTAGTTTTGAGCATGAACTTAAATTCATAATTCAAAAAAGTGCATTTCAATTTGAATTCTCTCTTTTTTATGAGTCTGCACAATATTACTTTTAATCATGTGTATGCTCACAAGTTCATATTTTAAGGTAAGTATTTTTATAACACAATGATTTATTAAAATAAACGTTAAAGGAAAATAGCCAGTCATTTTCCCTCCTATTGTTATTCCAGATATTTCACTTAGATTGAACAACAGTGACTTTTAAATTGCAAATTGATTTGTTTGTGAAATATGTAGGTAATGAGATATTCCTTTGTAAAATGTGCCAATAACTATTTATTTAGCCATATCATAGTGTCAAACTAACTCCAGTTTCTGTTTATGATGGTAAAAGTCAAAGCATCTTAATCAAAAGTACACCTTGTCGATTTGGTCAGTGTTTAAATCCGTCTAGTCTGTTTACGGTAGAACGGCTCCCGCAGACTGGAGGGCAGACAAAAGGGGGAAATGTCTCCACCAGAGGGGTACGCAAAGCGTACCATTGTTATAGAGGTGTCCTACATGCTACCATGACACAAAGACTATTGTGAGGTATACTGCAGTACAAGGGAATAAAGGCTGAGTTATTGCGGGCGATTGGCGCTGAAGAACCGACTCCAGTTTTGATAGACTCCACACAATAAAAGTTCGGGAAGATCGAAAATTCAGTGGTTCCACCAGTGGTTGACCCCAGGTCAAGGGGCGGGACATCGGCCGAGCTGGGTACCTAGAGACGTGAGACTGTTGCCACGGTTGTCAACAATGGGCTAGCTGTCAACTCGGCAAGGCTCCCTTTTCACTTCTATACAAGCTCAGAACATAGAAAACTTTTATCGCTTTTAACAAACATGAGGCTTGACTTTTTAAAGTGATGCCTCATCCGGTACCTTCCCCTCTCTTTCCATTTCTCCCCACTACTCTTCTCTATCCAGCACCTTCGTTGCCCATTTCAAGAACTTTGATGTCAAAGGGAGAGTAGACACTTCATCTCAAGTGGGTGCTTTACCGCAACACAAAAGGGAAGTTTAGGAGATACAGCATTTAATAGTCATAAAAAGAATAAAGGTACAAAGAGAAGTTATGCATAGTTACTCACAAAAGACATGTTTTTTTATAAAGTTTCTCGCGTAACTTAATAGCCATACTTCAATCTATCGGACTAAATCAGGTGTTTTTATCGTGTACTTGTATGTTTCGGAGATAAGTTTCTTTATCCTTCTCAATTCATATATAACTGGAAAGTGATATTTTATCTCAGAATCGTACGTTCATAGAACTTTCGTAAATAATTGACTGTTTCCGATACTCATTACGAAGAAAAAGTATATTATAGAATAATAAAATTCTCATAATTTAATTTTAATTCAGAAACATAAACATAATATAAAGTAGAAATATTCATGGGGAATAACTGAAAAGTTTCTTTATGAAAATTGTTTTATATCCAGTCGAACTCGGATGTAACGAAACCTGGTTTTGACACGCAAAAAGGAAGGAAAGGGTTAATATAATATAAAAACCATTTCCGAAAAATCTAACAAAATGTACCACAAAGTTTGAAAAATCAAGCTTTTTCCAATTTTTCTCCCAATATGAGCACAATATGTCAGTTTTACACTTACAAGTAAACAGGGCGAAACACCTCGGAAGTAATCTTATTTAAATTGTCATTTCTCTTTGAAAATTTTGTTTATTTAAAAGGAAAAACAGTAGAAACTCTTTCTTAAAAAAAAAAAAAAAAGTAAATAAATAAAATAAAAAATCATTGAATCCCTACAGATTTTCCCCTCCCACTAAAAGAACTCTCAGAAAAATAAATTTTATAAAACACGGATCTAGAATAAATAAATTGAAGTGTGATTTCTTAAATTATTTTTAACACTATTTCTACTGGTGTCAAATACACTTTTAATGTTTTGATTTATAGTTATTTTATACATAATTTTTTTTTATTAAAATAATCACAAATCACTTTTTAACAGACTGAATGTTTGACTTATGATTGTCTTAAATTACAAATAAAATAACGGTAAATCAAAATCTTAAATGGTGTCATTTGATACCGGTACAAACAGCGTTAAAGAATTTCATTCTATTTTTAAATTCCAAATTTAAAAATTAAGATATGTAGCAAGCTGCAATTATTGTTCTATTTGGCCAATATTTTTACTTATTATATTTAGCTTGCTAATCTAGAAATATGGAAACACCCTATCAGAGAAATATTTCTGTAATTTTTAATAGTGTAACTGAACATTTTATATTTTCTTGTGTTTCATTATGTGAAATCATTATATTAGACTATTAGGAGAACTTTGTTATAACAAGTAAATGGTATGATCCCAAACAGGCTCACTATAACCGAATTCGACTTATTGTTTTTTATTTATTTCATTCCCTTCACATATTAATGATCAACATCATCATAGTTTACAAAGGACTGTGATTAGTAACATGTCTTTGAATGCATAGGATATCTCTATAATTGTGTAACTCATTGGTAGGATTAAATTACACCCAATTCCTCTCCGTTCGGCATCTAGATAGTAATAGAATTATTAAGGGGACTCTTCACTCACGTGAACATACCCTCCCGTAATGTTAAACCAATGGGAAGGCCGTTTTCGAATTTCACGTTTAAATTTTAATATTTTAAACGAATTTTTGCATATTATAGCTGAGCTCTATTTTTAATATAACTATTTTTTACTTTTTCGATTTTGATTGCAGATTTTTTTTTTAAGTATACTTTCAGTTTCGAAACTGGTTCCGAAAGTGAAAGTACTTTTATTAAAAAAATCTGCAACCGAAATCGAAAAAGTAAAAAACAGCCATATTAAAGATTGAGCTCAGCTATCCAATGCAAAATATTTTTTTTTAAATATTCAAATTTAAACGAGACATTCGAAAACAACCTGTCCATTGGCTTAAGAGGCTATTTCAGTCAAGCCAAAAGACCAGCTCGCTAATGCTAATCCTATGGAAGAAATTCATAAAGCTATCTCGTTTGAATTTAAATTTTTTTTAATGATTTTTTTTTTTTTGCATTGGATAGTGATATAGATCTGTACAAAGGCCGTTTTTTACTTTTTCGATTTTGTTTACAGGTGTTTTTTATGAGGACACTTTCATTTTCGGAATCGGTTTCGAAAGTGAAAGCATCCTCATTAAAAAGGAAAAAAAAAAAAAAAAAAAAAAAAAAAAAATCTGCAATCCAAAATCGAAAATGTAGAAAACGGCATTTGTACAGATTGATCTCAGCTATCCAATGCAAAAAAATAAATAAATAAATAAATAAATAAATAAAAATATTGAAATTCAAAACGAGATATCTTTATAAATTTCTTCCTTAGGATTAGCATTAACCCTTAAATGCCGGGTGTTGCTTTTCGGCAACATACCCAATTTAGGCTCTAAACTACTATTAGAATAATATTGAAGCTATAATGCCTAATGTTGCCAATAAAATACATTCTGAAAATATTATTAAATCAATTTCCGACATGTAGATGGCAGCACTTGTGCTGCTTAAGAATAAAGATAGATTTATTTTTTCAATTGTTGCTACTTGTTCTTTTTGTTTTGTTTGGAGGCTTAAGAAATACCCTATTTTGTTCTGCAGTGAGCAAGTAAAATGTATTTCTTATTATAGTTCCTAAAATTCTTGTGTGTTTAGTATTATAGAATTTTATGAAGGAAAATTATTTTTTCAATTAAAGACCAGTATTGCCGATTAGTAACAAACTGTTTTTTAGCCGTAAACCATACTCAAAACAAAATATGATTTTTAAAAGTATTTTTCCCATGATTTATTTAAAAAATGAAAGCCGAAAAACATTATTACAATGATTTTTGAAAAATCCGGCATTTAAGGGTTAACGAGCGGGTCTTTTAGCTTGACTGAAGTAGCCTCTTAACATTACGGAGCGGGTGTTTTCAAGTGAGTGAAGAGTCCCCTTAAGAATGACTGCAGTCATGTTGTATACCAAAACTTTAGCTTTTTCTAATGAATTGTAAATAATTTATCATGAACTTGTAATAATAAAAACTTTTTATAAATATAAGTTTGTTTAAAACGTAACATCAATTTAACATCTGCATCAAATGTAATTAGGGAAAGTAAAAGGTATATTTTTAAAATTTAATATCGATGTAACATTTGTGGCAGTAGTAAGAGTTAAAGGAAAAGACTACTTTTTTTTCTGTGGGGAAAATCATCCGATATGTCCGTAATTTTGTAAAGATCAGAAATGAAACGTAAGGATTAAATTACACCCATCTCTGCGTTCGGCATCTCCCTGGAAAGATCGGAATATAATTATTAAAGGGGGATTGCAATCCGCGCTGCACACAACATTTTCGGTTGTTCTAAAAGAAAATTTCATACATAAATAGTAACTTTTCATGAACTTAAAAAAAAAAATGTTTTATAAATGTAAGTTTAAATAAAATGTAATATAAATTTATCACCTATCACTAATGTTTTAAGGTTCTTTGACATGAACTTAAAACCATTTTAAAAAAAAGTTCAGATTATAAATGATTTGCAAAAAATATTTGAATTTAATCATTTATAAGTGACGTAATCTTTTAAAGTCAATTTAGAAAGCAATATTTCAACTAAATCAGTTATTTGTTATTTTATTGTTATTATTATTTTCGATTTGAAATGAAAACGTTAAACAGCTTTTTTAGTATTCAGTTGTTTAATGAAAAGCCAAAAGTCTGAAAATTGAGAAATAAAAACTCACAAGACAGCCGAACCTCGTTAACGCGAAAACTCAAGGGGAAACTTTTTTTGTTCGTGTTATCCGAACTTAAATTTTTGAATACATACAACAAGGCGGGGCAATCGGAAACAGTTCGCGCTAAAAGTAATTCGCGTTAAGCGTGTTTGTGTTAACGAGGTTTGACTGTATATGTGACTGTGAAATACCATGAAAAGCTGCTAAATTTACAACACCGAAAAATATTTTTTCATCCTTCAGAATTTCATGCTATTCGACAATAAGTTATGTGTAAATTTAGAGGTTTTATTCAGATTTACAGATGAATAATTTTTCATTTTTTTGTTTTTTTTCATTGCATACCTGTAGATTGTATACATTAAAGTAACATAGTGTTTATTTAGCGAAAATTACAGCATGAAGCACTCGAAAAACGGAACGACACTCTCGGAAAACAATGCAATGCATTGATAAACTGTACTGGCTTAAAGTGCCATATTGTACTCAGAAAAGTCGCAGCACACTCATAACATGGTATGGAACAATGCCGCGATAAATATGTTTGAATAATCTTACGAAAGAATTCGTTAATATCTGTACGATCATGGACGCATTTGAGTTTTTAAAAATATATTCATGAGTACACTCACATTCACACATTTATTTATATGTGCATGTGTTAGTTGCAAATTGAATAAACATACACAGTCTATACAGTTATATGGTTAGATTTATATATGCGTGTAAAAAATTTCTTTAAAAAGAGTAATAAGCTGCTTTACAACAACAAATGATACAAAGAATGAAAAATATGCCCAAAAAGTTTTCTCCTTTTTCTTCTTTTTCTTTCGTACTTTCTTTTTATTTTATTTATATATTTATTTCTTTATTTCTTTTTTGTGGGACTGAGTCATGTAATATTTTGTTCCCAGGGGATATAGCAAGAAACAGTGTACATATAGAGAATAATCTTTTCTATATTTCATTCAAAACCAACACTTACAAGGAAGTTCTCCATACGGGCATATTAGAAAAATCTGAAAAAATTACAGAGTGTTCTTCTCATGTGGATATATATGTTTATGAATTTTTTTTGGCGGAAACTCGATAGAACGTTCGATAGAACTTTTTTATGTCGAATAGATAAAAATGCTTCATATTGAACTTGTTTAAATAAATTTAATGTAAATAACTTTAGTTTTGTCAGTTTTAATTTGATTTAAGTATAGTTTTGTCATATATATATTAATTTACAAAAAAACCCATAAAATTCAGAACATGAATACTCAAATGATAATTACTTTTTCAAATCACATATTTAATAAAATTAATATCAATTCTATAATTAATGATAAAAATTGTTTTTTTCCTATCAATAATCTTCATATATCAAAAACCTTTAAATATCCGAATACAATTGGCAGAAAGATTTTTAACTACAATACATTTTCAAAAAAAATACATCTGCTGCAAGTAATTTTCCGTGTAACTGCAAAGACCCCACTCTAAAAAAATACATAAACAATGATCATGGACATATAATCACTGGAAATCTTGATATTGTTAATGATTTTAAATTGAAACAACTTATGGGTTATGGTACTAAATATAGACTTCCATCTAAATTTAATGTTAAATCTGTTATCAAACAGTTTACATATGATATTGATATTTTTATTTATAAAATTTCTATCTCTTATAATAAGCCTATTGAATATTTTAATCAATGGAAAATATTAGTTATTGAAAAATTAACTATGGCTTTAAAAAATAATATTGCTGATTTGGTTTCTATTAATACAAAGCATTATTTCCAACAAATTACTAAATTACAAAAAAACTACGTTATTACATATGTAGACAAATCTCCTAACAATTATGCTATTATATGTAAATCATATTATCACCAACTTCTTACAAATTGTATTTCTTCTAATAAGTCATTTCAAAAAACTAATGAAAATGTAATTGTAAATAATCGTAAAATTCGAAGTTATTATAAACTATTAAATATTTCATCTACTAACTTTAATTATCCATATTTAGTTCTTATTCCCAAATTTCATAAAACTCCAATTAAATTTAGGACTGTTACTATTGGTTGCAATACATATAATAATAAAGCCAATACACTTCTCTTAAAAATTCTTAATCAATTATATGTACTTACTACAAACAATGATAATACACATTGTATAAAAAATAGCTATATCAACTTGTCAATATTTAAAAAAATCTTCATTGTGTTTATAATATAACGACATATGACTTCAAAGATCTTTTTAATAATATAGACCTATTAGATTTACATAAAATTATAAATGCATTATTTAAAAAGTATTATAAAAAACTGGAATTACCATCTAATATAGATATTGCATATTTTAAATCTTTAACTAACTTCATTATCTATAATAATTATATATTGCAAGATAATTCTTTATATTTGCAGCATGTCGGTATACCACAAGGCGGTTGTACTTCCAGTTTACTCTCAGACTTATACTTATATCATTATGAACGTAATTTTACTAATAATAATCTACATTTATATCGTTATATTGATGACATCATTTTAATTGATACTGATCAATCTGCAATTACTCGATTTCCAGTTGATTATCCCACTAATTTGGAATTAACGGAAAACCTTTTATCTAACAATACAATTAACTTCTTAGATCTTAAAATTACAATAAAAGACAACAAAACAATCACAGATTTATATGACAAACGTAAAGAATTTAAATTCACAGTTAATACATTTACAAATTTTAAATCTTGTCTACATCATTCTGTATTTCGAAATATAATACTTAATCATTTATATAGAATAAAATGTTTATGTTCTTCTCCTCTAATTAACAATAATATTAAAAAACTAATTTATGATGCATTAAATCATGGTTTTCCAAAAAAATTCATATATTCATTAATATACAATTAGTACTTTTCTTACATGATCTTTTAAAACAAATTAATACATGCGTAAACAAAATTACAAAAAAATTATAAAATAAAAAAAAATATCTATAAAAAATTAAAAATTGTAAAATAATATTAAAAAAAATTATTATAGGTTGGTTGGGTGGGTAGATGTTAGAGTACGGAGGAGGGTGGTGTTGTCTGGATAATACGCAATGGTTAATTATTTTAAAAAAAATGGGGGCTTTTGTATTATTACTATATTTTTGATACGTATTTTATATGGATGTTGATTTGATATTTTATATGTAATTGGAGAATTTCATTAATATTATAATTAGCTTAATTATTGATTAATATAATTTACAATTATTTGTTATTAAATTTTAATTTACTTAGGACAATATCATATTAATTACTAATAGTATGCCATTTTTATAGTGATTAATATACATATAAGTATGTTTAATATAAATATAGTTATACTGTATGTATTAAAATTGGGTAATTATTTTTATTATTATTCCTCTATTCTTTTTAATATTTATTATCGGTTTAATGTTTTTGAATGTCCCACATTCATACTTTTTGGATTTTTATGGATGTATGAAAATAATCCACACTCTATATTTGTGCTTTTTAAGTAATGGGAATTTAAGTATCATTTAACCTTCTATATACTTCCACATGTTTTTTATTTCCTGTTCATTTTATAAATATCTTATATATAATTGATTTAAAAAATAATTTTTATATTATTTTTAATAATTATTTATATTAATTATTACTGAATTTATTTTGTTTTATAGCATATAGCTATATGCTATATATTATCAAAGTTCTAGAATTATTTAAATTCTTAGTTTAGTTTAAATTAGTTAGCTAATAGAATATTTTGTATGCTTTTAAATTTTATTAACAATAGTTTTTTTAAATACATTGTGTGGTTTATATTAGGTTTATAATTCTCTATATATAAGGATATGTTTGGTTTTGCTGTTTAAAAAATTATTTACATTCAAATGCTTACAAATATTTATCTTGCGACAGTTGATTCATATAAGTAATACTAGATGGCAGCACCAAAACTTGTCTCTTTAAGATAGCTCTAAATTTTAATTTTTCTTGCTCCATCTCAGTTATAATTTAATACACCAGGGGGTATTTTTAGCTAAATTTTGACGATATTGTTAAACAGTTATTAATTAATTTAATAGTGCATTTTAAATAATGTAATTACTATCTATTTATTTTATATTATATTAAATGTATTTAACAAGGTATTTCAAATTTTATTTCAAAATGTATTAACTGCATCCTTTGGTATCAATTACTGTGATTTCTTAACTGTTTTATTCACCTTAATCTTTATGATAGTCTGGTAGACATGTGCGCGTGGTTATTTGTAAAATACTGAAATATTAATCGGTATGGTGTTTATTATTTATATTTTATATCCTATAAATATTTAAATACGTTTTATTGATTCTTCCATTTCATATTATTTGTTTCTATTCTGCTTTCATTTTTAATCAATTCACTTGATTTTAATGGTTGTTTGGGCACAGGGGAAAATAATTTTTAGCTTTAGCTTATTTTTCTCACAGAAAACAACCATTTTGCTTATATCATTGAATTCTGTGCCCTTGACAACGTAATTCAATATATAAGCATTTCCATTTTTTGTCGGTATCCACTTTTTTCTTTTTCTTCCATAATAATTCTTATAATAAATTATTATTATTATTTTTTTTTATACTTACAGCTTTAATTCATAATAATTGACGGTAGTAGGTTATGTTTAATTAATGGTTATATATATATATATAATGAAAGTTAAATATCAAATTTTATGAATTAAAACAAAATTAAAATAAATAAAAATTGTTTCAATATCTCAAAATTAAGAGCACTGTCGATACAATTTTGTTGCTATGGAAACGACGAATTCTTTGATATTGAAACGAATAACTAGTAAATGATTCTTGCCTTTATTTTGGAATAAGTTTAAATATATGAAAGTATTTCTTATATATGAAATGGTTTTTAAAGTAATAAAATTAAATAACAAGCAACATAAATATGAAATACGAAAAAATGTATTTATTAAACTCTCTCATTGTTTATGTTTAAATCCATTAAATACTTTTTACACGCATTCTAAAAATCAATTAACAAACAATTTTCAGGTGCTTTAAAGTCGTTTGCTTTTGGCGAGGAAAAGTACTGCTCGCCAAATCGCGTGACGCTTTCGTCTTTTCGCGCCAAATACTCGAAAGTATTTTATTTTTTACAGACTTTCTACTGTAAGTCCTCCGCTAAATTTGACTGATTCTTTATTACATACATAAGTAGTTTAATTGGTATTTTTTTCAAAATATTCTGAGTATGCCCAGTAAGGAGATCTTCCTTGTTAGTGCAAAAGTTTCCACGAAAGAAAAATATGCAATTATATGTATAAATTTATAGAGGCTTCCTGGGCACAGTAATAAAAAGAACTTGTTTCAAAAAGGAAAAAAGTGTAGGAGAAGTGTGGTTCAATCCTAATTTTTTAAGTAATTTTTTTTAAATTTATATAGAAAATTGGAATAAATGCAATTATTTAATTAGAAAAGATACAATTAGACAAAATGCAATTTAAGAATTGCACTACTTCTTGATTAAATATTTTTTGTTCATAAAACCATTTAATATTATGTAAAAAGGCGTTCTAAAATACTCAAAAAAAATCAAAGCGTACTAATTCCTTTTAATGAAATGGAACATTAAAAAAAAAGAAAAGACATTATAAAATAGATTGACGGAATACTTTATAATTTTCGTAAAAGCTACATATAAAAAATTACAGAAAATTTTCCGTTTTTCTGATTAAAAACGGAAATCTTTCTGTAATTTATGGGTAAAAATTCCCGTAAAAAAACGGAAATAGTACTGGCGTCTAGATTGCCAGTAGTATTTCCGTTTTTTAGTCCGTTTTTTTTTTTTTTTTTTTTTTTTTTTTTTTTTTTTTTTTTTTTTTTTTTTTTTTTTTTACAGTGTAGCCGTATAGCCGTATTTCTGATATAATTATCACAAATATTTCACATTTTCATGATTCATTAAATAACTTTCTACAGTTTGGTGAGGAACAAAAAGCATATGCTTTAAAATAATAAAAGAAGTATTGTTTATTATTTTGAACAATAGCAGGAAATATAGTCCACAATCCATATTATTTTGACAATAAGAAAAAAAAGGTTTATTACAAACGATAGCAAATTCTAATAATTGGATTATTTAGTAGTTAGGGCGTTGTTTTTTTTCTTTTTTTTTAGTCAAATTGAGGTGAGTTTGAATCCATTGTGTCCAAAAAATAACTGCAGTATCCCTCAAAAACCCAGCCAAACAATTTATAGATTTCAGTGTTGTATTGGCGCAAATGGAAACCATTTCCCTCGTATTTCTGGTAAAGTCACCGTGTTTCTCGCAAATCAAAAATATTATCGAAAATATTTTCATTATTGTTGAATTCGTGCATGAAAATATCCGGATTAGGTTTTGTGATGTAGTGGGCCAGAGCTTTTTGGTTCACTAAGCTCTTGTGAGATGATCGTTGAAAAATAATACATGTTTCTTACCAAAGTCCTTTATTAGAACAACTAAAATAGATTTGAAAAATGTAATAACAAACTTTACCATTCATAGGTAGACACTCTCACTTTTTATTAACAGTTCTATACTTCTCATAGCCAACCTGAGTAAAACGATTTTTACTCGCATCTCTTCCGTTGGTAAAAAACAACCTCACTTCATCAGTGTCTCCCAGTCTACTATTCAGCCTCTTCACCAGCTCCTGTCTGAGCCTCTTTTTACTTTCACTTTGGGGACGAGTTCCCACACATTGTCCAGTCCTCCCTATTTCTTGGGAAAATGGAAATACCCTGTTGAGCAGATCCCAAGGGCAGAAGTATGCCTGGTATTTTTCCTGCATGCCTTTACACAAAAGATTATTGTCCTCCACGGAAATGCCTGATGCTTCCCCCGTCGAAAATTTGTGGCGAATGTACGATATCACAACACCTCGCCCCAAAAGAGATTTCCACAGGAAATATTTGACATGAATTCACGTAATAAGCCCTTTTAATAGATTTCCCGAGAGGTCAATCACACCATTAAATCAGCAATAAAATATCATTTAGACTTTTGACCCAAATATGAAAGTTCTACTTAAATTCAAGAATACCCACTCTCAGTTTCAAAGGGCATACCAAAAATATGAAATTTTTAGAATTTTCCTTACACATAATTAATCAAAAGAATAAAAAGAATTTACATTTTTGATGCTAGAACAATTAATTTAAATTTAAAATATTTGAATATAATACTAACTCAAAAAAGAAAAAAAACACTATAACACAATCTAGGTAACTAAATTTTTACATACAGCACAATATCTTAATAAAACGCCCTAATTACAAGTATTAAAATTTTGAACACTAAATTCCAAACAGAAAATCCAACTCTGATTCTAAATCTTCCTACTTAGACCATCTGCATTTCCATGTAATTTTCCTGGCTTATGTGTAATTTCAAAATTTAATGGCTGCAAAAAAAGAGCCCAACGTGTCAAACGAGAGTTTGTACCAACCATTTTCTTTAAGTACACTAATGGATTATGATCCGTTTGTATTTCAAATTGTTGCCCATCAATTGTTGCCCATCCAAATAATAATTTAACTTTTTTAATCCATATACTATAGCCGCTAATTCTCTTTCTATCGTGCTATAATTTCGCTCCGCACGAGAAATTTTTTTGCTAAGATACAAAATTGGATGCTCTTCACCTGCAATAATTTGAGATAAAACAATTCATGCCCCATACAAACTCGCATCTGTTTGCACAATGAATTTCTGCTTAAAATCAGGCGCATATAACACAGGACTTTTCATTAATTTTAACTTTAATTCTTCAAATGCATTATTACACTTCTCGTCCCATATGATTTTTTCTTTTTTTATTTTCCCTTTTAAAGCATCTGTTAACGGCACTGTTGTGGTAGCATAATTCTTTATGTACCTCGCGTAATATCCTACCATTCTCAGATATGCTCTTAGCTGTGTTTTCGTCGTCGGAATTGGAAAATCTTTAATAGCCTGCAATTTAGCTTCACTAGGAGACCTTTTCCTGACCCAACTTCGTGTCCCAGAAATTTTACGTGATCTTGCGCGAATTGGCATTTGGATGGTTTCACCGTTAGATTTGCTTCTTTTAACCGCTTAAAAACCGCCTCCACATCTTTTAAATGCTGTTCCCAGGTCAAAGAAAATATAGCTATATCATCGATATATGGAACCGCAAATGACTCTAACCCATATAAAACTATGGCAATCAATTTACAAAAATAATATGCTGAATTTAAAAGTCCAAACATCATGACTTTAGGTAAAAAGTCCCAAATGGTGTTACAAAAGCCGCATATCTCTGAGCTTCTTCCGTGAGAGGAATTTGAAAATAACCTTTCGTCAGATCCATAATAGTAATAAAAGGCTCTGCACTCACTTTTTCAACGACCTCTTCAATGTTTGGCAAAGGGAAAAATTCAGTTCTGGTCTTTGCATTTAATTTCCTATAGTCCACACAAGGGCGAGCGTCTTTATCCGCACTCTCAACCAAAATCATAGGCGAAGCATAATCTGATTGCCCGACTTCAATCACACCCAAATCTAAAAGCCTCCGAATCTCTTCACGCATAATCTCTAATTGCCTCGGCGACATACGATATGGTTTTGATCTTACCGGCACATCATCCGTTAAAACAATGTCCATTTTAACTAACGGGGTACTCCCAGGGTCCGTAGAAAAAACTTTCATATGACGCTCAATCATTGTCCTGAAATCTCCTATTTGCTCTGTAGAAACACGTTTTTCCAAATTACTTTCTTTTACTAATTCCCAAAAGTCTAATTGAGTGGGATCCGCAATGGGATAAGGAATTTCCGTTTGATCCTCAATTTCCTCACACTCCTCATCAATCAACAAATTTACAAATTCAGGTCTACTATAATATGGTTTAATTAAATTAACATGATAAATAGTAGACTTATTTCTCTTTTCCGGAATATCGATAGTATAATTAGTTTGAGATTTTACACTAGTAATAGTTCCCGGTCCTATCCAATTAACCGCCATTTTATTTGGTTTCGAAGTAGCCAGAACTAACACTTTATCTCCAATATTAAATTGTCTATACATAGCATTCTTATCATACCATTGTTTTCGTTTCTCCTGACACTCTTTCATTCTTTTACACGCTAATTCTTGTCAATGTTTCAATCTATTACTTAAGTTCAAAATATAGTCCACTACATTCTGATTTACCGTTTCCTTTTCCATCCAATTTTCATATACAAGAGTGTGTGGCATTCGTAAATTCTTACCATGTACAAGCTCAGCAGGGCTAAATCCCGTGCTTTCATGACTTACAGTCCTCAAAGCAAATAAAGCCATTGGCAAGACTGCTTCCCAATCTTTTTCTGCCTCCAAACATAATGTCTTTATAAACTTTTTCAAACTACCATGCATCCGTTCAATGCTATTCGATTCTGGGTGGCAAACTGAACTATGTACAACTTTAATACCAAACCTATCAAAAAATTCCGATGCCAACTCACTTGTAAATGACCTACCCAAATCACATTGTACCTCTTTTGGATAACCAGTCCTAGAAAATATTTGTATTAGCCCCTCAATCACTGACGGAGAAGTTAAATCTTCTACTGGAATCGCATCTGGATATTTTGACGCAACACAAATTGAAGTAATCAAGTATCTATTATTTTCTCGCTTAAACTCAAAGGACCTACACCATCAATATTTATCCTGGAGAAAACTTCTGAAATTATTGGCACGAGCTTCAAGGGAGCTTTCTTTTTATCTCTATTTTTACCAACCTTTTGTCACAGATCGCAAGTTCTTACAAATGCCTCAATTTCCTTGTAACAATTTGGCCAAAAATAGCATTTAATTACCCTATCTTTTGTTTTAGTCGCTCCTAAATGTCCCGCAACTTCCCCATGACACATTTTCATTATTTTCTCTCTAAATTTTAATAGCAAACATAATTGTAATTTCTCATCCCCACTATTTGAATGTGAAACTCTTACTAATTTATTTCCCATTATTTTAAATTCCTTTTCTTCTACATTATTCGCCTTTTCCCATAATGTTTTTAAAGATAAGCACTGTTTCTGAGCTAAGCTGAAATCTTTCGCTGTAATTTTATTCAATCCCACATTATCTTTCACCTCCCATTTCGGTAAGAACATAAGATCTTCGATTTGACTTTCATCCTGTCTATTCTCATCCATTTGAACTACCTGCGTTTCTTTGTTCTGTGAGCAATCCCCAATTTTCTCTACCCTACCTGGTTGCTCTTCTAACTTTGCCTGCTCAATAAACGACATTTCATTATCAGCATCCCGTTGCTCCATTCTTTTTTTTTAAAGAATCCGTCCTACTACGGGTAACTACCGTATTTATAGGAACACCATTTCCTTTATTTTGCTCAATAAGCTCCGCAGTTTTATTACCTAAGAGATAGTAACCTTGCTCCGACTCCGATGGTTTAATCGCCGCCTTAGTGGTGATGCAACCAAAATCCCCTTTTATAGTCACCCATGCTAATGGTAAACATTTACATTCATTATCAAGAGGTTGACGTACCCAAGTTATATCTCCAGTAAAATCCTCTGTTTTAACCCAATTTCTATCGCATAGATCAATCCCTGCTCCCGTGTCCCTCAAATAGTGTCTTTCAACCCCATTTATTAGAGCTTTTTTTAGATAAGGCTTAAAACAATCCCCTAAATCAACATCATTACCTAAATGATTAACTGTATTGAACTGATTTTTCTTTTTTAACCATTCCGCACAATCTGGTTTTATGTGCCCTGGTTGATTACAAAAAAACACCTAATCTGCCTTTTCCTCTCAAAAGCCTGGTCTTGTTTAATTTTATCATTTTTAAATTTTTCCGTTTTATTCTCTAACTCCGATTTAGCTTTGACTTCACCCTTAATTTTCGGATTTAAATTGCTTCTTTGCATCTCTGAATAAGGTTTTTTTTTCCCAAGATTTTTTTTCTGATTTCCTGAAACTACTTCTAATACTCTCATATTTGTCACATTTATCAGCAAGCTTCGAAGCCTCTTTCATTTCATCCCATTCATCCATAAAATTTTCTTTTACTTCAAAAGGAACGCGTTTTTTTACTTGCTCAGTGAGCATGAGTTCTTTTAAAGACTCGAAATCCTTTATTTCTAATGATTCCAACCAATTATCCAAATAACCCCTTAATTCATATACCAAGTCTACCCATAACGCTCCAGGTTTCCTTTGATGATTTTCAAACTTCTGTTTTAAAGCACCTGTTTCCAATCTAAAACGATTTAATAAAACTTTTTTTACATGTTGAAAATCATCTCCTAATTCTGCTGGTTGTTTCGCTATAATTTCCGCGATATCTGATGGCAATAAGGGAATTAATTGGCTAACCATATCCTCTTGCGAAATTTTAGCTTTTTCCGCCTGTTTTTCAAAGATCATAAAGAAAAGAGTGATGTCAATTAATTTAGAATCAAAGCGTGGAACTAATTCTTTCAAATTAATTTTTGGATTCCTATGCAAACCTACATTCATATCACTAGACGAAAGACTAACAGTTTCCGAAGAATTTTGAATTCTTAATTTTTCTAACTCAAACTGTCTTGTTTTTTTACGCTCTTCGTCTTCCCGTTCCAAAACTAATTTTTCTTTACGTTCTGCATCCTCTTTAAGAATACATTCCAAATTCGATTTAGCAAAACTCTCATCATAATCCGATGCTGCTAAAATAGCCTGAATTATAGTTTTTTTCTTATCAGTTGCCGACACGTTGGTCTCAAATTCCTCTGCCAGCAAAAGCAAGATATTTTTAGTATATTTCCCTAGAAATTCTTCCATGATTTTTCCCCAAAATATACTAATCACAAAATACACAAATATATACAATTTGTAAAACACCAAAAACCAAAACACAATAAGGAATATGATTTTATCCTTTAGATATATTTCAATGCATAAAACAATAATACAATTTTCCTACCGAAAATTTTCATGCACTTGTTATATCCTTTAAAACTGAGTAAATCCTCAAAATTATTTTGATACTCACAGTACTATATAAATACAATTTATATAAAAACAACTAATCCCGCTTTTTCATACAGCATACCCATAAAATTTCAAATAACTTTATTGCTGTAATAAACAAAAGCTGTATATGCCCCAACTTTATAACTAAAAGTTACATCCACAACTATGATTAATTTTAATGATTAATATTCTTTTATTAATCAACCGTAATTTACTATCCTAAAGTAAATTATGAAATACATAAATATTAAATTTTCAAAACCAAATGAATTACCGTACAGACCATAAGAAACCCGTTTAATATAAAAATTCTAACTAAAAATTTCGATCCCAAATTAATAGCTACCCTAGACTTTTTGTCTATTAAACATATACAAACTACCAAGAACAGACATATACAATATTTAATCCTAACAGACCTCTCTGGAAAATTTCATAAAAGGGCTTACCTTCAAATGTAGACATTTCTCCACACTGCTTCAAGGCTTTCCTGCACTTTTTTTTTCAGGTACTGTCGTATCTCCGGATCTAACTTGATTTCCGCCGGGAAATTTACACACAAGCTGTCTAGATCGATTCCTAAGGGTGATCGATGAATAGTCTTCTATCCACTGCACTGGACGTTTACTGAAGAAATTTTCTATATCGTCGGATCCTTAGTCCTTGTTACATACCAGCTAACATATTCGACACTCCAGATTTCACCGTTCCTCACCGGATACACTTGAAAATCTTTCTCGTCAAACACATGATTTCATCACCGACTGTCCTTGTTTCTAACACAGTTTCCTTCTGTACATCAAGTTCACATGGGTCCAGTCTAATTTATGCTAGACCTAATTAATCCCACCGCTGCCACCATTTATAATACTATAGCTGTGATGTAGTGGGCCAGAGCTTTTTGGTTCACTAAGCTCTTGTGAGATGATCGTTGAAAAATAATACATATTTCTTACCAAAGTCCTTTATTAGAACAACTAAAATAGATCTGAAAAATGTAATAACAAACTTTACCATTCATAGGTAGACACTCTCACTTTTTATTAACAGTTCTATACTTCTCATAGCCAACCTGAGTAAAACGATTTTTACTCGCATCTCTTCCGTTGGTAAAATACAACCTCACTTCATCAGTGTCTCCCAGTCTACCATCCAGCCTCCAAACCGGCTCCTGACTGAGCCTCTTTTTACTTTCACTTTGGGGACGAGTTCCCACACATTGTCCAGACCTCTCTATTTCTTGGAAAAATGGAAATACCCTGATGAGCAGATCCCAAGGGCAGAAGTATGCCTGGTATTTTTCCTGCATGCCTTTACACAAAAGATTATTGTCCTCCACGGAAATGCCTGTTGCTTCCCCCGTCGAAAATTTGTGGCGAAGGTACATATCACAGTTTGAAGTGTGATATCCTATAGTTTTGACAGCATAAGTTGTGACCCTGGTTTCCTATACAGAAAATATTAGTCTTTATAAGTATTATAACTAACTCTCTTTTAATTTATAAAAACAATTTACGAACTCTCTGTAGGTAAACATCTTTTACATTTGTATCTTCATTTAGACTATAATAGATATTTAGAATGATGCATTTAGATCTCATTTACATCTATTATAAGGGTAACTAAAATTGTAGGATTTCAGAAGATTTAATGTTACGAAAAGTATATTTTAAAGCATAAAATCCCCACAAATAAATATTATTTTTGGAACATCAGTAGTTATGAAACACCGGTTCAACGCCAGTGGTGGGAGCGGTGTGGGTTAAGGTCAAATGAAGGTCATGCGGCGGCGTATGTCATGGGGTCAAGGTCATGCAGCACGGCGGTGGAGGGTGCAGGTTTTGCGGCGTCATCTTATAAGACGATGTTAACATTTGAAAAATAAATTGATTATTGCGTAATTAAGAACTTTTAATTGGGGACTTTAACTTTTTTCGGAGTAATTTTTGAAGATTGAATTTTTTGGGAGATAGATTTTTTTTTCTCACCGTTTTATAGTACGAGGAGTTATTTTGAGTTGGATTTTTTCATTAATGATAATTAAGAAATTTTAATTGGGGGACTTTAACTTTTTATGGGGGTAATTTTTGAAGATAGAATTTTTAGGGGCCATTGATTTTTCTTTTCGTCGTACTACAGTACGAGGAGGTATTTTTACATTTGAAAAATACATTAATGATAATTAAGAAATGTTAATTGGGAAACTTTCATTTTTTAGGGTAATTTTTGAGATAGAATGTTTGGGGGACATTGATTTTTCTTTTCGTCGTACCACAGTACGAGGGGTTATCGTACAGGCCTAATCGTTCGGAGTTTTCGTGGTTTTCTTCGAGCCATGAATTTACATGCGTAAATAGGGTTAGGTTCCCTTAGAAAGACCCCAACGAAGGGCACTCCCCACTCGGGCCTATATCCATAGTGTTGATAATCGACCGTCAAAATCAACCAACGTTTTAAATAGTACTAGCAAACTTTAGAATTTTTTTTTTTTTTTTTTTTTTTTTTTTTTTTTTTACTGAATCTGTGTTAAATTTGAGGGAATTTTTTCGCGGTTTTAGTCATAAATAGAAATTGTTAAGATATTTACAAGGATGTCGGTTTTTGGTATACGATTTGTTATATATATATATATATTTGTAAAATATAGGGTTACCTATTAAATGGTGCGTTAGAATCACAAATGTCCCTTAACCTAAAATTTTTTGACGCATGTTTTTGAAAATTAATATACTTTTAAACAGTGCCATTTTAAATAATCTAGATCTATTTTTAAAAACTAGAAAATCGATTTTTTTAACGAAGCACTTTTTAAACTTTTATACATTTTAAACGTTTTTATTAAAACACTTTGAATTTGTAACAAGATTTTGGAAAAAAAACCCGCACTTTTTGCAAATTTTCGTTAATATTGCGCTTTATAGAATAAAACTATTTAATACCTCAGTTTTAAACACTATTTGATGTTACATAAATTTACCAAAAATAAAACACACTTACTTTAATATTTTTCCGTAAACGACAGAGGTAAAATCTTGGAGCTCTTAAAAACGCATGTTTTTGCATGGCAAGTTAAACTATACTAAATTGTGTTATCTTGCTCACACTCAGAAGTGATTCACTTAATCTAGATAAGGGCTTTTTCCAAACACAGTGGGTGAAACGATATTAGATTTTAATTTCGATTGACGAATGAGGGGCACAAATTAAGGTAAGCTAATGAGAATCGCAAATTTGTGTGTTTCGTAATTGGGTCTAATTTTTCTTAAATGGTTTCAAATTAAAAACACTATTAAAGATTGTCTTTTGTGATTTCAACATTAATTTTAGATTGCCTAACTCATAACGAATAAATGAATGCATAATTAAGATTTAACATTGTGTCACTGATACAATGAATGAATGCATAATTAAGATTTAATAATGCGTCACAATTTTTGAATGATTTTTTTTTAGTATAGAATTTATATCAAATTGTGGGGTCAATTTTCTCACAGATTTATTTTTAATTGGAATATTTATTTATTAATACTTTATTATAAATTTAATGTATGTATCAGATTTATTTAGGATTTAACTATTATATAATTAGACCTTTTAAAACGGATACTTTTTTAATTGATTCATTAACCGCGAGACTACTTCAAACACGTCATGAATGAGTCAAAGCTAATAAGTGAGTTTTCTTTCGTAAACATGATGTTTAGCAGAAGGTTTATTAAATAGTATTGTTAGTAACACTCTTTAAATTTTATTTAATATTTGAAATAATCATTACACGCAGTGAACATTAGACATAAATTTTGAAATTTAGATCTAGTTGAAATTTTACTAAGTTTCGTAATAGAGGTCACGTGATATCATAACCTTACTAACATATAAATGTTTTATACGTATGCTATATTGATTCTGATATAGTTTAGTGCATATAAATTTTAACTAATATTTAATAGTGAATTTAACTATTCGCTAACTTTCATATATATATATATATATATATATATATATATATATATATAACAGCATTCAGATTTCATACAAACCTTTTAAAGAGTTTGGAAAAAAACGTTAATTCACCGTTTACTTTATTTTTGTAAACATTAATAGTACAGTTTATTCAAAAAATAAAAAATTAAATAACTAGAAATTTTTGACTACCCGAAGGAAAATAAATAAATTGTAATTCCTATTTAACTTTTAACCTAGTAAATATGCGAAGTTTCACAAACTTCAAAATTTTTCTTAATATAAACAAATATTATTTTAAGATCATTTCTTTTAAATATTAATACACGAAAGAAATGGTTGCGCTTTTAAAGCATATAACTTTAATCATAAAAATTTAAATATTTATCACTTTCAAATGAAAATGATAAGCCTTTCTTTAATATTTTTCAGTTAATAATTAGAGACACACAATTAACTAGAAACTTAAGTATAAAAACAGAAATGAATATCTAGCAATAAAGTTATCATTTTTAATAAAAATTAATATTTTAGGTTAATTTTAGACATACTAGTATTTTTATTTTTAGACTATCGAAATATCCCTTTTTTAGAAAATACTTTTCTGGTTTAATTTTCAATTATTTTTTAAATATAACTTTTAAAAAATATTCGCAACTGTGAAAACTAGGGCTTTGCTTTTTTGACTATTTTATTTGAATTTAACACTTTTTAAAAATTTAAGATTTGTTTTACATTTAGAGGTATATCTTATCAAAATAAATTCGAAATTTTTAGATATATTTAATATTAATAATTTTAAAAATAAAATCAAAACATTTAGAAGTAAATTGACATACTTTTATTAATATTTCATAAAAATCCAATGACTAAAATCGCAGAAACTCTTTGCAAGCAGTTAGTCAGCTACAGTATGCTAAATGAACCCCAATATCTTATCTATTGGGTATTTCCATAAATACGTGATTCATGAGTTAAACAGAATGTCATGTTCAAATATGAATCTAAGAACAGTGTTAATGAATTTACTTTATTCATATCGTATATACTTAATTTAAGATATAATTAATATAATGCGTAATTAATAAGGGATTTAATTAATATGATGCGTTATTAATTAAAATCTGAATATAATTGAATCTTTTTCAGTCATATTTAAGAGAAGAGGAATACTTTTCAAATTTGGTGATTTTTTTTTTTTATATATAAACATTTTATATGCAACTAAGATATTAGAATGATTTTTTTAAACTATTTAATGTGTAATTAACAATTCCCTATTGATTTTTAAAAATTAACATATAATTGAAATTGTGGCCTTTTTTTTATTTCAAATTCTTTTATAAAATAGAAAAGCAATTCTTTTCAAATTTATTAAGAAACATGCAAGTTATTATTAGCTTGGAAATTGCAGCTCAATTAAAAAATTGACTTCTCACATAGAATAAGACTTCTGCTAAATTTTCAACGAAAATATTTCTCACTTAAAAGTTTACTTCTCACATTGAAAATGGTCATATACTTGGAAATTACACCTGGAAATTTTTCTCAAATGGAAAAAGACTTAAGTGGTTGTATTAGAATAAAAACTTATCATATGAAAATTTAACTTGTGTAAAATTTGTAAATTGTATTAGAAAAAACTTGTATTAAAATTTTAAATAAGTTAATTATTATTATTAAATCTATGTCTCCCACTCACTTTATTTACAAATAAATGTTTATAACTTTTTAATGTAAAAAATAATGGTAGGTAAACCTTTCGTTTAATATTTTTAAACGAATATGAGTCTTTTTTTTTCAGTGCGACTCCTTCAAATTTTAAACCCTTTGAGAGCTATTTTAGGGAGAACATAAAAAAAATCGAAGTCTCCCATTTCACCAATAAGGGATTTATACTAAATACACTACAGACATTCTTGTTTTAACATGATCTGAAAAATTTTATTTAAAATTCTTTTGAAAACTCTACTCATTTTGTAGGGAGAAAAAAAAAAACATGCATATATAAATTTTTAGTTTCACATATTATACACTAAATAAAATATATATTAAGATAAAACATTTGCAAACTTATTTATCAAAAGGAAAGACATAACCTTATTTCACTTTTTCTTAAAGTATATTTACATTTCACAAGCAGGCTATAATACATATTAGATAGTTAGCACACAAGTTACTTCAACGAAAAATCCCTCTTCCTTATCTAAATGATTCTTAGGGAGGTGACGCATACCTTCCTCATGAATACGTTATACAAACGACATATTAATTTTATTAGTTTAATGAATATAAATTTTAACTAAAATCCCATAATAGATTAAACTTTATTAGATAACATTCGATAATTTTTATATTTCAAAACGAAGAAAAGTTATTGAATATCACCTAATAAGCATATCCTTTTCCACTCACATATTAAAAAAAAACTTCTCAATATTCAAATTTAATGATATTTCGACATCTCTCGCCAAGCTTTTTAAGAATGAAAAACTCTTTCATTAGAATATTTAGCTTTTGAATACAATTTTAGCAATAAATATATAATACACTCCGCTTAACTTTGTCATTTAATATTTAATTAATCCATCGCAAAGCAATTCAATATGTGCTTATATGTGTGTGTGTGTATTTGTAAATGGGAAAAAAATTAAAAGGTACACAAATTAAAAGTTAATAATAAATTATTTAAAATATAAATATTACTAGACAATATTAAAGATTTGAACAACTGATAAAAATGCTTTAAAAATTATTAAAAATGCTTCATTCGTATTCCAAAGTCAACAAATTTTAATACATAGCTATGTGCATACATGTATTTTGAGCTAGGTTTTGAAAAAAAATCGAATGTTTAAAAATGATTTCTTATTTAATTAGAAATTAAATAAATTTTTATGCTTTTTATACATATGTTAACATAACAAATGTTTTAAATATTTCGATGCTATTTCCAATTTAGTCAATTTATACTTTTTTGAATATGCATATACATATATTTGTAAATTTAAATGTTTTATGTTTTTACTGACTATTGAACACCTTTCAATTATTTATCCTAGATATCATTTATTTACACAATAAACCAACCAACCAACTGCTTTTCAAACGACTATGTGATTATCAAAATAACCCAAAACCTTTTATCTACACATGCGTAAGCATTTTAATAAACTAGAGTTCACATTTTCAATCGAATAAACAATGTCTAACCAAATAGGTTATATCCTAACTTGAATTATACCTTTTTGTGACATTACTAAACTATCTAACATAACATTACTAAACTTGCTTGTAAAAATAACATGATAGCTTGTTTTCACTATACTAACTTAATAATTTTCGTAGGTTTTATATAATAATCGATATGCATGGTTATCCCTCAACATTTTTTTCTAAAATATCTCCAAAAAAGTTTGCTACTATTAAAAAACATGCATTTAATTCAGATAGTTTTCACTCTTATTATTTCAAAACATTTATATCAGAATATATAACACAAAATATTTTAATTAAATAATCACTATTTTTCACAAGTTTGCAATATAAGTAATTTGTAAATTTTTATACTAACTAGGGTTAGTAGTATTCAGACTATTGCAAATTATTGTTTTAAAATTGATTAAAAATATTAAATACAATTTCATTATAATTTCAAATTTATTTTTCAATAAAACATACAAAATTATACTTATCTAATACGGCAGCTAGTTGAACACACAACCATCTTGTGCAAAAACTCGCGGAGAAATGAATAATTCTAAGTCCTTATCAGTTAATCTTATCACTGATTAGATTATCACAAGATCTATGTGACGTCACTAGTGACGTCACGGTCATGTAACGTTTATCACGTGATTAGTGGTGCCTATTCTAGATTTCATAATTAAAAGGTCTCTTTTCTAATTGCAATTAGCACATTTCCTTTAATTAGTTTTTATAAATATGCGTTTATTAAATTAATTATTAGAATTAATTATTAATTATTAGACTTAATAAATTATTTTTATAATTAAATATTTCTTAGTATAAATACTATGTGTTGTAACAAAGCTTAGTATCTATGTACCTAGAATAAATTTTAATTGTAATTAGAAATTATAGCTTTTAGTAAAATCTAACATAGTAATTAAAAAAATTATATACTCCTTATCAATAAAGTCATAGATAAGGGTGATCACGTGGTCTTGGGTTTTACCAGATAAACGATGCGTTATCATTCATTCCCTTCGTAACAAGCATAGTAGAAGGATGTATTTCATTTCGCGCAAGTTATGTATAGAAGTATGGTGGTTTTTAGGTGAGAACAATTTATTTATGTATAATTTGTAAGTTTCTTTTACGTTCTATGATATAAATGATTTAAATAACATAAGTAAATGCTAAGCATAATAGTATTTAATGGTGCAATTTAAAGTTAGCTGGATATATTTCATGACACTAAGTTTAACTAAAAATAGTGAAAGGTTTGTTAGACACATTAATTTTCATGTTTAATCTATAAAGGTATTTTAAAGTCTGAATACTACTAACACTAGTTAGCATAAAAATTTGCAAATTATTCATATTGCAAACTTGTGAAAAATAGTGATTATTTAATTGAAATATTTTGTGTTATATGTTCTAATATGAATGTTTTGAAATAATAAGAGTGAAAACTATCTAAATTATAAGCATGTTTTTTAATCGTAGCAAACTTTTTTGGATATATTTTAGAAAACTATGTTGAGAGATAACCAAACACGTCGATTATTATATAAAACCTACGAAAATTATTAAGTTTGTATAGTGAAAACAAGTTATCATGTTATTTTTACAAGTAACTTTAGTAATGACATGTTAGTAGCTTGTTTAGTAATGTCACAAAAAGGAATAATTCAAGTAAGGACATTGTTAATTCGACTGAAAATGTGGCCTCTAGTTTATAAAATGTTTGCGCATGAGTGGATAAAAGGATTTGGGTTGTTATGATAATCATATAGTCGTTTGAAAAGCAGTTGGTTGGTTGGTTTATTGTGTAAATAAATGGTAGCTAGGATTAAATAATTCAAAGGTGTTCACTAGTCAGTAAAAATATAAAACATTTAAATTTACAATTATATGTATATGCATATTCAAAAAAGTATAAATTGACTAAATTGGAAATAGCATCGAAATATTTAAAACATTTGTTATGTTAACATATGTATAAAAAATATAAATATTTATTTAATTTGCAATTAAATAAGAAATCATTTTTAAACATTCGATTTTTTTTTCAAAACATAGCTCAAAATACATGTATGTACATAGCTATCTATTAAAATTTGTTGACTTTAAAATATGAGTGAAGCATTTTTAATAATTTTCAAAGCATTTTTATCAGTTGTTCAAATCTTTAATATTGTCTTGTAATATTTATATTTTAAATAATTTATTATTAACTTTTAATTTGTGTACCTTTTAAATTTTTTTATCATTTACAAATACACACACACACATATAAGCACATATACTTATCTACCCTATATATAAAAAATCCTAAGTTTGAATTGCTTTGCGATGGATTAATTTAACCTTCCAGCGAGCGCGCTATATTTTTTTGCATGAGCAGGCGCGTGTCGTATTTTTTACGACAAAAAGTTTTCCCATATTTGCGCTGTTATAAATCCAAGACATTTCACAATTATAATATAAGTTAAATTAAAAAACAATTTTTGCATATCAATGGATCAAATTAAACTTTTATTATAGTTGGAAATATAAAACAATACACTTTTTTAAGATAAAAGGAAATATTGACAAAATTTTAACATGAGAAACAATGAGATAAACAATAATACCGCATAAAAAGGATGTGAAAATCAAAAAAGGATATAGATTATAAGAGAAATAATTATATTTTATAAGTTTTTAGTCATTAGCATCACTCTCCTGACATTCAAGGCATCGAATTTTTGTAAGAGAATGTTGCTTGCAGGTATATCTGTTGCATATATAGCATTTCATTGATGCTGATGATCTTCTTCTTTCTTTTACACACACACCGCAAGTTCCGCGTTTGTGTACTTGTTGTTCTTGCGTTCTCTCTTCTTCAGTACTTGCTTCAGAAGGTAAGGCATAATTAAGACTTAGAAATGTTGTAATATCACGTGGTAAAGAACGAATTTTGGCTTGAGCTGTAAGGTGTTCTTTCATAAGTCCCAGTGCTAAGTTTTTCAAGAAAATTCTTCGAATTGGAGGATTTTCTGCAGGTTTTGATAGCATATATAAAATTTGTGCATTTATTCCGGCAATATTCATAAGGCTGTAAAAGACTGCACATGGCCATCTCCTTGTAATCCGCGAAACAGAGTATGTAGCGCACATTTTGTCGACAGTGTCTACTCCACCTTTTGTAGAGTTGTAATCCAAGATAATTTCCGGTTTACCTGTATCTTTGTCAATATTTGATGTGTCATGCATTGTAGACAGGAGTATGACAGCTTTGTTCTTTCGAGGGACATAAGAAACAAGAGCTTTATCTTTTTGAAAACCGAATATTGTCGATTTAACCACCTTTTCCTTGCATGGCAAAAACTCTGGTGGAATTTCCTTCTTATTTTTCTTTAGGGTACCCACAAGTGTCAGCTTCTTTTGCAGCAAAAAATCTGCCAGAGGAATACTAGTATAGTAATTATCTGTAGTTATATTTCTGCGCGAATTTTCAATTGGAGTAACCAACCTTTTCACAACATCCAGTGGAGAGTTTGAAACTGCATATGGACCATTAGGATGCAATCCACAATAAATTTCGAGATTGTATGTATAAAAAGTTTTTGAATCACATAGAGCGTACATTTTTATTCTGTATTTTGCAGGTTTACTTGGAATATACTGAATCCATTGGCAACGACCACGAAAGGGATGCAACATTTCATCTATCGTAGCAAATTCACTCATACTATAACAGTTATTGCAATTTCTTAGAAAACAATCAAAAATTGTTCGTAAAGCTGCCAGCTTATCCTCCTTACGTCTGGAAATTCTTGTTGTTCTGTCATCAAATCGAAGACATCTCGTTAGAAATAAAAATCTCTTATAGCTCATGACGCTCCTTGCTATTTCTATTCCTGTACCATCATTTGAAAATAATTCTTTCACATTGGCATGATGTCCCTTTTTTATTCCTATCAAATACAATAGTCCAAAATACGCCATCATTTCACATCTTGTTACATCTTGACAGTCTCTTTCTCTGGAGTAGTTATGTTTTGATCTTAACTGATTTATATGTTGGTTTGTACATTTCAAAATTTCATCAATCATATTTAGATCTATTATTTTCATAAATGATCCTACTTCGTCTTCTATATTTTTCGCAAAAGTTTTGATGCCAGGAAGAACTTTGACAATGTTCAGCTTTTTTGCCTTCGAGCACTTCGTGTATTGTATTTTACGCCATTTGGTAGTTGTGTCTTTACCAATGTAAAATTCTTCATCTTCAAATGTTCTCAAAAATTCTTCATCTTCATCTTGTTCGTCCTCAGAAATACTTTGCTCGGATTCACTGCTGATGCAATTTACTTCGATATTTTCATCACTAAGATCACTGTCACTTTCCAGATCTGCTTCCTCATTATTATCTTCTTTTTCCTCATCAGATAGTTCCTGAAGGAGGCGTGGAATATCTTCATACTTTACCCATCTTGAAGCCATATTTTGAAAATTCTACTAAAAATATATTTTTAGACTACATAAAATCAACTGATAAGACAGTGTAATAAACATTAAATATAGAGCTGCCGAAATAAAGCTTTAAAAACAAGAAAAAAATTATTATTATTTCAACTCGCAAGAGCGGACGCGTGTCGTAAACTTTACGAATATAGCACAGCTCTGCATAAAACCTACTGCGAAGCTGAAATTTAACCTTGGAATTGGATCACACCCATTTCATCGCGAAGGGAGGGGACCCATAAAGGAATAGGAATGACCTTGAAGCACTTTCGATACAGTTTGTGAAAGCAGTGTAAGGAATATTCCGTTTGTCGTAAAATTTGCGCAGGCGCGCCCGCTGAAAGGTTAACCCTAGATCTACCGGGAATTTTATTCAAGTTTTAATAAAACGTTCTACACCAGAATTTTTATTTAAAACTATTTAACTTATTTATTTACCTTATTTTTGTCTGGTTTATATACTTAGTTTATTTTAAAGAAATTTCTGGTTTGAATGAATATTTTGTATGTACCTGTCGGGTCCAATGGACCCGTCTGGTAGACGGAGGGTTAATGTTAACTGACAAAGTTAAGTGTAGTGCATTATATATTTATTGCTAAAATTGTATACAAAAGCTAAATATTCTAATGAAAGAGTCTTTCATTCTTAAAAAGCTTGGCGAAAGATGTCGAAATATCATTAAATTTGAATATTGAGAAGTGTTTTTGTAACATGTGAGTGGAAAAGGATATGCTTATTAGGTGATATTCAATAACTTTTCTTCGTTTTGAAATATAAAAATTATCGAATGTTATCTAATAAAGTTTAATCTATTACGGGATTTTAGTTAAAATTTATATTCATTAAACTAATAAAATTAATATGTCGTTTGTATAACGTATTCATGAGGATGATATGCGTCACCTCCCTAAGAATCATTTAGATAAGGAAGAGGGATCTTTCGCTGAAGTAACTTGTGTGCTAACAATCTAATATGTATATAGCCTGCTTGTGAAATGTAAATATGCTTTACGAAAAAGTGAAATAAGGTTATGTCTTTCCCTTTGATAAATAAGTTTGCAAATGTTTTATCTTAATATATATTTTATTTAGTGTATAATATGTGAAACTAAAAATTTATAAATGCATGGTTTTTTTTCTCTTTACAAAATGAGTAGAGTTTTCAAAATAAATTTAATTAAAAATTTTCACACCATGTTGTAACAAGAATGTCTGTAGTGTATTTAGTATAAATCCTTTTCTGGTGAAATGGGAGACTTCGATTTTCTTCTATGTTCCCACTAAAATAGCTCTCAAAGGGTTTTAAATTTGATGGAGTCGCACTGAAAAAAAAAAGACTCATTAATTTAAAAATATTAAACGAAAGGTTTACCTACCATTCTTGTTTCTATTAAAAAGTGATAAATATTTATTTGTAAATAATGTGAGTAGTGGTAGACATAGATTTAATAATAATAATCAACTTATTTAAAATTTTAATATGATAAATTTTTTCTAATACAATTTACAAATTTTACACAAGTTAAATTTTCATATGATAAGTTTTTATTCTAATACAATCACTAAAGCCTTTTTCCATGTGAGAAAAATTTCCAGGTGTAATTTCCAAGTATATGACTTTTTCAATGTGAGAAGTAAACTTTTAAGTGAGAAATATTTTCGTTGAAAATTTAGCAGAAGTCTAATTCTATGTGAGAAGTCAATTTTTAATTCAGCTCCAATTTCCAAGTTAATAATAACTTGCATGTTTCTTAATAAATTTGAAAAGAATTGCTTTTCTATTTTTAAAAGAATTTGAAATGAAAAAAAGCCACAATTTCAATTATATATTAATTTTGAAAATTCAATAGGGAATTGTTAATTACACATTAATTAGTTTAAAAAATCATTCTAATTTCTTGGTTGCATATTAAAAGTGTTTATAAAAAAATATATATCACCAAATTTGAAAAGTTTTCCTCTTCTATTTAATAAGACTGAAAAAGATCCAATTATATTCAGATTTTAATTAACAACGCATCATATTAATTAAATCCTTATTAATTACGTATTATATTAATTATATCTTCAATTAAGTATATACGATGTGAATAAAGTAAATTCATTAACACTGTTCTTAGATTCATATTTGAACATGACATTCTGCTTATCTCATGAATCACATGTTCACGGAAATACCCCAGAGATAACAGATTGGGGTTCAAAATTCTGATTCATTCCATATAGTGTCACAAAACTCATGTGAAGTGTTGCTTTATTTTTTAAAGCCTTTTGGATTTTTATGTAATATTAACAAAAGTATGTCAATTTACTTCTAAATGTTTTATTTTTCAAATTATTAATAATAAATATATCTAAATATTTCGAATTTACTTTGATAAGATATACTTCTAAATGTGAAACAAATCTTAAATTTTTAAAAAGTGTTAAATTCAAATAGTCAAAAAAGCAAATCCCTAGTTTTCTCAGTTGAGAATATTTTTTAAAAGTTATATTTAAAAAATAATAGAAAATTAAACCAGAAAAGTATTTTCTAAAAAAGGAATATTTCGCTAGTCTAAAAATACTAGTACGTTTATAATTAACCTAAAATATTAATTTTTTATTTAAAATGTTAACCTTATTGCTAGATATTCATTTCTGTTTTTATGCTTAAGTTTCTAGTGAATTGTGTGTCTCTAATTATTAACTGAAAAATATTAAAGAAAGGTTTATCATTTTCATTTGAAAGTGATAAGTAATTTAAATTTTTATGATTAAAGTTATATGCTCTAAAAGCGCAATCATTTCTTTCGTGTATTAATATTTAAAAGAAATGATCTAAAAATAATATTTGTTTATATTAAGGAAATTTTTGAAGTTTGTGAAACTTCGCATATTTACTAGTGGAATAATGGGAATTACAATTTATTTATTTTCCTTCGGGTAGTCAAAAATTCCTAGTTATTTAATTTTTATTTTTTGAATAAACTATACTATTAATGTTTACAAAAATAAAGTGAACTGTGAATAAACGTTTTTTTCCAAAATTATTAAAAGGTTTGTGCGAAATTTGAATAATGTTAAATATATATATGTAAGTTAGCGAATATAGTTAAATCTACTATTAAATATTAGTTAAAATTTATATGCACTAAACTATATCAGAATCAATATAGCATACGTATGAGGTATTTATATGTTATTAAGTAACTAAAAATAAAAAACGATATAAATTATATTTATTTGATTAAACAACAAGACTGATGATTAGTGTAGTTATTAAAAAAATGAGAAGTTTGGTAACTAATTTGGATAAGTCCAAAATAGCAAACCCTGACTAAATAGTGTGATTGGTTAGGATATAACGTAATCTCTATTACGTGACGTGTTAACTTAGCAAAATTTAAACTAGATCTATATTTCAAAATGTATGTCTAATGTTCACTGCGCGAAATGATTATTTACAATATTAAATAAATTTCAAAGAGTGTTACTAGCATTACTATTTATTAAAACCTTCATGTTTACGAGTGAAAATTCTCTTATTCGGGATGACACATTCATGACGTGTTTGAAGTATTCCCGCGGTTAATGAATCAATTTAAAAAGTATCCGTTTTAAAAGGTCTAATTTTATAATAGTTTTAATTTAATCCTAAATAAATGTATCACATTCATTAAATTGCTAATAAAGTATTAAAAAATATTTCAATTTTATTTAAAATAAATCTATGAGAAAAAATGACCCCCAATTTGATATAAATTCAAAATTAATAAAATCATTCAAAAATTGTGACGCAATAATTAAATCTTAATTATGCATTCATTCATTGTATTAGTTTTGAGTGACGTAATGTTAAATCTTAATTATGGGTTCATAAATTAAAATCGTTATGAGTGAGGTAATAAAAAATCTTAAATTAAGTATTTGAAAATCTTAATTATGCATTCATTTATTCGTTATGAGTTAGGCAATCTAAAGCTAATGTTGAAATCACAAAAGCCAATCTTTAATAGTGTTTTTAATTTGAAACCCTTTAAGAAAAAAAAAAGACTCAATTACGAAACACTCAAATTTGCGATTCTCATTAGCTTATCTTAATTTGTGCCCCTCATTAGTCAATCGAAATTAAAATCTAATATCGTTTTACCCACTGTGTTTGGAAAAAAACCCTTATCTGCTTATCTAGATTAAGTGAATCACTTCTGAATGTGAGCAAGATAACACAATTCAGTATAGTGGAACCTGTCATGCAAAAACATGCGTTTTTAAGAGCTCCAAGATTTTACCTCTGTCGTTTACGGAAACATATTTAAGTAAGTATGTTTACTTTTTGGAAAATATATGTAACATCAAATAGGGTTCAACTAAAGTATTGAACAGTTTTATTCTATAAAGCGCAATATTAATATTAATGTAAATTTGCAAAAAGTGCGTTTTTTTCCAATATCTTATTAAAAATTCAAAGTGTTTTAATAAAAACGTTTAAAAAGTATATATTCAAAAAATTGATTTTCTAGTTTTTAAAAATAGATCTAGATAATTTAAAATGGCACTCTTTAAAAATATATACATTTTCAAAAACATGCGTCAATAAAATTTTAAGGGACATTGGTGATTCTAAATTCAAAGACAGCTTTTAATAGGTAACCCTCTATTTTTCAAATATATATATTCATTAAGGGGGGAGAAAGGGGGGGGGTAAATTTCCTAATACCTTTATGAAGGGCATTTCATTATTTTTTTTTTCAAAATATATTTTCACATGAATTAAGCAATACATACATAGCTAAAAATTGCATAACAAATCGTATACCAAAAACCGACATCCTTATAAATATCTTAACAAGTTCTATTTATGACTAAAACTGCGAAAAAATTCCCTGAAATATAACACAGATTCAGTATTTAAAAAAAAAAAAAAAAAAAAAAAAAAAAAAAAAAAAAAAAAAAAAAATCTAAAGTTTACTAGTACTATTTAAAAGGTTGGTTGATTTTGACGGCCGATTATCTACACTAGGGATATAGGCCCGAGGGGGGAGTGCCCTTCGTGGGGGGTCTTTCTAAGGGAACCTAACCCGTATTTACGCATGCAAATCCATGGCTCGAAGAAAACCACGAAAACTCCGAACGATTTGGCCGACAGGCGCGATTGGTATCGAACCCAGCACTTCCCGTCTACCAGCTTCGAGAGCAGAACCTCTCAGCCACTGGTGGCTACAAAATATGAGTGTTTTGCGATAGTTATAGATCGAGTTACAAATGTTTTAATTTAGCAGGACCTTATACTTATGATACACTAAAATATAGAAAAAGTCAACAGAGCCCCCCCCCCCGGTTTTTAAAACGATTACGATTATCATACGAAATTTGTGTGGGCTGCGACAAGTTTGATCTGTGTTAGTGTTTGCGTTTTCAAGTCCTTATATTCGGGTTATACTAAAATTTAGGGCGTTCAGTTAAAAAATCCGATAATGTCCCTCCTTTTATAAATATTACGTTTACCGTACAAAATATGAGTGTTTTGCGATAATTATAGATCGAGTTATAAATGTATTAATTTATCAGGACCTTATACTTAAGATACACTTAAATGTAGGAAAAGTCAACAGAGCCCCCCACCCCTGCTTTTTAAAACGATTACGATTATCAAACGAAATTTGTGTGAGCTACGACAATTTTGATCTGTGTTATAAGTGTTTGCGTTTTCGAGTCCTTATATTCGGGTTATACTAAAATTTAGGGAGTTCAGTTAAAAAATCTGATAATGTCCCTCCTTTTATAAAGATTACGTTTACCATACAAAATATGAGTGTTTTGCGATAATTTAATTAGCGAGTTATAAATGTTTTAATTTATCAGGACCTTATACTTATAATACACGAAAATATAGAAAATGTCAATCCCCCCCCCCCCTGCTTTTAAAAATAATTACCATACGAAATTTGTGCGAGCTGTTACTAAAATTTTAAGGCCTTTATTTAAAAAACTCTACAATGTCCCTTATAAAATTACGTCACCTCTTTCAAGTGCATAAAATTTCAGCTTGCTGGAGAAGGGACCGAAATGATTAGGGACTGAAATGTCTCGGGACCGAAATGTCTCGGAACCGAAATGTCTTGGGACCGAAATGTATCGGGACCGAAATGTCTAGGGACCGAAATAACTTTGGGACCGAAATATCTCGGGACCGAAATGTCTCGGGATCGAAATGTCTTGGGACCGAAATGTCTCGGGACCGAAACGGTGGGACCGAAATGGCGGGACCGAAACATCCTGCTTCCCCCGCATGTACACATAGACACACACAAATTAATTTTAGTTGCATAGTTTTATAATAAACATATCGCACCCTTGCTACAAAAGTGTCATAACTCAAAAAACTCCATTTTCAGAAAATGCGAAAAACTGTTTCCGGGCTGTGTAGGTAAATTTTAGTCGATTTAGTGATGTCACTAAGAAGAACCGTGCATATAAATATTATAGATTGCATTCTTGCAGATTTTTTTTAATTTGCAACTCAAAATATATTTTTTTAGTTGTGCCTCTTTTGTCGCCCAACATAGACTAATGAGTATGTCATCATTTTGTGTTGTGACACTTTTGCTGTTTGTTTTCTGGACATGCGACACATCATGAATCAGCTAAACTGCCACAATTCGAAATCATTTGGAAGATCATCCTCATTTGGAATCATTAAAAACGTCACAACTCAAAATGACGCATTTTTGAACTCACGTTCACGAATAAAGGTTAGATCACAACTAAAGATGTGGCACTTTTCTAGAAGGGTCAGTGATCTTACAAACTTAAAAAACGACATACAACTGCTATCTGGTGACTAGATTTTCAATGCACTATCTGGCACCTTAGGTGGTTGGTAGAGGCACAAAAACGAAGCCGAATGGCAGCCATAACTCAAAAAAGCCAATTTTTGAGTTGTGACACTTTTGTAGCAAGGGTGCGATATGTAAACTTTTCCAGAATATCAATTTCCTGGTGGACAGTTAATTTTACCACGTCGGAAAAAAAAAAAAATGCGTTTTATAATTGAAAAACCTAAAGGCCAAAGTAACATGAAATGAAAACGTTCAAATTCTGTTTGTTTTTCTAAGTTAAAATTGTCAAATAAATTTTAATCGCAGTGCTTTCAAGAGGTATAATAATAATAATAATAATAAATGGTTTATAAAAAGATAGTTATGCCTTTGAAGCTTCAGAAAATTCTTCAAAAAATATCCTTAGCAGATTCCGTGTGATTATGTATTTATTAAAACTTTTTGCTATAATGTAATTCAGATCACTAATTTAAATGAAATAGCCTAATGAAGTTAAGTTTAACACATTCACTTTTTGGAGATTATTCTAATTATATTTAGCACGCCCGTGTGCCTTGTTCTGGATCTAATTGTATACTTCTAGACATTCGCGTTTTGTTTAAATGTAACTGGTTAATATGGATTTGGATTCTAAAAATAGTCCCTAATTATCAAAGTAAATGGATTTCTGTTTAATTTTTCTTATCTATGTTTCACTAAAAGTGAAAGTATGAAGAGATTTTACACATTTAATTTAAAAGATCTTTTAGGTCTTTTAGATCTGCTGTGACAGATATTGTTGCATGATACTGTCAGTAGTCTGTAAGACCATTTGATTGATAAATAAAAGACTCGACAAATTCCTAGGATACTGTTTCATTAGTAAACTTTGTGTATAGAACTATTATAATTAAAATTCACTTATTCAGAACTTTCTACCGATAGTTACTAGGGCACCAAACGAAACAAAATTTCACTTTTATCCGTAGTTAAACTGAAAATTACAAGTTAAACTGTGAAAAAAAGAAAAAAAAAGTGGGGGGGGGGGAGGTCTGTGAGATTGCTAGTAGCAGTTAAAGATTAATTAAAATATACTTAGGAAATTGAGTTTTAATCATTTGATTCCGAATGATAACCCTTCCTTACTGTGGTGTCTCCAAAAACGTATAGAATGTATAGAACTATTATAATTAAAATTCACTTATTCAGAACTTTCTACCGATAGTTACTAGGGCACCAAACTAAACAAAATTTCACTTTTATCCGTAGTTAAACTGAAAATTACAACTTAAACTGTGAAATTAAAAAAAAAAAAAAGGTCTGTGAGATTGCTAATAGCAGTTAAAGATTAATTAAAATATATTTAGGAAATTGAGTTTTAATCATTTGATTCCGAATGGTAACGCTTCCTTGACTGTGGTGTCTCCAAAAACGGCTTAAAATGCCAATTTTGAAATTACTTTTTGGAAAACCCTTTGTTTTTAAGGGAAATGAGAAACGCTGTTAAATTTCTGGATATATGAAAAAGAAAAGTATCTGAAAATTATACAAGTTTGCAAATAAAAATTACTATGAGTATGTGTCCGAAGTAACGATTTTGAATTTGAGAACAATTTTAAACATAGATTTTTCTAGGGATTGCAAAACTTTTCCTTGTAGCAGGTTTTTCGTCTTAAGGCTACACGTCACTCAGTTTCCGGATTCCCCTAGAGCCTCTGGAGTTACGGGACAGAGCATTACCACCATATTTAGGTACACTTTGGGTACACCCTGCTTCTTGGTGACTTTAGCGCCTTGTTGGCGATTTCAAGAAATTTTTTATCATATATTATTTGAACTAAGTCGATGTATTATGCAAGTATGCACAAGAAGAAAAATTCTATTATAAAGACCGTACGGTCCTTGAAACTCTTTACATTTTTCAAAAATAATTTTTCGTCCATAAAAGTCCTTAATTTGAAACTCTTATTTCTTAATCAGATGTGAAATTCTTCTGCATTTCAGTAAATTTCCGATAAAAAAAAAAATTCAACTAAATCCCACTCTTTTCGAAATTTTCTTCACGCCCTTTTGCTCCCCCCCCCCCCTCAAACAGTACCCAAAGTATAAAAATCCTTAATTTTTTTTTTAACTTTTCTACTCTATTAATTATTTTATTGTAACAATATGATCATACAATTTTCGTTAAAATTTGATCTAAATTCCTCTATCCCAAAATTTTGCTTCCTTCTCTACCACCCTCCCCCCTTCTCACAACACCCAGTACAGTTTAAAAATTTTAAAACAGTACTTTTTTTAAACTCTGTGTTTGCTATGTCTGTCATTTTATTAAAACAATAAATAAATAACCGATAATATAATTTTTCCCTCCCCCCCCCCCCCCGATACTAAGCACACAAAATTTAAAGTCTTTAGATATCTTATTTTTATTTATTTTTGTTCTATGTGTAAATGTTTAGTAATGTAAATAAATAATAAGTCATCTAATAATCTCTCCCCCTTTAAAAAAAAATCTACCGCTCCCCCTCCCTGTTCATAAAGTTTGAAATGTTTAAAAGTATTCTTTTTTCTGCTTAAAAGTATTCTTTTTTTCCTTTATTGTAATAATAATTAATCATCTAAAATCGTCCCTCCATCTGATAGGGCCGCTTCCCTTTTAGCCCCCCCCCCCTTATTCCTAGCACAAGAAAATTTAAATCATTAAAGAGTTTAATTTTGATTTTTTTTATATAATTTTAAATCTTTAGTAACAATAATTAATAAGTCATCTAATGAACTTACTTCCCCCCACCCCCCATAAAATTCTGTTTCTCCCTTCATTTGCCCCCTCTACTCACAAAATTAAAAATCTTCAAACGTTTTTAATTTTTAAAACTTTTTTTGCTCTATTTATTACTTTATTGTAACAACAACAATAAATAATCATTTAACATCCTCGCACCACCTAAAATTACCTCTCCCCCGATCTTTCCTACTATGCAAAACTTAGTCTTGAAAACTGTAATTTTTCTTTCTGCCCCATTTGTGAGTCGACAAATAACTAATCACCCTCCCCCCGCCACAAAAATGAATAAATAAATAAAATTACCCTTTCCTAATCTTTCTAAACTTACAAAGTTTAAAATCTTTTTAACTTTAAAAATTTTCTTCAACACACCAGACTTCTCAATAGATAAAACGGTAACATTTCGGGCAAAGACATCAGGTTTTTCTAATTTTATTATTATTATTTTGGGTAATTGGTAGAGATGCGACACCGCGAAAAAGAAGAAAAACCGGTCGCCACGTGATCACAATTGCCTTATAACTCGATAAATAATTTATTTATTAAAAAATAGAAATCTCATTTTGGTTCAAAATCGCTTCAGTTATCAGAACTGCTAGTTTTATGTCTTTACGTTTAAAAATTATTAAGAAAATGTGTCATAAAGTTATTTTGGATAACTGGTAGAGCTCTTAATCTCAAATTCCTGAACATCAACAAGATTGCAGATTATTTGATAACAAGTATTTACATGTTGTGTACTTAAAGCTGTTAAGGGAAATTTGCCATTTATAACTCTTCTTTTTACATTAACTCACTGTTTATATTAATAATTGATTAATTTATGAAACCCTCCTAAAATATTTAAAAATAATAATAATAATCAAATTATTCCGTATTATAATTTTCTGAATCTGTAAAATAATAGTAATAATAATAATAAATTGTTTAACCTATTTATGAATTTTTTAGAGAATTAAAAATGCGCAGAAAGACTTAAAATTACACAGGGTGTCCGGTCTCAACGGTGTCCAATGGCTAACTCGTAAACCGTTAGTCATAGACATATAATTCCAATTACAAAAATTTTTTAAATCAGGCAAAGAAACATTTTAAAAGCGATTTGGGTCAATAAAAACATTTCTTAAAAAGTTACGAAATTTAAATTTTTATACGGTTCCCCGGTCCTATAAGTTATATTTAGTAATTTTTTCCTATTACACTGACAAGTAAGACAAAAAAAGTCCCATTCATATAACGCTAAAATTGAGCGAGTTGTGAAACTTTAAAAATGCATGACTTATGCCACTTTTCTACTCTGAAAACAAATGAGTTCGGTTTGGCTTTGAGGGATCATATACCAAGTGTTTAAAGTATTCGAAGGTCTTACTTCATGTGTATCTGCGCTTTGAAAAAAAATCTTACAAGTATTATGATTGACAAGTATTATGACAAGTCTCAAATTGGTTAAAATAACATATATTTTATTTTGTCAGGATTTGAGACTGTTTCTCTTATGATTTCTTTTAACAAAAATTATGTTTTCTTATAAGTTTTTATGTTACTTCAACAATCGTATGTATGTTTTTCCAGTTCAAAATTTGTACTCGAACTTTAACCCACTTTTAAATATCCGATCGAGATTGCATTTTACATACTGGCGCAAATCCGATAACAATCTAATATTATTAAGATTTTTGGTGGTTACCATTTATACTTATTTTACAGGATAACACAAAAAATTTCGGATAGATTTCTGCCAAGGAGTTTAAGAAAAAGTTTTAGATTAGATAATACAAGACTGCGATTGTTGGGTTTTTTAACTTTTATGTATTTTTTAGCACTGAATCCAAAAATTACCTTAATTTTTAACCATCATGTCAGGATATTTCGCAAATCATAAATTTTCAAATTTAAAGAATAACAAAAATCGAATACTATAGTAGAGGAGATGGTTGTGTTTTTTAACTTTTGATAATTGATTTTTACGCACTTTTTAGCACTGAATCTGAAAATGACCTTCATTTTTAACCATCACGTTAGAATTTTTTTTGCAAATCGCAAATGTGTAAGTTAAAATATAGCGAAAATCTCATACTATAAAACATATGTAAAACATTTTTTATTTTATTTTATTTTATTTTATTTTATTAAAAAATTTATTCGATATTTTTCTTATCCTGGGATTCTTACAGCTAAACAGCTGAGTGGTCCGATGAGATGGGGAGGAAATTCAATTTTAACATTGAACTTTCTAACTTTGAAATTTGCAATTTGCGAAAAATCCTGATATGATAGTTAAAAATGAAGGTCAATTTCGGATTCAGCGGTACAGAATATAAAGAATCAATTATCAAAAGCTAAAAAACATGACATAACCCAGCTTTTGCAGGCTTGTGCAATCTAACAATATTTTAAAATACGTATTATTTTGTAAAGAATTGAGGCTGTTAATTTAGAATCATTTTATTTAACAAAAATTCTGTTTTTTCTTTCTTCTTAAATGTTTATTACAAATTGTATATTTTCCATTAATATGCCAGAATGATTAAAGATTTCAAATTTATATTGCAATGTTAATTTTACTCCCAAACATTTTTTATATCTGACGAAATTATATTTCGACTAAATTTGTGAATGACCCCCAATTTGCAGCAAAAAATATGCTCCAACTTTAAACAGCTATTACTCGGTCAATTTTAATCGTAGAATAACGGGACCTTTTTTGTATTACTTGTCAGTGTATAAGGAAAATTTCACTAAATATAACTTATAGGACCGGGGGACCATATAAAAATTTAAATTTCGTAATTTTTTAAGAAATGTTTTTATTCACCTAAATCGCTTTTAAAATATTTCTTTGCCTGTTTTAAAACATTTTTGTAATTGGAACTATATGTCTATGACTAACGGTTTAGGAATTAGCCATTGGACACCGTTGAGACCGGACACCCTGTATAAGCATCACTGAAATAAAAATAATTCTCATAAAATTCGGCTTCCCGATTTTCCCCTTCAGTTCAATAAAGTTTGATATTTAAAACTGTAATTTAAATAAAATATATCCTACATGTTTTATAGTAAAAATAAATCAAGTAATATAATAGAAAAATCTGTTTCTCTCCAATTCATGAAGTTCAGAATTTTTTTTAATTTTTTGCTCTATTTGGGACCTTGTAGTGACAAAAAAAAAAAAAATAGTTAATGAGATTAATAAGAAAATAAATAATTCAAAATCTCGTAAATATTGATCAATAACTCTCAAAAGTTTGCAAAAAATTAAAAGATTATAAATAATCATTGTCCCTTATGCATATTTATACACTTATTTAAATATTATAAACATAAATAAATAATTAAATTTAAAAAGAATCGCAATCATCAGTCATTTTTACATGTTTTAACAGACTTTTAAATTTGGCGCTTTCATAAATCCCGCCATTTATCTCGACGACAGTTGATTATCCACTTTGTTCTTTTTGTGTTTTCTTCGGGAAATTTGAACATCCGGTGTCCTTTTCCAGAATAGTTTGAACAATTCATCGCAAATCAACCTACCATCATAAATTTCGCAACTAATTATAACGTGTAATTAATAAAAAGTAATCAAAATAATCAAATAATTAATAAAAAATAATCTGTCAAAATGTAGCACCGTTGCTCTGGGTTTACACAGAAGTGAATGGGCGCTGGGTACACATAGCAAACCCAAAGGCACATCAATGGCAGATGCTTCAGCTCTTATCTTTAGTAGCACTAGATTCCCTCGCTAATGTTAAGTCTATGGGCAATCTTATATTTAAAACATCTTCTCAGGATATTAATATTTTTTATTTCTGTTTTCTGTGTGCTTTTCTTAAAGGATGTCTCTTTTTTTCTCAGTTGTCAATATATTTCTAAAATCTATGCTTAATTTAATATTTTTTGTGTTAAAAGCGAACGAACTGGGAGTAAATTTTTAAAACTTCATATAAAATTAAACATAGATTTTAGAAATATTTTGAGAACTAAGAAAAAAAGAGACATCCTTTAAGAAAAACACACAGAAAAAAGAAGTTAAAAATATTAATTTCCCGAGGAGATATTTTAAATATAAGAATGCATCAAATGCCCTTAGATCTAATATTACCGAGGGAAATTCGGAAACTGAGTGACGAGCAGCCTTAACGGACTTCGATGTACTGGAACTCGACAATATTACAAAAGTTATCCAACTGATAATGCGATCGATGTAAGTTGGTCTGGTGAGCCGCGGAAAGGGATGGAAGAAAAAAGCAATTATATCTTTTTCTCCGTCTTAGCACTACCTGAAAGGAGAAACAGTTTTACAGGAAAATATCAAGTAATTGATACGTTCAGCGACTATGTTATGTTAAGTTAAAAACTTCTGCATCGTAACTGCTTCAATTTCAAAATTAATTTATCAGAATATGAGAAATGGCGTTTTAAGCATGCATAAGATAATTTACAAAGGTTTAGAAACATAAAAGGAAAGAATTAGATGAATATAAAAATAAAGAGATGTTATTTAACTTACGGATGCAGTGGAAGTTGAGTCTGCTGAACATCGGCACAGGCATGGATAAGAAAAGCAGTCAGATTTTTTTTTTCTCCGATTCAGCGCTATCTGAAAAGCAGGCGATTTTAAATTTCTGAAAAAGTTTAAAAGTAGATTTTGCTGCGGATTGTAAAACCTTTCCTAGTTACAAGTTTCTCGTCTTAACGGATTTCGATGTGTTGGAACTCGGCAATATTACAAAAGTTGTTCAATTTACGATGCGATGTAAGTTAATCTTCTGAGCCGCTGCACAAGCGCGAAACAAAAAGCGGAAGCGGGGGGGGGGGTCGATTTATCACTACTCGAAAGGAGAAATATTTTGACAGAAAAATAGCAAGCGATTTCGGTGATATCTTACGTTCGTAACGTATCGATACGTTCGGTGACTATGTCATGCTAGTTTGAAAATTTCTATATCGTAACAACTCAAATTTCAAAATTAATTATCAGAATGTGAGAAATGGCATTTCAAGCATATATAAAATAATTTAAAAAGGTGAAGGAATATAAAAATAAAGAGCTAGACGAACATAAAAATAAAGAGATGTTAGTCAACTTATGTTGTGGCGTAAGTTGGTTTGCTGAGCCGCGGCACAGCCGTTTAGAAAAAATCAGCCTTTTTTTCTTTTCTTTCCGATTTGACAGTACTTGAAAAGAGAAACAATTTTAAGGCTGCTGTTCAGATAATTTCGGAATTAACATCGCTAATGCTAAGTCTATGGACGTAAAATCCCTTTCTATATTTAAAATATCTCCTCGGGAAATTAATTTTTTTAATTGCTTTTTTCTTTGTGATCGTCTTAAAATGTGTTTAATTTTTCAATAAGAAAAAAAGAGACATCCTTTAACAAGAGCTCGCAGAAAAAAGGAGTTAAAATATTGATTTCCCGAGGAGATATTTTAATTTTACGAATGAATCAAATGCCCATAGACTTAACATTAGTGAAAGGAATTCGGAAGCTGAGTGACTAACAGCCTTAAGGCTCCTGTCCCGTCCGTCACACACTCGCGAGCTAATGCTAAACCAATGGGAAGGTTATTTTCCAATATCTCATTTGCATTTCGATATTTTTAAATGATTTTTTTTTTTTCATTGAATAGCTCAGCTCGATCCCTACACTTTTTTTTTCTTTTTAAGATGACACTTTTACTTTCGGAACTAGTTCCGAAAGTGGAAAAGAAAGGACAAAGGGCAAGTGGAAGAGATAAAGGGCAGATCTAGAGATCGTGCTCAGCTATCCAATGCAAAGAGCATTATTTAAAAGTATTGAAATTCAAATGAGATATAGGAAATTAACCTTCCCATAGGTTTAGCATTAGCTCGCGAGTGTCTTCGCCGGAAAAGAACAGGAACCTTAAGAGAAAATAGAAAGTAACTGATATGTTTAGTGACTGCGTTATGATAATTTGAAAACGTCTATATGCTACCTACTCCAATTTCAAAATTATTTTATCAGAATATGAGAAATGACATTTTAATTTTTTATATAAAATATTTAAAAAAAAATAAGAAACATAAAAATAAAGAGTTATTGATTGGAATGTAATTAAAATTATTTATTAAATTAAAATATGCCTTATAAGCAGTGTTGGGCTTGAGTGAACTCATTGAGTGAAAACTCACGAGTTTCTGTGAGCGTTGAGTTGAACTTCATTCAGTTTTTGATAAACGAGCGTGAACTGAACGAAAACTCAAAAAATCCGTAAGTTTGAGCGAAATTTACAACTCAAACTCAATTTTTTTCATAATTTATTTAAAAATTTTCCATCCGTTAAGAACACGTTTTTCCCATTCAAATTCCATTTAGAGGCTTACACGGACTCAGGACCAGCCGAGTCTGATCATCACTTTTTCTAGGTCGTGTCCGAGTCTTGCTTTCTCCGCTGGCTCGGGCCGGGCCGAACCGGACTTATTCTGAGCTTATACTTTATTCTTCCTAGAAGTCTGCCGAAATTTTCCGGTCCGGACACAACCCCTGCTTGTATGAAAATCATTGACCCACCCCTGTCTGATCCGTGTAAAAAGCTATTTAAGGAACAACTTAATTGGTTCAACAATTTTGCCGAAAATGTATGTATTTTTTAATTACCGTTGTTCTACAATTAAACTTCACTTAAAAAAATAGTACATATACATTTCTAGGGTGGGGGAATACAGAACTGTAAAACATGTTATAAGAATCTGTGTATGACGAAATCCTGTTTTAACCGGAAAAATTTCTTCATCGGTGCAAAATGGATATAATAATCCGTATGAAAAAAGCATAATACATTTGCAAGAGACGACAGACCTTCTAAAAAGGGACTTGACCATAACGAATTTTTTTCTCTTCTATGTGATTCCGTCTTAGAAGGGTTTTTTTTTATAGAATTTTGCAGATTTTTTAAATCTCCAAACGTGTAAATGGATTCATGATGTTAATACTAATTCAGATACATAGATACATATAGAGATTTATATTTGTATAAATGAAAAAGTATAAAAAACAAAATAATAAAAATAAAATTTTAGGACGCATTGAACGTTTAAAAATGTATATCCCATGTTCGTTAGGTTTAAACTTTATTTTTTCTTTCGTTTTATGTACAATTATTTCATTAAAAAATATCAATTAAAAAAAAACACGTACTTATCATGCAGATTCGATGCATACAAAAATAAATTGAATTAGAGGTATGCACGGGAAGAAATTTTCAGGCCGAGCTCGACCCGTAGACAATTTTTCTTTTGGCCCGGTGTAAAAGTTCAAAGTTCGGTCAGAATTGCTCCGTGCACAGCTCGGCCCGTTCAAAAAGTTATTGATTAAGTCCGGTATAAAAACTAAAAGTTCGGCCCAGCCTACACAAAAAATTAATTGTCTCGAATAGGTTCGATCAAGCTCAACCCGGCTGAACATAGATTTTTACACTAAGTTTAAAATAGTCTTGTATGAGAAGATCTAACTAAAAATACTTATTTTACTTTTTATTTTGTGTCTATATTCTCATTTCAAAAAAGTGTCCTGAGCTGTCGTATTTATTTTTTAAATGCATCTGATTATATGTAAATGTCACAGTTATCATTAATATCGTTAATCCACATTCTATGGCTTGGAGATTTAAAAATTAAAAAACATTCTATACAATAAAATCTTCTAAGATGGAATTGCATCGGAAAGAAGAAAAATCTGTTATGGACAGATTCCCTTATTAGCAGGTTCATCGTCTGTTGTAAATGAATTATATTCTTTTCATAAGTACTTGTTATCCTCATTTTACATAGATCAACATTTTTTGTTGTTGTTAAACACGGGATTTCGTCATATGCAGATTCTTTTTCTCAGGTTTTACCGTATTTTAACTTTATTGCCTAAAAATGCATCTACCCATCTTAAATATATATATATATATATATATATATATATATATATATTCGTAAAATTATTGCTTATTATAAACTACTAAATATTATTCCTACTAATTTTAACTATCCATATTTAGTGCTCATTCCTAAATTTCATAAGACACCAATTAAATTCAGAACAGTTACAATTGTATGTAATACATATAATAATTATGCTAACAATATTTTATTAAAAATTCTAAGTCAAATTTATAATCTAACAACAGAAACAGATAATAAACATTGTATACAAAATAGTCATCAATTGGTTAATGTACTTAAGAGCCATTATTTTGAAATACAGACAAAAAAGTGATATTTTGATAGTTGTATTTTTTTATTTGCTTGATATTTTTTTATGTTGAAGTAGATCACATTTAATGAATAATGTGAAATTTTGAAGCCCTGAAAAATTTTCCCCTTCCCTATAGAAAATGTCAAAGTTCAAGGTTGTGACCGTCATTTTTCATGAAAAGTGAAATGCGAGTATGTTTGCAGTGCTAAAGATTGGGAAAACAACGACATCCCAAAATTCTATTGTGGTGAAATATTAGTATAACACTACCTGCTTAGCAAACTGCATTCGTTTCCATGGGGCATTGTTATTTTACATTGTTATGTTGCCTCAAAATGCAATGAAAATGACGTTTTTGTCCGTTTTCCGCTCGTATTTTATTATTTAAGCAATAGTACCACAAACTTTTTCTTATAGAATATCGAAGTGTAGTACTAGGACAATCTAAATAATATAATACTTTACCGGGATATTGCTGCTGTTAGCAGAAATAGTCTGTTAATTATTCAAAAATTTCAAAATCGGCCACATTTCAATTAGTTTTTTCTCAAAACAGCGTAACCGTTCAATAAAACAAAATGTATCACGTAGTAGTTGAAAATATGTACAAACACATGGAAAAGAAAAAAAAGTGGGGCCTCGTCATATTTTTAGAAAAAAAAATAACAAAATTTACAAAAATTCACAGTCAAAATATCCCGTTTAAATTTCCCTTTTTTCCATTTAGAACAAGGAAGGGAAAAGAAAAAGGGATATTTCATTTTCTCATAGGGGAAAAAACATAGCTAGCGGAAAGAGAAACGGGATGTTTCGTTTTCTGATAGGGAAAAAGTATGATAAATGACAGTCTTTTTTGTGACTTTTGACATTTTTGTTTTCTAAAAATATGACGAGACCCCACTTTTTTTTTTTCTTTTCCAAGTGTTTGTACATACTTCCAACTACTACCTGATATATTTTGTTTTATTGAACCGTGACGCTGTTATGAGAAAAGACTAATTGAAATGCTGCCTATTTTGAAATTTTTGAATATTTAACAGACTATTCCTGCTAACAGCAGCAATATTCTGGTAAAGTTTTATATTATTTAGCTTGTCCTAGTAACTTTGATATTCTATAAGAAAATACGTGCGGAAAACGGACAAAAACGTCATTTTCATTGCATTTTGAGGCAACATAACAATGTAAAATAACAATGCCCCATGGAAACGAATACAGTTTACTAAGCAGATAGTGTTATACTAACATATCACCACAAAAGAATTTTGGGATGTCGTTGCTTTCCCAAGCTTTAGCACTGCAAACATACTCGCATTTCACGTTTCATGAAAAATGGCGGTCACAACCTTGGACTTTGACATTTTTTACAGTGAAGAGAAAAATTTTTCAGGGCTTCAAAATTGCACATTATTCATTAAATGTGATCTACTTCCACATAAAAAATATCAAGCAAATAAAAAAATACAACTATCACACTTTGTCTGATTTTCAAAATAATGGCTCTTAAAGACATTAAATGTGTAAAAAATATACGTACATATGATTTCAAAGATCTATTTAATAATATAAATCTTACAGACCTGTATAATATAATTAATACACTACGTAAAACATATATATATATGTAATGATAAACATATATATATGTATAAAAATAAATTAACTCTTCCGATACTAAGGATGGATAATATCTTCCTTATCCATTGTAAGATAAGGAAGATAACTCTTCCTTATCCTACAATGGATATAAAATATTTTCGCACTTTAACTAATTTTATAATATACAATAACTATATCTTACAAGATAATATTATTTATCTACAAATAGAAGGAATCCCGCAAGGCGTATCTACATCCAGTTTGGTGGTTGATTTATATTTATATCAATGTCAACGTAATTTCTGTAATGATAATATACTAATGTATCGCTATATTGATGACAAAATTTTAATTGACACTAAACTATCAAATATTACTCCATTTCCAGTTGATTATCCAACTAATTTAGAATTGACAGAAAACCTTTTAACAAATAATACTATCAACTTTTTAGATCTAAAAATCATAATCGCACAAAACAAAAAAATTACTAATCTTTATGACAAACGTAAAGACTTTCAATTCAAAGTTAATACATTTACTCATTTTAAATCCTGTCTACATATTTCAGTTTACCGTAATATACTAATTAAACATTTGTATAGAATCAAACGTTTATGTTCCCCACATCTTATCAATAAAAACATTAAACAATTAATATTTGATGCATTAAATCATAACTTTCCTAACAAATTCATATATTCCTTAATCTACAATTAATTAAATATCTAAACAATGGATAGTAGGGAGGTTACTTGTAAGTTACTATTATTATTTTGCGTATTAAAAAAATATATAAAAAAAGTATATACAAAACTAAAAATACACAAAAAAATTAAAAAATACAAAATATAATTTAAAAAAAAGTTTAAATAGGTTGGCTGGGTGGGTAGATCTTAAATTATGGATGAGTTGTCTGGATAATTTATACGTAAATTTTGATTTAATATATATATTGAAAAAAGGGGGGGGGGGATACGTTGATTATATGAGTTTCTATGTTTATTTTGGTCCTTGTGTATTTTCTGTCCTTAGTACTGTAAAAAAATATTTATATTATATTAATTTACATTATTTACATCACTTTTGTTGATTTACTTTAAAATATTATAATTTATAATAGTGGACGCTAATACAGTTTATGATACATATATTTATCAGTATGTAAAAATGTTGTAATTTGTTTGTATATACCCCCATCCCCCCAATCTGTAAAGAAACATTTAAAATTTATAACATTAAATTAATTAAGTGATTAATAGAAACATACTTTTATATTATTATAATTGTAACTTATTTGAAATTATTATTAATTTACTTATTCTTAAATAAAATTATTAAAAATAATTATAATCATTATATTAAAGATGCTAAATGATTATTATCGATATTCTGTTGAGCTGTTTTAGAAGGCTATTATTTGCTGTTTTAAAGTGAATTAATGAGGTTCAAATATTAGCAATTTGCAATTTTTCTACAGCCATTTTTGGTAATCTTCAATATATGGCACCACTACAATTTATTTCTACTTCTTTTCACCATGATGGTGAACACGTATTTTTACCTTTTAATTTTTTGAAGTTTAGTTAGATGGCAGCATTAAATAATTATTTATTCAGTTCTACAATAATTTTGTAGCCATACCTTATTATATTTTATTGTATTATAGCATATATCTTATTTATTACCTGATTATTTTAAACATCCCCATTTTTTTTTAACTTTTTAGTAATAATTTATTCAAGGATCCTTAAAATAGCACATAAAAAATTTTATTATATAGACTATTTAAGTTAATTATAATTACTATATTTATTAGAATGACAATACAGGGTCATCGAAAAATAATGCCTAGATTTAAAAAAAATCATAACATCGAAACCTTTTATGTTAAATGAGTAATTCTTTCACATACACGATAACTGGTGAACGCAAGTTTGGTTTTTGTTCACCAGAATTCGTTTGCGTGTCCGTGTTATGCGCGGATTAGTTGCGCAGTCGTCAAGGTCAGCCGACGCGCCAGACTTCAGCTGCTCAGTACGATGTGAACCGTGCAACAAAAAGCACAGTGCGTAATTTAGTATGTGGAGTCAAAGTCAATAGTCAGTGTACAGCCGCTTTTTCAGAGAACTTATCCAGGTCAGACTACTCCTGGTGCTCACGTTGCAAACATTTGACCCTGGTGCACACCGAACGGTGCTCACATTGTAACACACTAAGGTATGAAAAAAAAATTGCCGCACATATAAGACTAAAACCAATAAATTACCTTTCATAGTTTTTTTGTTACAGTTATTTAAAATCTAGGCATTATTTTTCGATGACACTGTATTATCTGCAAGCTGTGTGATTTGAAACCGTAAGGATTCGCTTTTAATTGTACCATTTAATTAGGTAAGATTTTTGCTGTGCTAAAATCGGATACTTGTTTGTGATTGTGATATGGTCATAGCAATTCTATTGCTGGGTATGTCTTAAATTTAAATGTTACGAAAAAAATTTCATATTGTTCATTATTACGGATCTTGCATCGATTAATGATTTATTTAATTCAATTTATATGGCATGGTAAATTTCTACTTTTGGTGTATGGTCGATAGGGTGGGCCGAAAAAAACTTTTTTTTGATTTTCGATGATGGGTAGTGCGGAAAAGTGGCCACTTGTGGCACCAAGTTCACACAAAAAATTTGAGATTTTTAGGACAATTCCTATATTTGCCGCTTTTGGCTTGAAGTTTTGCTAAAATGCTGATTTTTGAACTTTTTTAGCAAAAATTTAAAAAATGTTAAATTAAACTTATTTTAATCGTATTTACTTGAAAAGGCATATTTAATGTTCCAAATGTATAAATAAGCTTTGATAATGTATTATTTAATTGCTATGTGCATTTTAAATTAGACGGTTTTTATAGCCTTTTCGCGTTTAAGTGCGCAAAAGTTGCATGTATTGTTTGAATCTTTCAACGGTTTCTCTCTTTTGTCTTGTTTATGTCCCTTGGTCGTCCTTATTTTTTTTCGATGCTTTAAGGGTCATATATTTGGGTGACGGACAGCAGAATCCCTCAGAAACAGATCTGGAAGGAGAGAAGGGGTGAGGCGAGAACTTAAGCGAACGCAGTGACTCATCGCGATGTTGGGGGAGTGAAGGAGGAAATACAAAAGGGGAGAAAGTGCGATAAGGGATGCTTATTATTTTTCAGTGCTCGGTATCCTTGTGACATTTGTTCAGTGTAAAAGTAAAACCTTTTTCTCGTGCAGTACATTGCTTTTTGGATCGTTTAACGTGCCTTTACTGTGTTTTGTGCGTTTTAATACGACGAGTGTAGAAATGGCTAGTGCGAAAGTTCTTGATCATGTAAAGACATGTGATAGCGTGAAAAGTAGCCATTTTGAGGCACCGTGCAAATTGAAAGACTTGCAATTTCCAACTATTGCTGACATCATGCGCACTACTATTGGTTGCGAAGCAATATAGAAGAAAATCGAGATATTTATCTTCAACCAGTGGATGATATTATTAAAATGGTAGGTGAAAAAGTTTCCGAAATCTGGATAAAATCTTCCATACCAAAGGTTAATCAACGAACAATTAACGGAAAGATTAAAAACTATTACAATGAGTGTAGATCATTAGAGAAATCTTGTAATCATACGGTCGTTAAAGGCAAGGCGATCCGCGAAGATTTCGTACGAAATGCGGAAACCTCTCTCTTTGACATTGCAGCTTTTAAGTGTAGAGGCTTGAACAATTGTAGCTGCGACATCAGACGTAAAGTTCCACATCGGGAGGTGAACTTCTTGAAGGATCAAAGAACTGTTCGAAAAATGTTTATCGGAAATATTGATTTAAAAACAAGCAAAACTCTTGCAAAAAAAATATCGCGGAAAATGAAAAGGGGTGCAATTTGAACGAGGAATAAGGGTTCTTCGACAAAGCCTTCAACGAGTGGAGTTAGATCCAGATGGAAGACAGTTATATTGTTGGAAGATTCAAGTAGTGGGAGCTTTCAAGCAAGCAGTTCGACTGAATCTGAACCAGGCCCTTCAAAGCCAAACATCCTAAACGCACATTCCTGTCTCAGACAGCGTCCGCCATGTCTCAGGGAAACTGACCGCTGAAAATAATAAGCATACCTTATCGCACTTTCTCCCCTCTTGTATTTCCTCCTTCACTCCCCCAACATCACGATGAGTCACTGCGTTCGCTTAAGTTCTCGCCTCACCCCCTTCTCTCCTTCCAGATCTGTTTCTGAGGGATTCTGCACACAGCGTCCGACATGTCTCAGGGAAACTGAGCGCTGAAAATAATAAGCATCCCTTATCGCACTTTCTCCCCTCTTGTATTTCCTCCTTTACTCCCCCAACATCGCGATGAGTCATTGCGTTCACTTAAGTTCTCGCCTCACCCCCTTCTCTCCTTCCAGATCTGTTTCTGAGGGATTCTGCTGTCCGTCACCCAAATATATGACCCTTAAAGCATCGAAAAAAATAAGGACGACCAAGGGACATAAACAAGACAAAAGAGAGAAACCGTTGAAAGATTCAAACAATACATGCAACTTTTGCGCACTTAAACGCGAAAAGGCTATAAAAATCGTCTAATTTAAAATACACATAGCAATTAAATAATACATTATCAGTGCTTATTTATACATTTGGAACATTAAATATGCCTTTTCAAGTAAATACGATTAAAATAAGTTTAATTTAACATTTTTAAAATTTTTGCTAAAAAAGTTAAAAAATCAGCCTTTTAGCAAAACTTCAAGCCAAAAGCGGCAAATATAGGAGTTGTCCCAAAAATCTCAAATTTTTTGTGTGAACTTGGTGCCACTAGTGGCCACTTTTCCGTACTACCCATCATCGAAAATCAAAAAAAAGTTTTTTTCGGCCCACCCTAATGGTCGATAGGGTACATAATGGAATTCAATTTTTAGCTTAATGCTGGATTCTATTACAGAAATCGACTATGCTTTTGCTTATATTTGTATTTCATGTATGCCCTTGAAGAAGTGAAACGCTATATAAGCTTCCTGCTACGTCCATTCAATTGTTCTATTATTGGTTTACTACGCGTTTTTTAATGGTTCAACATTATTTCGCTGGTTATTTGTATCTTTTGTCTTTAATGGGTTATTGTATCAAAATTTGGTGGTTTTTCGTATGCTTTATATGGATCAATCGTCCGCAATGTGCTAGTGAATTAGTGGTATTGTGCTTGATTTTGTATTACAAGTTAAAGGTTCCATCTTTATTTTGTATAACGTCAGTGTTATGTATTGAAGCTAAATTTATTAATTTAATTTTAGTAATTGGAAATAGATATGAATTGTAATTATATAATGGTTATATACATATATAACTGTATATATTTAGTTCTATATATATATATAGAACTATCTGCTTAAATCCGGAATAAGGTCTAACGCAGTGTTCTTTGAATGCGAATAGTGACTATTTCCATCAGTTCTCATAATGTCATCTCATTTCACAGAAAGTGAAGTAAGTTTGTTGAAAATATTGTTACAAAAATTTCTCAATTTTCGCTTTATTATTTTGTTGCGCTTTCAAAATTAATGATTTCTCCTTATTTACGAATCCTGAAAGAGCAGACGCTTTGCCCTTTCATGAGTGTATTATTTAACCCCTCTCTTTAATTTAACCAGGGAATATAAGGATTTTGGAAGCCTTCTACACTGAAAAAAAAAAAAAATCTGTCAAATTGACAGGAAAAAACTGTCAATTTTGGCGGCAGTGGAAAACCGTTTACTTTACAGAAAAAGGTTAAAGCAGATTTTTTTTCTGTAAAAAATACAAATTTTTTCTGCAAAAATTACGAAATTCAGTTTCTTTTACTGAAAAAAATACAGTTCTTTTCTGTAAAAATTACAGATTTTTTTTACAGTGTATTTTATATCAGAATTTGCGTCCGACTTTTCCTTATTTTCTGCCCCCCCCCCCTTTCTCTTTATTATTTAGTTTTATTTTGTTTTCTATTTAACCACTTTGCATTATTAGCATGCATGAAAATAATTTAATGAAATAATTTTAACTATTTCTATGTAATTTTTTATATGTCCACTTATACACTATATGGCCAAAGGTGACCGGTCACTTGCGATTTTAGACGTTTTGTTAAATATCTAGAAAAATACATGAGGAATCAATCTGAAACTGCAGGTGTGTAAACAGTATAGTATAGGTCATATATTTCCGCGAAGATTTTTTTCCCGAAATCCCATAGGAGACCGTCAACTAATTAAAAATGAACAAATATCTTTTGGATAACCCTGTAAAAATTAATGCAGCAAAAGCGTTCAAACTCGAGATTATTAATAAGCGGCTTATTGTAATATACTGTGTTCATTTTTATGAGGATAGCATGTGTACTCGTAGGGAAATTAAGGTTTTTATAAAAACAGTCCGAAATTTCGCCAAGTGTTTTGCTTATAATTTACAGAGTTCTTAATATAAAAAAAAGTTCTTTTTCGAAAATATGACGAACGACATTGTACACAATAATCTGTAATCAGAATTAAAAATTAATAAAAATTGGATGAAAAATGAGCAGGTTTACTAAAAACTATTTCACTGCGCATGCGCGAATGCAATCAAAATATAATGTGCATAATGTGTTAGCTAAATGTATAGAGCAACTTTTGTAAAAGTCTCAAAAACATAGTTTGAAGAATCTGATAATAATCGTTTATAGAATAAGCTCAAAATCCGTTGTTCCCAAAATGAAGCAAAAAGATGAGGGGTTGTATCCATATTAGAGATCTGCACGGGCCGGCCCGTGGCCCGAAGCCCTAGCCCGGGCCTTACTTTTTTCTGAAGTCTCGGGCCGGGCCGGGACTAGTCACTATTCTTTACGGGCCGGGCCGGGCTCAGGCCTTACTTTTTTCCTGAAAGTTCGGGCCGGGACTAACTTATTTTTTCTGCACACATCCGGGTACTGGTTTCATTCCTAATCTTCATGGCCCAAAATTTTCATTCCTAGTTTTCACCCACACCGTATGAAAATCATTGTCTGGGAATGGCCTGGTCCATTCAAAGGTCAGCAAAATTACGCTTGGCACAAATATTTTGTCAAAAAATGCATACATTTTAAAATCGCCATTATTCTACAATTAAACATTCAAATTTATTCTTTTTAAAGAGTAGTAGATTTCTACACTTAGTAAGTTCAGTTAAATTAAAATATAGTAAAACGCGTGAAAAAGAACCTGTCTATGACGGAATCTTGTTTTAAACTGAAAAACGTGTTGATCGATTCAAAATTAATATACTACTTAGTACTACGTAAGAAAATTATAAAAATTAATAACAAACAAAATTAATATACTACGTAAGAAAATAATATATAATACATTTATCGTTTCTAAGAAGGGAACTTGTCTATAACGCATTTTTTTTTTTCTTTTCTATGCAATTCAGTCTTAGATTTCACTGTATAGCATTTTTCAGATATTTAACACTTCAATACATGGAATATGGATTAACAATATTAATGATAACTGAAACATTTACATAGAAGAAATAGAGATTCATTAAAAAAATAAATATCGCACTCTGCGTCACTTCAATAAAAATGAAGATTCTAAACATGAAATGAAAAGTTAAGATTTTAGGTAGCTTTCATTACAAAAAGCTACCTATTGCAGCCGTTCGGAGGAAAGCGATTTCAAAAAATTTTGGTATATTTTCATCGATCATGACCCCCAGACCCCGAAACCACCCTCCGTTCAAAAGTTGATATATATATATATATATATATATATATATGTATCCATATATATATATATATATATCTGACTTTTGTCATACTGTAACTCTCGAATTTATGAACCGATTTGGATGTAATTCGGTATGTACATAGTACATACCAATGTCTCGACCGAGTTCGTTGGCCAGCTTCATCCGCCATTTTGTTTCAAAATGGCGGCCATTTAAATTTTTCTTTAAAATTTTAAATTTGAAATGTGATACCAAAGAATTGAAAATGGAAAAATATTTTTTTCTTATGTATTTGACCTTTATACAAAGATTCCGGAGCAGTTTTTGTTTCGTCTATATCTTAAAAAATGGCTGAGTTATAGCATTTTGAATTTCTAGCGTGGCTGACATTTTGAAACGTCCTGAATTTTGTCACGCGATAAAAGGCGTATTTATGAACCGATTTGGATGTAACTTCGTTTGTACATAGTACATACCAATGTCTCAACCGAGTTCGTTGGCCAGCTTCATCCGCCATCTTGTTTCAAAATGGCGGCCATTTAAAGAAATTTAAAAAATTTAAAATTTAAAATGAGGTACCAAAATATTAGAAAATGAAAAAGATTTTTTTTTTGTGTGTGTTTGACCTTAATAGAAAGATCCCGGAACAGTTTTTGTTTCGTCTATATCTAAAACAATGGCTGAGTTATAGCGTTTTGAATTTCTATTGTGGCTGACATTTTAAAACGACCTGATTTTTGTCACGCGATAACAAGCGTATTTATGAACCGATTTGGATGTTACTTGGTCTGTACATAGTACATACCAATGTCTCGACCGAGTTCGTTGGCCAGCTTTATTCGCCATCTTGTTTCAAAAGGGTTGCCATTTAAAAAAAAATTAAATTTAAAATTTAAAATGAGGTATTAAAATATTGGAAAATGAAAAAGATTTTTTTATGTGTTTGGCCTTGATACAAAGATTCCGGAGCAGATTTTGTTTCTGAAAATTTGTTCTTTTGTTTATATCTTAAAAAATGGTTGAATTATAGCACTTTGAATTTATAGTATGGCTAACATTTTGAAACGATCTTGTATTTGTCACGCGATAACACACGTATTCGCCTATTTCCATGTGAGAAAGCATGTGGATAGTATACATCAACATCTCAGCCAAATATAAGTTACTTTAAATAAAAGCAGCTTGGATAAAGCTAATTTCGTGAAATTCTCATTCATAATGATTTAGTATTGATAAAAATTAGTATTGAATCTCCTATATTCGGTTTCCACTAAATTGAGCTTCGTGTGTTTGAATAATATATAAGTTAGCTTTTTTAAAATAAGGTGTTTGAAAGCTACCTCTTCCTCCCGGCACTGGCCGGAAGGACTTTTTGGCTTGATCTCCTCCTACGAGAAAAACTTTTAACCAAATCAACATAAAAATCAATGTTTTGTAGAAATTCACTCGGGCCGGGCCGGGCTCGGGCCGAGATTTTAACTTTTTTTTCAGGGCCGGGCTCGGGCCGAACTTTTAACTTTTTAACCGGACCGGGCCGGGCCAATAAATTTTTTTCTACGGGCCGGGCCGAATTTTTTTTTTCTCTGAGTCGGGCCGGGCCCGGGCCTGGAACTGTCGGCCCGTGCAGACCTCTAATCCATATATCCATTGATTAGTGCTAATATAGCATACACAATATTGCACGTTCTACTGTTTTTTGATACAGCCCCTCATCTTTTTGCTTCCTTTTAGGATTAACGGATTTTGAGCTTATTCTATAAATAATTATTATCAGACATTTCAAACTATGTTTTTGAGACTTTCACAAAAGTTGATATATACATTTAGCTAACAGATTATGCAAATTATATTTTGATTACGTTCGAGCATGCGCAGTGAATCATTATTTAGTAAACCTGCTCATTTTTCATACAATTTTTATTATTTTTTTCATTCTGATTGCAGGGTATTGTGTACAATGTTGTTTGTCATATTTTCTGAAAATAACTTTTTTTTTATAATAAGAACTCTGCAAATTATAAGCAAAAAACTTGGCGAAATTTGGGACTGTGTTTATAAAAACCTTAATTTCTCTACGAGTATACATGCTATCCTCATAAAAACGAACACAGTTTATTACAATAAGCCACTTATTAATAATCTCGAGTTTGAACGCTTTTGCTACGTTAGTTTTTACAGGGTTATCCAAAAGATATTCGTTCTTTTTCAATATGTTGACATCCCCCTATGGGGTTTCGGGGGAAAATCTTCGCTGAAATATATGACTTATACTATACTGTTTACACACCTGCAGTTTCAGTTTAATTTCTCATGTATAGTTCTAGATATTTGACAAAACGTCTAAAATTGCAAGTGACCGGTCACGTTTGGCCATAAAGTGTATGTTTAATATGTTCGCTTATATGTTATATTTTAATGTGTTCACTTCATATATGTTTTAACATGTTAATAAAAATAGTAAAAAATTACTTATTAATTTTAATAATTATTCTCTTTATTTAGTCTTTTTTTTTAACTTTTAAAGAATTTTGTTATCATTTTCTCTGTTAAAGATAAAGTTATTTATGTTTTGGCATTTTTTACAAGCATTATTTTTCTTGGCTGTTTTAAAACTTGCATAACATCAAAACTTTCAGTATAACAAAGTAGTTCAGCATTTAAATATGTATATTAAAGCAAATGATTTAATTAAAACTTTTGTTTAAAAGTTGAGTTGTTCTGTTTGCTGTTATTTTTTTAGAAACTTGTTTTGAATAACAAATTCATAATCGTACACTGTAAGAAAAAAAATAATAAAAAAAAAAAAAAGGACTAAAATACGAAAATTGTACTGGCAATCGAGACGCCAGTACTATTTCTGTATATTAATGGAAAATTTTTCCCGTAAATTTTAGAAAAACGGAAATTTTTCTGCAATTTACAGAACAAAATTTCCGTTAAAATACGGAAATAGTACTGGCGTCTCGGTTGCCAGTACAATTTCCGTATTTTAGTCTTTTTTTTTTTCTTTTACAGTGTATGCAGTTAAATATTTGCATCCGACTATACTTTTAAGGACAGCGTTAAAAATATGGGGTTCCTGATACTTTTGACCAAGGCTAGAGTAGTTTTAAAAATATCACTTTTTAAAAGCAGGGTGCATACTTAACATAGGTCATTTTCGAAGCATAAGTTATTGTTATATATCAGTTTATTTGCCTCAGTTAACCACAGAAATATATTACAAATTCTGGGAATATACAAGACGATTATAAATTCTGCAACTTAAATATTAAATAAAAAAGTTCTTATCTTAAATAGCGGTGGCAGACTGCTTGGAAATTCCAAGGAGAGGGCGCACTTTGTAAAATTTGCACTGTTTAGTTATTTAGAAAATGCCTGTGAAAATACTATACACTCTAAAAAATATGTGTCTAAATTAGTCACTTTTACATAGATATATTGCGTAAATTTGCAAAATTACACTTTTGACATAAAATTTACACTCTTGTAGCAAAAATTTACCCGTATGTATGGCTTAATGGAAGTGCGTAATTTGTTACCCCTTCAAAAACTCAAACAAGTGTGTAAATGTAAAAAATTATAAGTATTAACCCGAATTGACGTGTTATTGCAAATTTATACATTTTGCATTGTATTTTGCAGATTTGAAATAAATATGTGTAAGAACAGAATATTACGCAAAAATGTGTAAGAATTTTACAGAGCTATATGTGTAAGAACACTCTAAAATTGGGAGGAGTGAAAAATTAACTCTTTGAAAGAGTGACAGGCATTTTCACTCTGTTTGGGGTGAATTTTTTAAAAATACACTCCTTAAAGAATGTAATTTTCTAATTTCTAGAAAGGAGTGAAATGTCTCACTCCATTATCGAGAGCGAAGTAAGTCACTCCTGAAAGAGTGACTTACGTTTGAATTGCTTATTAATCTATCAGAACAGCAAGGCGACATTGCCCTTGTAAGATAAGAAAAATGATCACTTTTTCGTCCGCCATCTTAGGGGTCGAGAAGACCACTGCGTTATGTCGCATAATCGAGAAAATACGATTAGTGGGTCATTTTGGGTCATAATGGGTCGAGTCAAGTAAAGTATATCTTAAAAACGGATCAAACGATTTTAACTAAATTTTATATCCAGCCGTCTTTGGGACAAGAAGACTATTGGGCTAGGTCACATGTTCGATATATTTCGATTAGTGGGTCATATTCGGGTCACTATTGGGTCAAACCCACTTTATCTAAAAAACGCTTTAACGATTTTGACTAAATTTCGTATTCTATTGTTTTAGATTACGAGAAGACCATTGGGCTAAGTCACATGTTCGTGAAAATTCGATTAGTGGGTCATTTTGGGTCATAATGGGTCAGGGTCAAATTAATTATATCTAAAAACCGGCTCAAACGATTTTAATTAAATTTGATATCCAACCGTCTTTGGGCACAAGAAGACTATTGGACTAGGTCACATGTTCGAAATATTTCGATAAGTGGGTCATATTCGGGTCACTATTGGTCAAACCCCTTTATCTGAAAAACGACTTTAACGATTTTGACTAAATTTCGTATTCTATCGTTTTAGATTACAAGAAGACCATTGGACTAAGCCACATGTTCGAGAAAATTCGATTAGTGGTTTATTTTTTGGTCATTGTGGGCCAAGCTAATTTTATCAAGAAAACGGCTCTAACGATTTTAACGAACTTTTGAATTTTACCATTTTCGGGCACAAGAATACGATTGGGCAAGGTGGTATATTCAAGAACATTCGATTATCGGGTCATTTTGGGTCACAATAGGTCAGGTTCAAGCTAATTGTATCTAAAAAATGGCACAAACGATTTTAACAAAATTTTGTATTCTACCGTTATAGAGAACGAGAAGATCATTGGGCTAGGTCACATGTTCGAGAAATTTCGATTAGTGGGTCATTTTTTGGTCACTACGAGTCAAGCTAATTTTGTCTAGAAAACGTCTTTAAAGATTTAAATTTTGTATTCTATCGTTTTCGGGATGGAGAAGACCATTGGGTTATGTCTCATAATCGAGTAAATTTAATTAGTGGGTCTTTTGAGGTCATAATGGGTCGGGGTCAAGTTAATTATATCTAAAAAAACGGCTCAAACCATTTTAACTAAATTTTATATCCAACCGTCTTTGGGCACAAGAAGACTATTGGGCTGGGTCACATGGTCGAAATATTTCGATTAGTGGGTCATATTTGGTTCCTATGTTTCAAGCTAATTTTATCTAAAAAACGCTCTAACGATTTTCACTGACTTTTGTATTAGATCGCTTTCGGTCTTGAGAAGTCCACTGGGCTGGGGCACATGTTCATGAAAATTAGATTAGTAATTCATTTTGGGATCAAGTTAATTTTATCCAAAAAACGGCTCTAACGATTTTGACTAAATTTTGTATTCTATCGTTTTCGGGGTCAAGAAGAGCATTGGGTTGAGTCGCATGTTCAAGAAGTTAGTCCATTGGTGGGTCGTTTTGGCTCACAGTGGATCAGGGTCAAGCTAATTGCATCTGAAAAACGTCTCAAACAATTTTGACAAAAATTTGTATTATGCCGTTTCCGGGTACAAGACCATTGAGCTAGGTCACATATTTGAGAAATTTCGATTAATGGATCCTTTTTGGGTCACTACTGGCCAAGATAATTTTATCTAGAAAGCGGCTTTAACGATTTTGATAAAAGTTTGTACTTTATCGTTTTCGGGCTCGAGAAGACCACGCGTTTGTGTCACATGTTTCAGAAAGTTAAATTAGTGGATCATTTTGGAATCACTGCGGGTCAAGCTAATTTCTATTAAACGGCTTAAATGATTTTGACTAAATTTCGTATCGTACCGTTTTTGCTTACTTGACCATTGAGCTGAGTCGGCTGTTCGAGCAGACTTGATTAGTGCGTCATTTTGGCTCACTGCGTGTCTGCGTCATGAAACCGTGAAGTTGGCGAAATACTGGCAACATTCGGCCGAAAAATCGACTTTCTAGATTACGAATGCTAAAACACATACTCGACGCCAAATGCAAGAACGTTGCTAAATGTGGCTATTTTTGTCGAAAAAATAAGCATTTAGAAGGAGAAAGAACTTTTTAGAAATTCTGAATAGGACTCGAGGTACATGGTTAAACCAATCCAGAGTTGAGTTAAAAACGTAATTTGGATTGATGTCCTTTCGTTGTAAGTGTGTAAATAGTGTAAAATTTAGAAGCATGTATTACGTACTCTTCATATTGATTGTTTTTGTAAGTAATATTGTTGTAATATAACGTGTTTTATAGCAATAATATATGTGAGAATATGCTATCGTGTTGAACATAAAACTAATTTTGACCGAGCATAGCTCGGTCATCCCTGCTTGTTGAATTAAATATAGAATTTCTCCTCTTGATGTAAATATGCCTTTGAAAAGTGATGACTGAAATTGATAGGGGAAAAAATCCCCGACAAATTACGGAAATACTAGCGTCGCGATTTCCTTATTTTACAAAGTTTTATTTTACAGTGTATTTATTTAGATTATACAGGTGCTGTGTGACTATACGATTTTAGGGCTTCAAAACAACTTTAACAGAGAGATGGCATGCATTAAATATAACTTTAGACGATCCTGATTCTTGTAAATTAAAGGTACACTATTTTATGAATTTAAAGCAAATCTGTTAGAAAGAGAACAAACACACCAAGCACATGAGTTTGTTCTTCATGCATTTTTGCCTTGCGACCAATTAAAAACGTTTAGTTCACAATTTATATCCTAGACTATAAGGTTAAGCTAACGTATACAACAATCTGTTGTTTTTGCATATTACGCATAGATACGTGTACTCATGTGCAATTTACACATTAAACTGTGTATTTCAGAGTCATCTGATAACTTTTTTACACACTTCAGCAGCTTAATGTGTTATCATCAAATTACACATAACAGTGTGTATTTTAAAACTGACACATAAGGCGTGTATTTCGCAATTTCACGGCACTTTATACAAATACAGCCGAATAGTTTTTGTATCATCAGTATACCTGTTTTAATGTGTAAATTTACGCATTTATTTTTTAGAGTGTAAGCAATAATGTAGAGAGCTTTTTCTATTAGTTTTGTGTTTTTAACCTGTTGCTTTGAAGTCTGAGAAAACCTAATACATTGACAAAAATTACGTTAATGTCATTATTATATATTTTTTTATATTTATTTTTTAATACTAACATAAAATTCTTAATAAAATTATAATAATATCCGCAGATTGATTCATATTCCAACACTTTACAAAATATTAAACATAGACCGTTTTCGAAATACAAGTTATTGCTCATCTAAAAAAATCAACGGTTTCAATTTGCCAGTTTATTTAGTTAAGCAATGTTTATACCTGATATCGAGAAACTAAGGTGCAATTTTCAATATATATTTTTTTATATACAACGTTCTTTATAATCAAGTAATACAATTAGCTCATCTTCAATAATTAAATCCTATGGTCTAAGCATAGAATAACAGTGAATCACACCAGCCTTTGAGATCCGGTGGTAAACACGCATCAACGAGTTTGGTGGTGGGCAATATTTCCGCTTCAAGAATCTTCTATCGTTCTGTTAGATCCGCACAGATTATATTAGGGGAAATAGATTCCCTTTCTACTCCTTCTCAGTGGAAAGCAGCGGACTTATCAGAAAGTGAATACGTTTTACTGAATATTTTCTCTCATCCTTTTTAAAGGGAAAAATTTGAAGCCAAGTTCGAAACTTCTTCAGAGAGCTACACGTTTTCAGAAATAAGAAAAAAAATAGCCGCAGAACTTTAGCCAATAGAATTTTTTTTAAATATTTAATGGGATGTAATATTTTAAACAGAGCAAAACTCTGTATGCACATGAGAAAACATAAAAAATCCACTTTAAAATTTTAGTTATGCAACTTCCTACTAGGGCTGATAATAGCGTAAAAAAAAAGAAAAAAAAACTGCCATGTAAATATTTTTATGAAAGCATAAAATTGAAGAGGCAGAAGTCTAAAATGAAATTGCCTTATTGTAAATGTTTAGCAAATTAGGGTTGCATTTAAATCCTGGAGCTAATTAAAAGCATTTTAAAAATTTAAAGAAGATTTTTTTTCTTCTATGGTAACTGAAACATTACCACAAGCCATAAATACTTAATATTTCAATTTACAATTTTTATTTTTGTTCATGCAATTATTATAGCCACTATTTTACATAGTACTACCACAGTTCTCTGAAATTTTAATCTTTCAAATTTCTTAAATAAAATTGTGTTCTTGGTTCTTTCAGCAAATTAATTTATTCTGGAGAATTTTTTTTTGTAAATGTTGAGTTAGCAGGCCATTTGATGATAAATCGCTTTTCTTGTATGAAATGTTCGTGCATCTAATTGGAGGATTTTGAGATAAAAGCAGTTGTATATGGATAGGGGTTGCAAAGGACAAGTGTAATAGATAGGGATAAGAGTGTAATCGTGTTTGCATTTAAATCTGAAGAAAGAAACAAGGTCAGTTAGAAGACATAATAAGTCACTTTGATTGGAAAAAAAGTTCTTTAGACATCTAACTGCGAGATTTGGAGAAAAAAAAACAAATGATTTAATACAAATATTCGTATTGTTTTATGATTCGTATTGTTTCAGATTACAAGAGCCAAATGGTTGAATGACTATTCGGAAAATTGGTTTAATGTTTGAACCAGTTTTTTCCGCCTTTAATTTGCTGATTATAACGAGTTTGACATTTCTGTTTCTTTTTCAAGAGCCTAAGATGGCTAAGTATGTGAGTTTTTTTAAATTCCACTTTTCATAAGGGGAGTTTTCACTGTTATCATTTTGTGAATTGTTGGCCAGATATGGGAAAACGTATTGCCATACGTTTAAAGAATAAAAGGCGATGTCTAATTGAAACTATGCCTTGTGAGATTAACTGATGCGGGATTTTAAAAATATTCCACACATTTCTATATATATATAGTCATTCGCAGCAAACTACAGCAAATTTTCTACCAGCTTTGTTTGTTTTAGTGACTCTACAGTCATTTTTTGTACATGATGAGCCTACTAGCTAGAACAAATCCCAGACGCTAATATATGCATGCTGAATTCTGTACTCTGACAATATGCTTAAATATTAAAGATAGATTTCGGCGCCCTTGGCAACAGTATTGTTGTAGTATGTAAGAACTCTTCAGCATTTGGAAGAAGATTTTGTCTACAGCTCAATGTCTCAGAAGTTCACTGGTCCAGAATATTCTCACGAGAGAACAGACCCAAAATTCAATTCCCGGCCGGAACAGGGACGATATTGAGAGGGATTGACTTTTTAAATCCCTTTGGCGATGGTGTAACAGCCAGGAAAATGGATGTAGCGGCCGCATAAAAAAGAGGTAATAGTGTAAGCATTTTCGAACATCCAGAAGAAGATTACAGGCCAGTGCTCTAGTAGCTCTGTGATCAGAGCAATTCTCTCTGTAGAAGAGACCCGGCATTTGCTTCCCAGTTGGGGAAGAAACGTTACACGTGTCCCAACAATATTTTCCGTGTTCGGAGCCGCATCAAGAATTTTCAAAATCAGATCATTACAGAAACCAACAACTAATTGTGAAAGAAACCAAATTACTGGCAAGGGTTAAAATATTTTAGACTATAAATTTATTTGCTATTAAGTTGAAAGCTGCTGTTTAACTCTTTGTGTAGTTCCAAGAAAGAATAAAACATAGATCCTTTCCTTTGACACGGGCGGTATATGTTGTTCATATGATGTTGGACTCAAGCTAAGTTCGGTTGTTTTAATTGATGAGAAATATTTAGTGAAAACATAAAGACTTTACAAATTAAAACAAGTTGAGTGGAGGATTAGACTAAAAGTGATCTACAACTTATGTAACTGCAACCGATGATTTTAATATATGTTTTAAAGTAGAATCACTTGACGGTTAAATTAACCTTATTCAATAGTTGCAATATTTGGACAGGTGCAATTGGGAATAGTGTTAAAAAACTTTTGCAATTAAATAGGGTAAGCTGAATTTAATTACTCCTTATCATATATATAATATTAGAAAATGGAGAAGAGGAAAAAAAATAATTTTTTTATATTCAATTTCAAGGCTTTCTTGTTATTCAGTGTTCATTTTTCTTTTATTATTCTGGTTCCACTGTCAATTAAGAAGAAAAAGATAATTTTTTTTTTAGCTCAATGTTATTTGTCTCTATACACTGTAAAAAAAAACCACTGTAGATTTGCCAGAACAAACTCGATCACAGTGAATGTGCTGTATCTTTCTTTGGTTTCTTAACTATATTAACATGGAAAATACAGTAGTTGCGTAAAGTTAACAGCACAATGTGCTGGCAATTTGGACGCATTTTTTTACAGCACAAACTGCTGGCGTCCAAATTGCCAGCACATTGTGCTATTAATTTTACGCAACTACTGTATTTTCCATGTTAATATAGTCAGAAAACCATAGAAAGATACAGCACATTCACTGTGATCGAGTTTGTGCGCGAGATGAACAGTACTTTGTACTGTAAAAATGTCGTTTTTTTTTACAGTGTAGAAATTGACAGGTCTTTGCTTATATATGCAAATCCTCTGCCCTTGATAAAGTGATTTACTATATAAGATGCCATTGGCGTCTATACTGGTGGTGTTTTTTTTTATTGTTACTATTGAATTTTTATAATTCTTTCCATAGAACTACAAAATTTAACTAGCAATTTGCCTCTGATGTCTTGTATTGTGATTTCATGATATTGGTCAATATCATTTGTTTCAATGGTTTAATTGTAACAGAAAGTTTACATATATATATATACACATATATATATATGGGCTGTTTAATACCCTCTGCTTATTAACCAGGAGAAGACCCTTTAATTGCCTTCGAGGAGGAGTTAAGAGTAGCGATGTACGCACCGGGTGCATGCTTAGATTCAGGTTTTAATCCAAACTATGGCAACCGGAATTCCAGAACATGGCAATATTTGCATGAACGATGTCAATTATTCGAGTAAGCAAGTTAACAAAAAAAAGCTTGGCTTTTTCTTTTTGTTTGAAGTCGCCTTAAACAATCAAATGTTATTGCCCGTATGCTTCCACTCTGTTGTACAGGCACGCCAGTCTTGATTTATGCTTAATGGTTTATTTATGGTCATCCTAACAGAAATTTCTTTGGGAATTAATCTTTGGTTATTCCTCTACTAGCTACGGTCTAAGGCAGTGCCCTAATTCTTAATACGCATGTGAACTCAAATTATGCAGATAACTAGCTTTCGGAATTCTGTTTGACAAAAGTTGATGAAATAATCTTAAACGAAGTAGTATTCTAAGTCTTTCCCAGTAGTCACATATTTAATTTAATGACTGTTCAAGAGTTTATTGCTTGTTTTGTAATTAGACAAAATGATACCGAATTTTCTCTTCCTTTTTCATCCCGTACAAACCAAACTTATCATATTCTCTGTAACTCTCGGGAAATGAAAGTTATCGTTACAAAAGTACACTCATCGATTCTAAGGTCAGCGATGCATGTTTTTTATCGACCCTTGCCCTTGCTAGATGGTCTGATGGATGAAAGCTGTCCCCGAGTTCTAAGTTTGCTGTTTTAGGAGTATATGACGAATCGGGAACAGGCCAAAGGTGTTCTCAGTACAGCGTCTGAGCCTTGGGGGTGGTCTTCCCCTTCTGGCAGGGATCCAGAGAAACTGGAGGCGACAAGCTACAGACTTAAGATTACAAGAACCGTTAGTCTTACAAGTTGTTATATGTTACCCATGACAGAAGTTACAAAATCAGCGTCGGCTAAAAAGTTATTTATGTTTCTTTTTCTACATCAGGCGGAAGAAATGTAAAATTCCGGGTTACCCAAAACAGATTTTTGGTCCTTAAATGTGTCCAGAGACCACCCACAGTTTAGAGGGTGTCAATTAAAAAGAAAAATGGGTCTTGTTGAGTTATTAAATGTATATTTTAAAGGTTGAGTTGTCTGTGTTAAGAAATGTTTACTATGAGTGAAATGCATATATTTGAGGCGAATTAGTAAAGATGAATAATAATAATAATAATAACAATAGCAATTTTCCCAGAGTCTCTAACTCTATTCCATCTATAATCCACAAAACTTGGCAGGGAGTTCATGAAAAAATGCCGAATATTTCATGCAAGATAGAACAAGCTTTAAAAGCTGGCAGAGCTCATTACAACGAACAGATTTTCTACAGAAAACCAGGGTCGAAATCCATTTATTCAGTCAAAAATACAGGGTATCAATCTCACCATTCCATTCTAAACCTGGAGTTCTGTTCATAACCTTAACTATAGTAACCATAATTTAAAGCAGTTTTCAAAAGATCCGTCTTCCTTTCAGTGAAATGTAACGCTATCACGAGAGTGGAAGTGGCCATAATCGACCATCCATACCTAAACAATGCTGAACTAGACGCTCCATAATTTGGAATATAATTGACATTACATACGGTGTCACTAACCCAATTACTGTGTAACTTCAACACTTTTTGCGATATCATCGCTTTTCAACGAAATCAAAACAATTCTTTTAAAACTGTTACAAAAATATCTTCATTATTGTTGAAGATATGAGTGAAAATCCGGGTTTGGATTGGAGTGAAACAACCTGCATTCTTAACCGAATAACTGACTCTGGCTTCCTATTAGTGTAACTGCGTCCAATACGCCTGAAAAGGGGGATAAGGAGATGAAAAAAGTGGGACACCCACGTCCTAATCCGGACAAAAACAAACGTAAAAAATAACACATTTTTCCAAGAACTGAAAAAATTAATTATGAATAATAGTGCACTGAATACCTTGTTCAAATATAACAGCACAAATCTTATCTATTTATAAGAGTAGTAGGAAAATGAGAGCTCCAGCTCAGGTGGGTGCACCCTCCCGTTCAGCTTTCCATCCTCTCCCGTATATCCTCCCATGCACCCTTTAAAATCGATTCTAGTTCCCCCAAGCGGAAAAAAGTTATTTTGAACGAGTTTTAATACGCTGTGTGTTGTTACACAGGGTCATCGAGCTATTAGACGAGGCTGTTATGCCTATAACGGCATAATTTAACACTTGGATGATCGATACCACAATAAATACTAATACTTAAACAAAACAAAGGGCAAATATCGATTTTTTAATAGAAAAAACGGTATCACTTGGTTATCCCGTCGACCAAAAATCTATCGCCAAACTATAAGATTAAATGCCAATAATGGTTGATCATAAATGCCACACTCACTTTATTTTAAGCAAGTTACACATGTTTACGTCATGAAGGGATTTTTATTTTGACGTTTTATTTGTATTTTCATTAATGTTATACTGATTTATTTGTTCTTTCGCTATTTAAAATAATAGTTCTGTCAATTTGTATAATTTGGCGAGTGGTTTGGCGATTTATATAATTTGGCAAGTGGTTTGGCAATTTATATAATTTGGCAAAATTGGTCGACGGGATAACTAAGTAGTACAGAAAAAAGATAAATTAAATTAAATCTTAAGAAATCTTGAATGATTTTAGGGTTTGATTGCACTGTAATACGATAGTTTGTACAATTTTGACCCTTAGAAAACTGTAATCCTGTAAAACTTTTCGTATGTAGATAATTTACTTGTGGAATTTTAGCGACTTAATTAAATTTAATTGATTTTTATATGTTAACTCATGTTTCAATTTGTTTTTAAAATTTAGGAAAAATTTAAAATGTTTAACTAACTTGTAAATTTTTTCATTCATCTGTTAATTTTTTAAACTTTTTTTAGAAAACATTGAAAATTCTTTGCTAAATTGTAAATTTTTTCGTCAGTTTGTGAATTTTTTAACTTTTTGTATTCTTTTTTTAAGAAAAGATTGAAATATTTTACTAACTTGTATTGTTTTTCATTCATCTGTTACTATTTTTAATTTTTTTAGAAAATATTGAAAAATGTTTGCTAACTTTTAATTTTTTTAACTTTTTTGTTAACGTGTGAATTTTTTTCCCTTTTTGTAATTTTTTTAGAAAAGTTAAAATTTTTTTTTACTAACTTGTATCTTTTTCCATTCAACTGTTAATACTTTTAACTTTTTTTAAACTTTACAATTTTTTTTGGTAACTTGTGAGTTTTAAAAAATATTTTGTACATTTTTTTATTTTTTAGAAAAGCTTGAAATTTTCTTAATAACTTGCATATTTTTTCATTCATCTGTTAATATTTTTAACGTTTTTTAAAAAACTTGAAAAGTTTTTGGTAATTAGTGAATTTTTTTAAACTTTTTGTACTTTTTTTAATTTTTTAGAAAAGACTGAATGTTTTTAATTCATCTGTTAATATTTATAACTTTTTTTTAAACTTGTGAATTTTTTAAAACTTTTTGTGCATATCTTTTTAAGTTTTTAAAAACATTGATTTTTTTTTTTTTTTTTTTTTACTAACTTGTAAATATTTTCATTCATCTGGTACTGTTTTGAGCTTTTTTTTAGAAAACATTGAAATATTTTCTTTTGAAAATTTTTAACAAAACCTTGATTTTGTTTACTAAATTGCATATTTTTTCGTTCAATAGTTAAAATTTTTATCTTATAGACGAAATTTTTATATGATAGTTAATTATATTTTAATTTATTATTAGTATTTTCATTCAGTGTAAAGTTTCAAACATAGGTTTATTTAATATTTAATGTGTATTTAATTTTCTATAGTGCTTTTCAATATGGTAATGTTTATGTGAGATACGTAGCGGATAACTATTAGTATATTATAGTCACCCAGTTTAGAAACTCGTTATGTCCTTTTTTATTTTATTCATTCATTTATTTATTTGTAAATTGATACAAATTTTAGCAAAATATACACATTTCAGAAGTCAAACCAGTTCGAAATGTCGTTATTTTCCTCCTAAAAATTAAGTTAAAAACTAGGTGCAGTTCCAGAACTCGTCAAGTTCACAGTACCAACAGTTCCATAGTTCGTTATGTCCATCACCCAATTACTGGGCCCAAAGTCGTCGTTATGTCCTATTGCCTTTCACTTTTAACTTAGGCAATCAGTTCCACTTGTCCTGTTTAGATGGTTAATTGTTTTATTTGATTAATAATTTTAAATAATGTGGGATAATTTGATTCAGTGTTAAGTTTCAGCTATGTGTTTATTTGATATTTAATTTAAATACATATTAAATTTGATTCAGTGTTAAGTTTCAGCTATGTGTTTATTTGATATTTAATTTAAATACATATTAAATTTGCTTCATTGTTTTTAAGATGGTGACGTTTCTGAGGAATACATACCTGATAATTGCTAAAATGTCTAAGGAATGGCACTGAAAATATGTAGCGTAAATCGCTCGGTGAATAAATATTTTTCTGATAAATAGTAAAGTCAACTTAGACTATGGGGTAAAAATGGTTGTTAAAATTGCGTAAAGTCAATTATAAAGTTATAGAATTCAAGCTTGATGTGGATAAGTATCATGGTAAAGATAAATTCGCTTTTAAATTTTCAAGTTCCAGAAATTATGTTTAAACAAGGGTTTCTCTTATAAGGAATTCACTCAATTTCATTAAAAGTTCACGTAAAATCATTAAAATTAGTCAAAAGTGAATAGCCGCCTTTTCTAAAACTGAATATCTGCAATTTATAAAAACAATGGGTGAAATACTATCACATGACCTATGTTATATTGAAAACAGGTGTGTGAACATGCCTAAGATAATGTTAAAATGTTGCCTACTATTTGCTCCTATGAACTGAAAAATCCGTATAGCTTGGTTACATAAACTAGGTTATTTGAAATAACAAAATGTTTAGTTAAATTTAATGTTTATATTAGTGCATACTCAGTGAAAATTGAAAAACATAAAAGATAGTATTCATATTCAGGCAGAAAAACAATGGGGTCTAACCAGTTCTGTGGTTAGTATGCTATGTCTGCTGTGTCTACAAAATCAGGAGTCTGGGCCTATGTTCGTGGATTCGAAACAACATGGTCTATAATGCGAGATGGCTGTGCAAGGTTTTTAGGGTTTTCGGTTTTCCGCACACAAAATTGAGAATTCGGGCTACTTCCCTTGAAAAATCCTCCCTATGGAATTCATTTCTGTAGAACGATACAGTAAAAATACTTGGTAAAATCCTTCTCTCTTTCCTAAAAGCAGTGTACATGATAAACAAAATTCTCTTGTACGAACAAACTGATGAAAAATAACATATGCATAGGAGTTTTATGTTGTTAAAAACATAGCTAATATTTACTTACTAAGTGATGCAAAATTCATTAAGTCTTTCAAAATATAGATTAAAATTAAAGCAGTATATTGAAAATTGTTAAAATAATTATTCGTTAACAGTAGTGATCTTGGTTAATTAGAATATAATAACTACGTTGTGAATTACTATTCGAAAAAACTGTCCACCGGTACTCCCACCTGAGCTGGATCTCTCATTTTCCTACTACTCTTATAAATAGAAAAGATTTCCGATGCTATATATGAACAACGTATTCAGAGCACCGGTATTCATAATTAATTAATTTATTTTATTTGTTCCTCTGCAGATTTTACTAGCATGTAAAATATGTGTTGCTTTTTACGTTTTCTTCGCGCTTTGGACATGGGTGTTCCACTTTCAGCCATATTGGACACGGCAAAACTAATAGGAAGTCAAACTCCAGTATTGGCTAAATGGGGTTCAATATTGGAACAGTATACAGGGTGATTCATAAATATCGAAACAATAGGCTATCTCCTTAAATATTGCCCCTAGGCACATACTTCCAATTGAAAAAGTTTCATAAAAAAAGATACCAAATTTAATGACATTAGTTGTAACTCCATGGAGGGTCTATTTGAGAAAATACAAAAACTATTTTTTATACAGCCCCCGTTGGGTAAAATTTCCAATTAGGAAATTTTCCCTTATCCCTTCCTGAATAAAACAAAAAATAATTCATCTCGGTATCTGCAAAACTCGCAGAGTTATTAAAATTCCAAAATTCGCGACTTACACCATTTTCCCATGCCTCTGAGTGACGAGTTATTGACTCATTTTGGATGCAAGATAGAGATCATCAACAAATTGTATGTTATTAAAAGTCGATTTAAGACACTGCCTCTCCTTTGGAAATAAAATAGCAGTGTGTAGATTTTAAGTTAAACCTTCTTTCAAATTATGCTGGAGGCCTTTATTAGAGGTCTGCACGGGTCAAAATATCCAGACCCGGATTTGAGCCGACCTATGGGTCGAGTCGGCCTGGGAAAAATGTTTAAATCTTAGCCCGAATGTTTAAATCTTAGCTCCTAAAAAAAGTTCGTCCCGGCCTGGAAAAATATTTAAATCTTAGCCCGAGTCCGATTCGGCCTGATTGAATTTCTAAAAATAGTTTTTTTTTACGTCGATATGGTTAAAAATTGTTTCGTATGGAAGAGTTCTGACCAAAAATAGCTTTATAGCTTTATAATAGCTTATAGATTTTCTTTTTATATGTTTATAATTTCATTTTTAAAGAAGCGCCAAAGACTGTTATATTTATTTTTTTAATGAATCTCTATTTATATGTAAATGTTTCACTTACCATTTAATATCGTAAATCCATACTTCATGTATTGGAGACTTTCAAAAATGATATACAGTAAAACCTTCTAAGACGGAATCACACAGACAAGAAAAAAATGCCTTATAGACAATTTCCCATCTTAGGAGGTGCAAATGTATTCTATTCTTTTCTCAAGTATTATTACATTCATTTTGCATGGATCAAACAATTATTCCGATTTAGACCGGATTCCGTAATAGGCAGGTTCTTTTTCACTTGTTTTACTGTCTTTTTTTTTTTTTTTTTTTTAAATCTACTATCCTTTAAAAACGATTTTTAAAGTTTAATTGCAAATAGTAATATGTTTTATTTGTAATGGCGATTTAATAATATATGCAATTTTTGTAAATTTTTTGGGTTGAACCAAACTTTACTGATTTTTGCACGGATTAGGTGAGTCAGATAGAATAATTTTAATACGGTTTGAGTCGAGACCGGAACAGACAATTTCGCCCCTTGCAGACCTAGAAAGAAAGGAAGCCATTTCCGGTTCGATATGAAAAATACATTAGGCCCGGTCGAGACTGGTCCGGTCCCAGAATACAGGCTTTTTTTCGCCCGGACGATATAAAACCTGAAGTTGTGAGGGTTAAAATTATAAAAACACTCTTAATCGGTATGTTATAAAAAAGCTTGTTTTAAATAGAACAGAAAGTGGAAGGTGGAAAGGGCAAAAGTTAAACTGAATCGGAAGTTTAATCTACAGGAAAGAGTTACATACTCACCTGCAATTTTTTTAAAAGCATTTAAACATTTTATTAGGTTCCAATCTTTGTTTAAAACTTTAAATGCGTTTTAAATTATTAATTTAAATTGTTAAAAATAATAATTTAAATGCGTAATTAAAATTAAAATTAATTTACAGGGTGTCCCAAAAAGGAGTACCTATTTTTAAAAATGAATAATTAACAAACGAATAGAGTTATTAAAAAAATTCTTGCAGGAAACGGATGTGTGAAGTCCGGAATTTCGTTTAGAACACTTTATTATAATAGTTCAAAATCTGACCGACAGATAGCGCTATAGCACCTTTTGGTGGCTATGTGGCCAACGAATACACCATTTTGAAGAAATTATGCAACGGCAACTACTGTTTCCCTTGAAATGGTTACTACCATTGCCACCTAGAATACTCTAGGTGGCAATGTTACTACTGAACTTTCACTGAACACGTCTACTTCTGTCTAGTCTTCACGCATGCTCCCTTTGTTCATATAGCCACCAAAATGTACTGTAGTGCCATCTGTCGGTCAGATTTTGAACTATTATAATAAAGCATTCTAAACAAAATTCCAGACTTCACACATTCGCTTCTTGCTATAATTTTTTTAATAACTCTATTTGTTTGTTAATTATTCATTTTTAAAAATAGGTACTCCTTTTTGGGACACCCTGCAATTTAAATTATTAATTTACATTTTTAAGTCAAAAATTGTTAAAAAAACAAAAACAAAAAAACGGGCTGCAAACTCGGAACATGACCTTTTTGATTATTTGACATTAATTTTGTTCGACAAATTTCAAAATATATTTATTTTTGAAAATATAATTTTTTTAAAAATAAGTTACATCTTTTTTTTATCTGTGTTTTTAATATTTTTAATATTAATATTTAAAAAATCCCGAAACAAAATTAAAATTATATTTTCTCCTTTAATTGAATGAAAAAAAGTTTGAAATTCGACGATAATATTTCGAGTTATAACGATTTTAAATTACCCCAATTAAAAAAAAAATAATAATAATTTTTAAAAAAAATAACTTTCTGAGAAATTTTAGGATGTGATTTTATTTGAAAATTATATGGTTAATCATCACAAAAAAAAAAAAAAAAGAAAAGAAAAAACCCAGAAAAATCTAATTCTAAGTCAATAAATATATTTTTTACATGTATCCAGGAACTTTTAAAGTAACATTGTTTCTTGAATAACACGCATTTCAATTTGTGTCTAATCCTTTAAAACCTGAAGGAATATTTAAACAGGTTTCATCTTCTGTTTCAGGCCATCTTCATATCTGCAAAATTCTCCATGAGTTTTGCAGATATGAAGATGGAACTTTTTGCGTTTAATTTAGGAATGGATAAGGAAAAAATTCCTAATTGGAAATTTTACCCTCGGCCGTATAAAAATTTAATTTTCGTATTTTCTCAAATATACCTCCCATGGAGTTGTAACTTATCGCATCAAATTTTCCACCTTTTTTTATGAAACTTTGCAATTGGAAGTATGTGCCTAGGGTCATTAATTAAGGAGATAGCCTATTGTTTCGATATTTATGAATCACCCTGTATATCTGTCATTATGATATCCCAATATTGAGTAATTGTTGGTTTTATATTGGAACTATTGCAAGTAAAACCGAAAAAAACTTAGGGCGCCTTCTATAGTATGTACATACAGCACGCAAAAATACTTTTTTTTTTTAAATTAAATAAGAAGCTAAAATATTTATACGATAAAAAAATAAATAAATAAATAAAAAAAATAAAATAAAATCTTATTACCTCTTTCTAAGTATGAGGTAACTGAAAAGGAAATATTATATTTTCTTTTTTATTATTAGTTTAAATTAATGTTTGACTTATCTATCACAAGCTATATTTGTTTTAAAAAATATGTCCCTGTAGGAGGCTTTAAAATAAAAATCTATTTTTTATTTTAATAGTTTTAATCCATTCGGTTTAATAATATCGTGCACAAATCTTTCAGCATATCTAAAATATAATGATTTAACTTATTATACTGTTTATTTATCTAAATTATAATAAGCAACGAAGAAAATTTATTTTAATGGCATTTAGCAAACACTACTGCATAATATATTTATTATCTTTATCGTAAGTTTATAGTATATCATCATACAAATAATGCATATTTTATAATGGATGTTGATTCGGCACACTTCAATGCCTAAATGTATAGTTATATTTATATATTTATTAATTTAAATTAAATCTATTTATTTTCTTTATTAATTAATAATGTTAATGTTAAACTTGCATTTAAATTTTAGCCCAATGCGGACAATATCACATTGATATCTCATACATAGTATATTATAATACAAGAGCATAACGTGCATGTATTAATTATTAGTTTTATTCTTTGTTCTATATCCTCTCCCCCAAAATTATGTATATTAAATTTTAGGAACGTTTGTGAACACATTAAATGTAACTTATTGATTTCAAAATTCGAATTGTTTATTTGAATTTACCTAATCATCATTATTTTATTTATTATATCTATCTATTTATATTTAAGTATATCTATTTATTTATATTTATTTATTTATTTATTTAAGTGATTATGCATTGTTGTAACAGTGATTTAAATATTAATATGTTATAGAATGGTACATATATTTATATGAAACATTAATTAATGAATCATCCATATCACCATTTTACATAACTACTGTTTTATGCTTATTTCAATAATAGTTATTAGTAAACTTTAATAAATCATTTACCTATTTTTTCTTATATTTTGATATAAATTTATTACCATATTTTTAATTATCATTTGTATATCTATAGACGGTATATGCTTTAAAGCTTAATCCAATAATATACATAAATATTTATTAATATATTTATTTTAATTATATATTAGTTTTTATTCCAAAACAGTGTATTTTACTAATAATAAATACAACAGATGGCAGCACTGTATTGATTCCTTGGGTAACAAGGTGGAATTCATTTTTAAATGGTCTATAGGGGGCGGTAGGCACCATACATTGAGGTTTGTACCTGCCTATACTATACATTATTTATTACTCATTGGTCCACAATCATTTGGAAACCTTTTTTGGCATCATGTGCAAATAATCTCTTAACCTTTTTTTTTGGGGGGGGGGGGGTGAGGGCCTGCATTATTCAAGGTAAGAAAGGATCTCAAAATGGTAATACGTTTTTCTTTTTTAATCCATTTCAATCTAAATTTATTTTTAACTTTTTTGTTTTCTAATATCATAATTTCTGGATTTATTGTGTGTGGTAGTCCTAATTTCGTATTCTTTACCATTTTATGGCTAATGCGAAGATGAAACCACACAATTTATTTGTGGTAATCAAGGTAATTAGGACCTGGTGAATCTGCCTTGTTTCTACAAATTTCCATTTTCCCTATTTTTACTATTTTTTTAAAAATCGATATTGCTATTGTTAAGGGGATCAGTTTTATAGACAATGGATACATTCCTTTTCATTTATAATTTCATAATTTTTGTTGGTAATTTGTAATGGTTTTATATATATATATATTAGGGTGGAACTTAAAAACGAAGTTTCGAATTTTATATTCTAATAGTGATTATTTTTTTCCTTTTTAACTCCATAAAAAGAAAATATTTTTCTTTTAATTTTAAAATGATATTTTCCGGTTCCTCAAAGCGCCTGATTTTCCATAAAAAACGAAAAAAAGCCAATAATTGCATGAAAAGTTTTTTAAGCTTATTGTTAAATTTATATTTTGAAAAATTAAATTAATTAAGTGTTTATATCCTGTAATAAAGAGAATAATTTAGTTTGAGTGCCTTAGAAAAGTTAGCCCCACTTTATTTGACTTTTGTAGAAGCCAGCGTCGTGGGCGTCAGCTTTCATTGTCTCCGATTTATTTGGCTGCGACACATAACAAGTTAGTCCGATTTAACGGGTGTTAACAGTTTCTTTAATTATTTTTCGATAAACATTCGGTGTCAAAAGTGACAAAGTCTGTTAACGTACCTAAATCTAGATAATTGTTGAAGTGTCCTGTATTTCATGAACCAAAACAATTAACATTAGACTGACATCTTTGATGAACATATGAAAAAGTTATGAAACATTATTTTTGGGTTCAATTTAACTTAAAATCTGACAGCTGGAATCTGGTACACACTATTTCTAAAATATCTAAAGCTGTTGATGATACAATTAAAAGTGTATTACTGAGACCTTCAATTCCAACGGTTTCTGATACACAAATCATAAAAAATGATTAGAGACTAGTGCGAGAAATGTCCAAATTTGAGGAAAAATATTAAGATTAGAAAGAATAATCCCACATCCAATATAAAATTGCAAAATGTTAGGTAATCCTATAAAAAACATTTCTTTGTGTAAAAGCACTAAATATTATCGTGTATCAGAACAAGAACGTCACTTTCTCAAAGACCAAAGAGAGATGGGGTGATGACAATAGGATCAATAGATATAAAAACTACAAAAAATGTGTAGCAAGACTGGAAATGGAAATATCAAGGAAAAAAGTTATTTTAAAACAAAAAAATGATGTTTTGATTGAATGATCGTCAAGTGTAAAAAACAGTTCGGAAGGAAATAAATAGTTCAATCGGTTGTTTTTCTAAACCTGAATTTGATAATCAACACGGTGAAATAACCGGAGTATTAGACAGAACTGCAAATATTATTGCAAATGGCACCTTAGAAGATGTGGGTATTTCTGATGATAATAAAGAAAAGGTAACTGAAAGAAGGACTTGAAGACGACAAACAGAAAAGAAAAGGAAGAATTTGAAAGAACAGGAAAGACGAAATGAGTTACTTTTAGAAGGTTAGTATTTTTATGGCAGAAAGGATAACGCTATGATAACTGAAGCAGAGGGAAAAAAGTATAAAGAATCATTAAAGACGAACATCTGGTCTCAGTTCAAAAACCAGGATAAAAATATATTGGTCATATTTCATTGACACCTTCTTCTTATATTAATATAGCCACTGCAATTTTGGTGTATTTTCAAAATAATAACACAGGCATTTCAAGTTTGAGAGTTATTAGGTGAAACAGAAACGCCTTTAATGCAGGATGCAAATCTGGAGTTGTTAAAACATCGGAAGCAATACCCTAAAAACTTTATAATGGATAATTTGATTATTACATGCAAATGAGCTTTTTTCTTAGATACTTATTTCAGCATCTTGCTGAAAAACTACGGGTACAAAATGATTTTCTGGACCAGTAGGAAAGCGACTTGAAAAAATGCGAACATATTGAAATTATAGACTATAAAAACATTGATCCTATCTTGACGGTCTGATCGGATGAAGAACTTAAAAAAAGTACAAGCAGGGGATACACCTCAATTTTAGATTTTCCTTTTCATACTCAAACAGTGGAAACGTGTGTCAAAATTGTCCCGCGAGCTGCGTCAACCGTCTTTAAATATTAAGCAAAAGACGGCTTAATCTTGGGAAAGTTGAATTCCCACAATGTAATGACAAAGTTTGCCTAAAAAGACAGTAGGTTGAATATCCAATTTAATTAATTCATAACAAAGGGAGGTAAGGAGGGTGGAAGTCGATATTTAACCACCTCCTCGTGGTGACTTCTGGATAGTATTTGCTAAATTAAAAGTAGATATGAGCTAACGGCTATGTTGTTTACTTTCAGTTACTTTATACTGAAATTTCAAAACTTTGACCTCCTTGAGGAACCGGAAAACAACTTAATTTAAAAAAACCTTTTCAGCCAAAAGTTTAGACATCCAAAAAGAAAAAAAGTTTTCACTATTACACATTAAAATAAAAAAGTTTTTTTTTTACCCTATACTTAAGTTCCACCCTAATATATATATATATATATATATATATATACAAATCGCAATTAAATTTAAATTCTAATAGCTTTTTAAAAAGATTATTGAACTTCACATTACACCATAATTATATTATTAATAATAATATAATTTATAAACAGTGCCAGGAAATATATCAAGGTGGCACTGTTTCCAGTATTCTTTCTGATATATATTTATATTACTATGAAATGAATTCACCATGTAATAATAATGACAATGTTTAATATCGTTATATAGATGATATTGTTATTTTTCATTTCAATGACCCTAATATCACATCGTTATATACTCAATGTCATATTCAGTTTACATTAAGTCAAAATGATATGGATAACAATGCAATAAAATTTCTTGACTTAAAAATTACGCTTAATAATAAATTAACATTTAACATTTATGGCAAAAGATCTGGTTTCCCATTTAAAGTTAATATTTTTACGAATTATAAATTATGCTTACATAAATCTGTTTACAAAAATATTTTATTTAATTATCTACACAGAATAAAATATTCATACTCAGACAAGAATAAAAACAAAAATACTAAATTTATCAGTAATCAAACATGGTAAATTCTATAATTAATCCATTTCAACAAAACTTTGGTGATTATTTTCTTATCTTAAATGGTGTTTATATACAAAAAAATTCTAAAGATTAGAGGAGGTTGAGATCTTGGATGTTGAATCATATAAATAAATATTATACATATATATTTATTATAAAATTATATATATATATAAACATAAAACAGATAGCGTGGTTATTGTAATGATACTTCTGTATCCATTTTATTAATTTTGAATATATTTATTTAAAATTATTGAACTTATTGTTTTTATGATTGGTTAATAATAATAAAGGAGGTATAAATAAAAATAATAAAAACGTAAGTAATGTCATTTTTCTTTGTATTAAAATCTTTTAGGATAATTAGATGCTGAATAAAAAATGGTACAATTTGATTATAATTTTAATAAAGAAAAATTGGTTATCATTTAAATAAAACATTAGTTTAAGTGAATGATAAAAAATAATTATTACTATATGAAATAAATTTTCACAGATTTTACTATTATTAAATTTAAATAACAGGTTTATAAATTTATTAAAATATTGTATGAAACTATACCATTTTAAATTTAATAATTATTGGATTCAATGGGGGTAAAATCAAATTATATCAAAAATTATGTCAATTATTAACTTAGTACATTATTTATAGTAATGTATGTTTAATACAGTAGCGCTCAAAAGTATTTTGACAACCTTATATTCTCTCTATTTTATTTAATATGAAAATGTAAAAGAAAATATATCCCCTATAATTGAAAACACTATGACTGCACTTATTCAAATGTATCAAGTTTCAACTTGTTTGTTTATATTCGGCGCCACCGAAGAAATATGACTCCTCCTTAGCTCAAAAGTATTTTGACAATTAGTTTGCATTTAATTGTTGAAGGTGTCAGTGGCGCTATAGCTTCGATTAGTGTTTATATTGACTTATTGTGATTAATTTTAAGGATCAGGAATGCCGAAATGTAAAAAAATATTGAAGTGATTCTAGAAAAGCCGCTGCAAATGCACTTAAGAAAGGTAGACTGCAAGCAGAATTAGCTCGTTCTTTTAACGTGTCTCGGCAACTTGTTATCACATGGAATAAAGTTTTTAATAATAGAAATACATCGAAAATAAGCCTCAAAGTGGCCATCCGAAAAAAACAACTTGCAATGTTGACTTTATTATAAAAATGATATCTACAAGTGATTGTCGTAAGTCCACTGTAATAATAAAAAATGAATTGAAAGAAAATTACGGCATAGACATACACATTTCATCTGTCAAACGACTCCTAAACCTCTATGGTTTACATGGCAGAAGACCAGCAAAAACACGTTTCTAATGTACTAAGAATAGGAAGGCTAGAGTTGCATTTGTAAAACGGCATAACCCTTTCAGGGGCAAAGCAATGCTATTGCTGAAGTGTTGAAATTAATGACTGACACCAGAATTTTAGTTAAAAAAATTCGGCTTATTATGTGTGTGAAATATATCGCTTTTTCTTATTTAAAAATAAATTTGTTTTCAAATTCCGGCGTCAATCATTAATTTCAACACATTTGCAATGGAATTCTTTGCCCCTGAAAGGGTTATGCCGTTTTACAAAAGCAACTCGAGCCTTCCTATTCTTAGTAGATAACAAACGTGTTTTTGCTGGTCTTATACCATGTAAACCATAGAGGTTTAGGCGTCGTTTGACTGATGAAACTTGTATGTCTATGCCGTAATTTTCTCTCAATTCATTTTTTGTTATTACAGAGGACTTACGACAATCACTTGTAAATATCATTTTTATAATATAGTCAATATTTCAAGTTGTTTTTTTCGGATGGCCACTTTGAGGCTTATTTTCGATGTATTTCTGTGTATTAAAAACTTTATTCCATGTAATAACAAGTTGCTGAGACACGTTAAAAGAACGAGTTAGTTCTGCTTGCAGTCGACCTTTCTTAAGGGCATTTACAGCGGCTTTTCTAAAATCACTTCAATATTTTTTTACTTTTCGGCATTCCTGATCCTTAAAATTAATCACAATAAGTCAATATAAACACTAATCGAAGGTATAGCGCCACTGACACCTTCAACAATTAAATGCAAACTAATTGTCAAAATACTTTTGACCTAAGGCGGAGTCATATTTCTTCGGTGGCGCCGAATGTAAACAAACAAGTTAAAACTTGATACATTTAAATAACTGCAGTCACAGTGTTCTCAATTATAGGGAATATATTTTCTTTTACATTTTTATATTAAATAAAATAAGAGAGAATAAAACGTTGTCAAAATACTTTTGAGCGCTACTGTATATATGTATAAAATACATTTGAATCAAAATTTATTTTACTAGTTCATATAACGATTTTAACCAAAATTCTAAATGAAGATGGCATGTAATAATATTATACGTTAATCATTATGCTAAAACAATATTAAAGTAAAGCTAATCGGCATACAGAACTCACTAAGAAATCTCAAAATATTGAAAACCTAAACAGTTTAATAGTATAATATCGTAAATCCTATAAAATAGTGGAATAAAACAAAAGGGAAAATTTGTAGTTTCAAAAAGTGGAGGAGCAATATTTGATAAGAGAAAAATTTTACGAAAGAAATGCAAAGATGAATGAATATCATGAAGAGCAAGAACATCAATAACACTTATATTGTGGAATTTTTCATCAGGGGCAATATCCCTCGAATATAAGTAAAACACGATTGATTTCTAATTGAGAAAAGCATGCATTGTATTTAAGAGCTATTTCTCGAACTGCCCGATCAACTGTGATACTGGATTTCCAGGTAAATTAAAACCGGGAAAAATAACGAAAACAAAACAAACCTTTTAAATTCCATAAAATATAATGAATAAAAATATTAATAAATGGAAAATTGACATACAAAAATATTTACTAACCAATCCATACAGATATCATGAACAGAGAAGCATAAAGCCAACATGTTACTTTAAAATTGAGAAGCACATGGAGTTAGAGTAAAGTTACAGTTTGCAGTTAATTTAACCAATTGTAAATAAGTACAAAAATAATTTAATAAATAAAATAAATTTATATATGAATAACCCTGAAATAGGTATAAACAGATTAAATTATTAAATATTACAACCCAGGTGAATAAATAAATAAACGGTCAAGTGCGAGTATTACTCGCGCTCAGAGGATTCTGTTCCGTACAATGAATATATGAATTATTAACTGTATTATTAAAAAAAATCGTTGCTAAAAGAATAATAAGACTTTGTAAAAAACTATACAACGTAGGGTTGGCTATAGATGTATATACTAGAGAAAAGTATGAATAGGTATACCAAAAAAGTTCAAAGAGACATTAAACCTAAATAATATCAAATATTGTTTTTCTGTAAACACCCTTTTTTTTTAATCTTATGCTGACCTGTTTATGACGAACTTAATGCGGAACTGACAATAAAAGCAGTACATATTTATATTTCATTTGGCATTTCATAAAACTAAATTCCGCGTACTAATAATCTTTTCTTTTTACAGTGTAGCTAAAACAAAATCCTTGTTCAAAGATTAAACTTGGCATTGTTCTAAGCTCGCTTCGAAAGGAGGTCGTAAAGTTGCAACGCCGCCTTGGTCCGTGCCACGTTTTTCCAGATAGGTGTAATTAAATTTTGAAGGCACGGTAGGTGTATTGAGAGATCCACTCAATGCAAACTAGTCGCGAATCCCATAGTAATTATGTGAATAATTTTAATTAAATTAGTCTGTTTTAAACAATGTGACATTTATTGCTTTTATATTGCTACTGGGCATTGCATTACACAAATATATCATTAAAAGTTGTTGTCTAGGCTTTAAAAGCCGATGGTACAGTCGTGGGGGAAAAAAAGTAAACACCCCCTACTAACTCCTCAACAAATTATCTTAGACAAAAGTTACCGATACCGAACGATTGGAAATGAAGTCTACTTTTAAATGATATATATAAAATTTTCTTAGGGGGCCATCTACATATTAAAACGAATCCAAACTTAATTTTTTTTTTTCAATTGCAATACCCAATTTTAACGAGATATTTCCAATCTTCGGTTCAAACTATGCCCAGACACCAAATTTCAAGTCATTTGAATGATAAGTTTTTGAATTATAAACTTTCAAAATTTAGTGCTTGTAATGTTAAATTGCATTTTCATATTTTTATTTATATCTCCAGAAATTATGCTACTAATGTGCTTTTTTTTTTTTTTTTTTTTTTTTTTTGTAGCAATAATACTAATATACCCAAACATAAATACGCTGAATTTGCAATTTTTATAATTTTGTGATATGAATTATGAAATTAATATTCGAAAAAATTATGAATTGCAACCTACAATTTTTTTTTGATTTATTTAGATTTATTAAGTCCTGCTTTATGAAAATCCAAAATTTCACATTTTTCTTCCAAGTAGTTTTCAAATTATGCTTAAAAAACGGCAAAATGATGGTTTAAGGAGCCGTCTATGATAGAAGTGAGTAGATATTTTGAAATTTATTCTGCTGTACTGTAATCTAACAGGCTTCATTGACTCCTTGAGTGGCGCTTAAGGTGCCTTGATCAAGAAGTGGGCTCTCTCGGTTAACAATCAAGTACGGAACTTCAATTTGGATACAGTCCTTAAAATACGCTTGTTTTAAAATAAATAATTTCTCGGAAACTTATGGTACGAATTGCATAAAAATTTGTTTTTAGGCTAATAGAAGGATGTAGAGTTCATTTGTGCAGTCAGAATTGTGTACTTCTATTGAAAAAAACAAAGTTATGGTTCGTTTTAATATGTAGATGGCCCCCTAAGCAAATTTTATATACATCATTTAAAAGTAGACTTTATTTCCAATCGTTCGGTACCAGTAACTTTATTCTACGATAATTCGTTGAGGAGTTAGTAGGGGGTGTTTACTTTTTTTTTCCACGACTGTACATAGAGTACTCCACCGCAGTCATTATGTATGTCCAAATCGTCCGTGTCTTTAAGGGTTAATATATTGGCTAATTACCGACGATTTTTTTCGAAAATCATTATCAACAATGCTTGTATACTTCTGCTACAGCGCTCCTCAACACATTTGCTGAATGCCCGTCAATCGAAATTTGTGTGTAACGGAAAAATGCGCTTTTCTAAAAAAGTGTGACCTAGAGTAATTGCTATAGTTTTCCTGCAAGGTTTAAATTAGCCTCTACTACCTCTAGATTTTTCCTAATTTTAGTTTCAGTAGATTGGGAAATAGAGGAGGGGGGCATATTTTTACACTACATTTTTGAAGATATCTCTGAAAATAAAATACCTAAAATTTAAAGAAATGTATTTTTGAGACCAGCGTTACGAAAGCTTTCATACACGGTATTTTTTTTTTCTCAAGTAACTTAATTAGTCCCTCTGCATTTTTCCTAAATATATTTGTGAATGTTTAATAATCTGTAAATATGTGGGACAATAGTCTTTATTACCTCCCCAAATTTCAACTTTCCACGTTCCATAGTTTACCAGTAAAGTGGCTGTGACAGACAGACACAGGAGTGATCTTATAATGGTTCCGTTTTTAGGTGCGTTCGTAATTATATAAATACGTAGCACCTATAGTCGTCGTTCAGTCCGTCTGTCTGTCCGTCTGTCCGTCCGTCTGTCCGTCCGTCTGTCTGTCCGTCCGCATATAACAGAGCAAAAACTACCCGACCGAATGATCTGAAATTTTTAATATATAATTGCTGCAAAATTTTGTCGAGCCATTTCCAATTTTATGAAAATCGGATGTATAGTTTAATTACAGGGACAGTCAAAAGTTTTTCTTTACATTACGGCCAATGGGGAAAATTATTGCAAGTGAATTTTAATGATGTTACAGACTTCCGAATGGTCTGAAATTTGTAATATATAATTGCTGCAAAATTTTGTCGAGCTATTTCCAATTTTATGAAAATCGGATGTATAGTTTAATTACAGGGACACCCAAAAGTTTTCCGTTACATTACGGCCAATGGGAAAAAATTATAGCAAATGCATTTTAATGATTTTACAGCCTTCCGAATGGTCTGAAATTTTTAATATATAATTGCTGCAAAATTTTGTTGAGCCATTTCCAATTTTATGAAAATCGGATGTATAGTTTAATTACAGGGACACCCAAAAGTTTTCCGTTACATTATGGCCAATGGGAAAAAATTATTGCAAATGCATTTTAATGATTTTACAGCCTTCCGAATGGTCTGAAATTTTAAATATATAATTGCTGCAAAATTTTGTCGAGCCATTTCAAATTTTATGAAAATCGAATGTATAGTTTAATTACAGGAACAGTCAAAAGTTTTCCGTTACATTACGGGGAATGGGGAAAAAATTATTGTAAGTGCATTTTAATGATGTTACAGACTATGCACTTATGAAGCGCAAAAAAATATACATTCAGTACAATATGGGGTGCAAAACATAATTATAAAACTAGTTATAGTACGAACGCACCTCATTTGCCGCGTATGACGAGCAATTTCCAACTTGTTACTTTTTAAATACGGAACCCTGAAAAAAAGGAATAAAGTGAATAATTTATTTTCCGAATTTAAAATTTGAAACGTGCCAACTCCTTGCTCAAAATGTAGCTAAAACACTGCCGTTTATGAACAAATTTGGAACTAGAAGTAGCTATTTAGATTTTATTATTAATTGCATTTAAATAACCATATATATACAGTGTGATTCATAAATATCGAAACAATAGGCTATTTCCTTAAATGTTGCCCCTAGACCCATACTTCCAATTGCAAAGTTTCATAAAAAAAGGTGCAAAATATGATGACATAAGTTGCAACTCCATGGGGGGGGGGGGGTGTCTATTTGAAAAAATGCGAAAATTAAATTTTTATAAGGCCCCCGTAGGGTAAAAATTCTTATTAGGAAAACTTTCATTATCCATTCCTGAATTAAACACAAAAAATTGCATATTCATATCTGCAAAACTCGCAGAGTTATGGCCGTTTAAATAATTCATCAGGTTTTAAGGGATTAGACACAAATTGAAATGCGTGCAATTCTAGGAATATCGTTACTTTTAGAGTTCTAGGAAACATGTAAAAATATATTTATTGGGTTAGAATTTTGATTTTTTTTATTTTTTGTGATGGTTAACCCTATAAAATGCAAACAAAATCATATCCTAAAATTTCTCATAAAGTTAAAAAAAAAATTAAATGATTAATGAGGAAAGTATAATTTTAGTTTTGTTGCAGGGGTTTTTTAAATGTTACTTTTACAAATATTAAAAATATTTATTTAAAAAATGATGCGTAATTTATTTTTTTTTAAATCATATTTTCAAAAGTAAATATTTTTTCAAATTTGCCGAAACAAAATTAATGTAAAATAATCAAAAAAGGCATGTTCCAAGTTTGCACCTTTTTTATTTATCGATTCCTGACTTATAATAATTTAAAGACGAGAAATGGTTTTTAAAAAAAACCCATCACTATAAACTGAAATGTCTGAAATGTAATGTTCAATTTTCAGACGTTTTAAAATGCCTGAAAATATTCAGACACACAAGTGTTTGAAACTGCAGTGTTCGATTTTCAGACGTTTTAAAATGTCTTAAATGTTTTAGACACTTCTTGCATCTGAATTTCAGACATTTCAAATGTCTTAATTGTGGCCATCTTTCGCCACTTTCCTTTCTTACGCAGCCATATTTAACCACATTGAATCATTTTTTTTTATATATATATATGTAAATGAGAATAATTTGTTACCATAAAGCAGAGCTGATTGCAGCGTGATAAAACTGGGATGCTTCTCTGCCCCCTGATTTTAAGGTAACCCAAATCGGGTACGAAATTTTCATAAAGCTGATATTTTATATCAGTTTTGACTTTATGATGATCGTAATCAGTATTTTATAGTTTTAGAATAGGATAATATATATACTATGTATATATATATTCACCTAAATATGTATTTATGTGATTTCATATATGGCCTACGGTATCAAAAATGTTTATTACTTTTAGTGATATAAACTTCAAATTATTTCACTCCAAAGACATAGTATTCATCCCCCCCCCCCCCCCCACACACACACACACTTACCACCACCTTCATATACTGTTACAAAAAAATTAAGACTACTCGATGCCATCAAATACATATTTGGACAAATATATCTTTTTATTTAACCTAATCATGTTCTAAAAGTACTTATTTATTAAAATAAGTATAAGATCAAAACAAATTTAAAATATCAGCTTTATTGAAATTTCATACCAAATTTGGGGGCCCGTACAGCTAAAGTCCCATAGAAACAGCCCACAGTTTTTCCATGCTGCAATCAGCTCTGCTTTATGGTAACAGATTATTCCCATTTATAAAAAATGATTCAATCCTTCAGAAAGAATTCCATCCCAGCTTTGTTGTACAATTTTTTTCTATTTAAATTAGATATTCCCAGTGAATTAGTTAAAGCATTTTTTGCATTTTTATTTCTGTGTTAAATAAAATCTAACACTAGATTTCACAAAATTATCAGTATATAATATCCCAACATAAAAAAAAAAAAAAAAAAAAAAAAAAAAAAAAAAAAAAAAAAATGAGTACGAAACTCTTACATTTTTTTAAAAATCTCCCTTCGTTTTTATTATTATACTATTTATTCTTACCAAGAAATACTTAAACATTTGACAACCGCACATCGGCGCCTGAGACGAGCAGTAGTTATAGGATTCTGGATGGACAGCATGTTTATTTGGCACTTTTCAAACGATAAATAATATAGTAATTATCAATGGACACAGAAATCCTTCATTATGAATACCCTTCATTTCTGATCCGCACGTTGTTTGCGATCACACAAGCAGTGTCAGTCACAAAAGCCATTTCTTATCTACATGATTGGAACAGTCGTCGAAAAGAAGTTAAAAGTAAACACCTCCTACTAACTCTGCAACTAACAATAACAGAAGAAAGTTACTGGTACCAATTGTCTGGAAATAAAGTCTACTTTTAAATGATGTATGTAAAATTTGCATAGGGACCATCTACAAATCAAAATTAGACCAAACTTTTTTTTTTCAATGGCTACACCCAATTTTCACGCAATGTATTTTAAATCTTCGGTTCAAACTATGCCTAGAAACGAAATTTCTAGTAATTCGAATGATAAGTGTTTGAATTATAAACATTCAAAATTTAGAGCTTCTAATGTTAAATTACATTTTCATATTTTTATTAATATCTCCTGAAATTATAATCCTAATATGATAATTTTGTATGTGGTTATAATACCAAAAAACCCAAACATAAATACATTGAATTTGTAAAATTGCATACCAAATTTGGGGCCACAAAAATCGATGGGAAGGTGAGGGGGCGGATCAGTTTCCATGCTTTAATCAGGTCCTGCTTCTAGAAGAAACACTACCCCGCTTTATATTTTTCTAAATAGAGCTGTCCGCTACTCGGGAGTGACCGGTTATCGAAGTTTTACTGTATGCTTCAGTAATAACGGGTATTCTCGAATAGTAGACACCTATTTAGCGATCACTTTTTTCAATTCACAACATTTGTGGATTGAAAAGCAGATTAATAATATAAATATTGAAGCAGATTTTGTGTAATTTGTACTCGGTAAACTGTGTATATGTATAATCTGGACTTTTTTGCATATGAAAATAAAACATCTAAATACTGCGGTCCTAGGGCGTCTGCCATTGAGAGGTTTTATTAAATATATACAGTTATAAATATATTCTAAAAAAATTCGAAAATGTTTTTTTTTTTTTTTTTTTTTTTTTTTTACAGTTAGCCCAGTGGTTAGGGAGTTGAATTCAGAAATAATTAGGAAAGCTGCAAATTGTTTTAACCCCTTCAGTTTAGGTCTAGAATGAATATGCTACGTTTTCCCCTCGTACTAGGTGAGCGTTATACATTGATTTATAGTAAAAAAACACATTTTTTTTTTTTAAATACTGTAACACTATCTCGAAATCACTAACTTTTTCAAAAACTTTGTCAGTACAAATGTTGTAGAGCTTAAAATTCTGAATAAAATGTGTACCTACACTTAATACTTTTGTTGAATATTAAGGTCACAATTCTACTTTAAAATTTTAGCACCGTGGTCAGAGGGTTGAACTCAGAATTAATTAGGGGAAAACTGGAAATCCTTTTAATCCCTTCAGATTAGGTCTAACATGAATATTCTATGTTTTCCCCCCTCGTACCAAGTGAGCGTTAGGAAATATGTACACATTTACATTCGAAAAACACGTTTTTCCTTAATATTTTTACCAGTATCTCAAAATAGTTAATTCTATCAAAAAATTGTCAATGAAAATGTTGTTCAGTTTAAAATTCTGAATACAATGGGCACCCACATTAGTATTTTTGTTCAAAATTAAGGTCGCTGTTCTAATTTCAAAATTTTGCCTTAAGAGGTTACTTCAGTCAAACGAAAAGACTCGCTTGCCAATGCTAATCCTATGGAAGAAATTTATAAAGATATCTCGGTCGCAATTCAATATTTTTAAATGAATTCTTTTGCATTGAATAGTTGCGATCGATCTGTATAAAGGCCGTTGTTTACTTTTTCGATTTTGTTTACAGGTATTTCTTATGAGGACACTTTCATTTTCGGAACCGGTTTCGAAAGTAAAAGCATCCTCATAAAAAATATCTGCAGTCAAAATCGGAAAAGTAAAAAACGGCCTGCATACAGATCGATCTCAATTATTCAATGCAAAAGAAATCACTTAAAAATATTGAAATGAGACCGAGATATCTTTATAAATTTCATCCATAGGATTAGCATTAGCGAATGTGCCTTTTCATTCGACTGAAGTAGCCTCATCGCTAATCAAGAGCTTGAAGTCCGAAGAGACCAAGTTACCTAAGAATATCTCAAAACAGCTAAGTCTATCAAAAACATTGTCAGTACAAATGTTGTAGGGCATAAAATTCTGAATAAAATGAGTACCCACATTAATATTTTTGTTCAAAATTAAAGTCGCAATTCCATTTCAAAATTTTGCCTTAATCACTAATCAAGAGATTTAAGATAGGAGAGAGCCGATTACCTTAACAATATCTCAAAACAGCTAACTATATCAAAAAATTGCCAATACAGATGTTGTAGAGAATAAATTTTGAATAAAATGAATACTCATATTAATATTTTTGTTCAAAATCAAGGTCGCAATTTCAGGTTAAAAATATTAAAGAAAAACGTGTTTTTCGAATGTAAATGTGTACATATTTCCTAACGCTCACTTAGTACAAAGGGGAAAACATAGAATATTCATTTTAGACCTAATCTGAAAGGATTAAAACGATTTCCAGTTTTCCCCTAATTAATTCTGAGTTCAACCCTCTGACCACGGTGCCAAAACTTTAAAGTAGAATTGTGACCTTAATATTCAACAAAAGTGTTAAGTGTAGGTACTCATTTTATTTAGAATTTTAAGATCTGCAACTCTAGCAGAATTTTAAGCTCTGTATTGACAATGTTTTTGAAAAAATTAGTGATTTCGAAATAGTGTTATGGTATTTAAAAAAAAAACGTGTTTTTGACTATAAATCAATGTATAATTCCTAATGCTCCCCTAGTACGAGGGGAAAACGTAGCATATTTATTCTAGACCTAAACTGAAGGGGTTAAAACAATTTCCAGCTTTCCCCGAATTATTTCCGAATTGGGCCTTTTTTTTGCTCCCTAATAAGTTCCAGTACCAGCGGCTTACATTCATTATCCCCCTCTTCCCCCTACTACATATACACTGACAAAAAATTAAACACATTGATGACTTAATATATATATATATATATATATATATAACCATAATATAATTACAAATCATCATCTATTTCCAATTACTATAATTAATTCAATAAATTAATAAATTTAGCATCTAATTATAACTGTAACATTACACAAAATTCAGATGAACCCTATACAAGCAATATAAATTAAGCAAAATCCACTAATTGACTAGCACATTACATACGATTAGTCCATATTAACATATGAAAAACCACCAAATTTTGAAAAAATTATCTATTAAAGGCATATGAAACAAAAAAACATCAAAATAATGTTGAACCATTAAATGACGTGTTGTAAACAAATAATAGATTAAATGGAAGGATGTTGCCGGAAGCTTATATAGCATTTCACTTTATCAAGGGTACATGAAATACCAATATAAGCAAAAGCATAGTCGATTTCTGTAACAGAATCCAGCATTAAGCTAAAAATTAGATTCTTTATGTACCCGATCGACCACACACCAAAAAAGCATATACCATGACATATAAATTGAATTAAAAAAAAATAATCAATACAAGATCCGTAAAAATGAACAATATAATTATATAGAAACATTTAAATTTAAAGACATACCCAGCAAGAGAATTGCATTGAACTTATTACAGCTTGAGCAAGTATCAATATTAGCACAGCAAAAGTTCCGCCAGTTTAATGGTACAGTTAAAATCGAATTCTTACCGTTGCAAAACAACACATTGTGGAGAAAATACACAACAACTTATGAACACGTAAATATATGTTTGGATAAATATATCCTTTGTCATTAACTTCATCCTACTCTAAAAGTATGCAATATGATATATAATCAGTACAATAAATTGTTTTGCACAAATGGATGCATTCTCCGAAAATAATAAAAAATAATCCTGTAAAAGATCAGAAAATGTTGACGTTGAAAGTTGTCAGAAATTTTCTGTGTCTTAAAATTTAAATATGTTATACTGATGAAACACAGCAAATACATATAAATGTAGTTATTTTACTTTGAACAAGCTCATAGTCTAAAAATAATTCTTTCGTCGTGCAATTAAATACTGTAGAAATTTCGAACTTTTTAATAAAGCGTTACAAAGGAACAATTTAAAATGTATTTATAAAACATTAAAAATTTCACGATAACTTCAATTCTGATGATTTTTATAATTATTTTTCAAGTTTTATGTCCACCACCTGAAGCAAAAATGTTCATAGCATTTCCTATACATAAATTTAATTTTGTTACATGAAAACACTAATTTCGAAAATGTAAAAGAATTAAATGATCTGTCATTAACAATAAAAATTCAATGCAAAATCATGTCAATAATATCTGTAACTGGAAATTACAACGGAAGGATTTATTAGTAACAATATCATTTAATAACTTGATTTTTTTTTAATTATATTTTGCCATGTGGGCATACAGCATATGGTAATCACCATAGCTACTAAGTTATCTTTAAAAGTTAAATATATATATATATTTAATAACATGCAAGAGAAATAACTTCTAATTTCAAAACTTATTTTGCCTTAAAAATACATATTTAATTGTTATTTCTGTATCTTTTATAAAAATGCACAAACGTTGAAAAATAAACCTCAGCAATTTTATGAGAAAAATGCAGTTATGCAAGTAAATATGAAAGCAAAGTCTTTTTTCCGTTCTAAATCTGTAATTTCTTTTTAACTTTCAATAAATCAATATTAATAAATTTTTCAATATATGAAGTTGTACAAAACTTAAATATAATTTTAAGCAATTAAACAAAGTAAATAATGATTTATTTCCTTACTTATTTTATTGTAAGTCATTATATAGCTATTATAGAAAAATATTTTTTATAAAATTAACTATTAAGAAAATAGCATTATATTAAATGGCTAATATTTACTGACATTTTTACAGTCAGATTAATAGCTTGTATTCACAAGAAAAATATATAGTGCTGCAACTGCTTTTTTTTTTTTTTTTTTTTTTTTTTTTCACAAAAATACAATACTAAAAATGTTGACAAATTTGGGTGTCAATGTACACAAGCAATAACTTTTAATGCTTATATATTTAAGCAATAATGAGATTATTTTATATGAAAACCATTTATTTATAAATCGAAATCTTTAATAATTATCAAGCAAGTTAGTTGATTAATCCTGAAAATGAAATAAATTTAGTCGAAAATCATAAAAAACATTGTAATACTGAAAATATTTATTCTATATAGAAAGATACAACTATGATAAACACATATATTCTTTAAAAAGTGATTTAAAAAATTAATATTACATAATTAATATTGTTCAAGGAAAATTTCTATTTCCAAATAAAAACTATATTTTTGGAGATAATCGCATTCTAACCTTTTTAGTGTTTCCTTAAATGTAATAAAGTAAATACATTTAATATAAACTGTAACACGAAAATAAAGACACTTTCTTCTTATATATTTCACTAACTATTCAGATGAATGCTGATAATGAAAAACATATATCGAAGAAATTTTTTTGTCATTATTCAACTAATTATTTTCATAATAATATAATTTATATATAATGCACAATTTAATTCAATTCACTTTTCGAATCACATTCCACACGAACATTCTTATTCTCAAAACTCTGAAGAACAAATATTGAAATTCCAAAAATGCACTTTATAGCTGTGTAGCTGCATATGTAGACGGCACAATCGCAATACTCAACATATTATTTGGATAATAATATAATTTAAATGCAACGTATATATTATTCCATAAATGAATTATTCCAAAAATCTGTTCCAGCTATGTAGATGACACAGTCACAATATACACTATGACGCAAAAGTTTAGACAATGACGTCATTCAGCTTTAAAATGTAGAATTATGACGTCAGAATTACAAAAACCTGTAAATATATTCAAAAACTGATTTAAAATGCTATGTACAAAAGACAGTCGTTTTATTTGCTATAATACTAATTTTTTTCATAAAAATTCAAATGTGCTTGTCGCAAAAGTTTAGACACTATTCTAAATTTCTTTGAATATTCGCTGGCATATGCAAATTTAGAATCGATGATGTCACAAATTTGGAGTACTTAAGTTCTGCAAACGATTGCGCTTCATAGTCGACATGCCGAGAGTTAAAGAAATTCAAGTGAATGAGGTTTCAAGGATTTGGCAGTTGAAAGGTGAAGGGAAGAGCGTTTCTGAAATTTCTGCTATTATTAATAGGTCAAAAAAATCTATTTATTGAGTTTTATCGAGTGGTTCCGAATATAAAGCAAAATGTCGGTCTGGGAGGCCACGTGTGACAAATGTACGAGAGGATCGCCTGATACAAAGACTAGCGAGTACTCAACAAATGAGCGTACGTGGAGTTCAAAGCTCATCGGGACTCTATGTATCAAAGGATACGATTCGTAGACGAATTTTGGAAAAAGGAACAATCGTTTATAGCAAAATGCAGAAGAAACCAGCTCTGAAACCACATCATAAGTTACAAAGACTTATGTGGGCTCGAAAGCATATGTCATATGGAGAGAAATGGCAGTCAGTCATATTTAGCGATGAAAAAAAGTGGAATCTGGATGGTCCAGATGGTTGTTTATCGTATTGGCATGACTTGCGGAAGGAATCTCGACGTTTTTTTAGTCGCAGACAAGGAGGGGGCTCGGTGATGGTTTGGGCAGCCTTTTGCTATAATGGACAAGTATCTCTGACCTTCACCAGTGGTCGTCAAACTTCACAGCATTATACACAGACATTAGAAGAAAACCTACTGCCATTTTCTGAGCTTCTAGGGGGTCCTCAGTGGGAATTTCAGCAAGACAATGCTTCAATTCACACTGCAAAACATTCAAAATCTTGGTTTAATTCCCATAATATAAGAGTTCTCGACTGGCCAGCATGTAGCCCAGATCTTAACCCTATAGAAAACCTTTGGAGCATCATGTGTCGCAAAGTTTATAGCAACGCTAGACAATACTCTTCTGAAAAGGAACTTAAGACATCTATTGAGAATGCATGGTACGATATCGATCCACAAACTATGCAAGATTTAGTTTCTTCCATGCAATCTCGTGTATATGACGTAATACATAAGCATGGATGCGCAACCAGGTTTTAAAAATTGTTTATTTCGATTTTATTTAATTTGTGTCTAAACTTTTGAGACAGCAGTTTATTTTTGTTACCATTTAATTTATTGCAATATGCACAATTCCACTTTTCTTTGTTATAAATATTGTTTATATGTACAGCACATTAATTTCAAGCAGTGATTTGAAAATTGAATAAATATTTTTCAAAGTATGTAAGAATTTCTTCATTGTCTAAACTTTTGCGTCATAGTGTATAAATATGGAATGTTACACATAAAAAAATTACGGGCTACTTTGTTAAACAGGGAACTCACTGAAAGAACCGTTTTAACGCGCCAATTGCTGGGCTCGCAGTGTTCCTAAAATTTTCACACTTTGCTACCACTATTTTAAAGCGATAATATTTATTGTATAATTCTGTTATAGATGTTAAAGGAATCTACCACGAAGAATTTTTATTTAAAATACTGGTAGCAAAGTGTGAAAATTTTAGGAACACTGCGAGCTCTGCAATTGCCAACGGACGTCTTCTAACAAAGAAAAATATTGGCGAAATCAGCATTTTAATTACCACTGCAGTCGCTGACCCCAGCCTACGGTTTACAAACCGTTATAAAGGGCTTGATGAGCTCATTTAAACTTTTTACCAGCGAGAAATAAATCATTGAATAAGAAGAAATAAGAAAAGTTTTTTTTTATATTATTTGGTATTTTTCTTAATGTGTTACATTTTTTTTAGTATAATTTTTGCAGTTTTTCTATTTTCAGACATATGGAAACTATACTTTAAATAAAGATTTTGTTGTAAAACTAGCAAATAACATATCGAATTTTCATGAAGAGGGCGGTGGAGGTAAATTGCCCATCCCTGAAATTTAATTAATTATATTTTCTTTGCGCTTAATTATTTTAAAAATATTTTTTCTCTTCCAAATAGCAATATATTATAATTAAACGCTAAGAGAAAATGTTGCTAAGAATTTTTCTTCAGAGGAGCACCCCTTAAATTCTCGTAGAAGACAATTTTAATTATGTTCTTCTGTTAGTGTTCATATATTTCAAATTTATCTTAAATGAGGAGGGGCAGTTCAGAAAAGAAAAGTCCCCTCGGCAAAAAAAAGGAAAAAAAGACAGAGAGAGAGAGAGAGAGAGAGAGAAATCAGTTCTCCATTTTGAAAAATGTCGTTAGAAACTTATTTTTAAACGATTAATATTTCTTAATTTTTAAATTTCTTAAAATTGTCTTACACGAGGAGTTCTGGCATAAATTCTTAGTTTAGCCTACTTCATATTTATATTCTGCATTTTACAAAAGCGGACTGGGCTGTGGACCCCAGGCATATCTGTTCTAAAATTTTGCTCCTCAGCACGTTTCTTTCTCCCGATACTCATAGCTCTTAGCATTTAGAGGAGCGGTTCTTCCTGTATACGATCATGATAACAAGTAATTTTTGGAAAACTTTATATTTTGTGAAAAGCAATTATTTCATTATTTATTGCGCCAAAAATAACTTAGCCCCAAACCTTAGTAAGCGAACTTTTCTAATTTTCTCAGATGTTCCATGATTTCTTCTTTTATAAATTATTACTAAATTAAATGGATGAAAGAGTATTTTAAATATCTTTCATCCATTCGGAAATATTTTCTGACAGTGCTGATATACATATTGCCATACAATTGTACGTTACAGTCATCACACATATGATACAATTGTACCGCATTCAGACACCTAAGTGTCTGAATTTCAGACATGTCACTATTATTCAGACATTTTTCTCAGTTCATTTATAACATGATCATAGTAAGACACTTATGTGTCTTAAATTTAGACATCTATGATGTCTGAAATTTCACATTTAGACAGTTAAATGTCTGAATTCATTTTTCAGTCACATATGTGTCTGAATTTAAGACGCCTCCATTTGCAGTGATCATGCAGAGAAACGCATTTAAAGTTTTAAACAAAGATTGGCTCCTAATAAAATGTTTAAACGCTTTTTAAGAAATTGCACGTGAAAAAGTAACTCCGTTCTGTAGCTAGTACTTCCGATTCAGTTTAACTTTTCCCGTTTCTACCTCCTTTCTGTACTGTTTAAATGTCCGTAAATAAATGTCAAATGTGTAATTTAAAACAATGCTTTTTCCGACATGCCGATTAAGAGTTTTTTCATAATTTTAGCACTCACAATTTCAGGCTTTTTATCGTCCCGTCGAGGACGTTAAAAAAAGTCTGTATTCTGGGGCCGGGATGGGCCCGGCCCGAGACTGGCGACTTTTTTCTGAAGACTTGGATAGGCCGGGCCTAAAGCATTTTTTCACATCGAACCAGGACTAGCTTCATTCTTTCTAGGTCTGCACGGGTCGAAATTTTCAGTCCCGATCTCGACACAACCCGTATTAAAATCATTGTCTCTGACTGACCTAATCCGTGTAAAAATAAGTAATATTTGGCCCAGCCAAAAAACTTTTACAAAAAATGCATATATTCTTAAATCGCCATTATTTTACAATTAAACTTTAAAATCCATTTTTTCTTTAATGGATAGTAGATTTAAAGGCAAAAAAATTTAAATACCGTAAATTTAGTGGAACTGAACCTGCCTATAATGGAATCCTTTCTGAACGGAAAAATCTGTTGATCCATGCAAAATTAATATAATAATACCTGAGAAAAAAATGGGCTGCATTTACAACTCCTACGAAGGGAACTCGTCTATAATGCATTTTTCTTTTTCCTACGTGATTCCGTCTTAAAAGATTTTACTGTATACCATTTTTCAATGTCTCCAACACATGGAATATGGATTAATGATATTAAAGGATAAGTGAAGCATATACATATAAATAGAGACTAGCAGGAATGACCGAGCTAAGCTCAGTCAAAATGAGCTTTGTGTTTATCTCGATATATTATTCCCACTAAATCATTCTTGCTGTTTTAGATACAATTAGCTTCACCCTGAGACATAGTGACCCAAAATGACGCACTAATCGAATTTATTCGAACATGCGACCTAATACAATGCTCTTCTCGAGCCTGAAAACGATGGAATACAAAATTTAGTGAAAATCGTTAGTCATATTCTAGATAAAATAAACTTGACCCACGTTGATTCAAAAATCCACTAACCGAAATTTATCAAAAGTGTGAGCTATTTCAATGGTATTTTTGTTCTGTGAAACGGTATAATAAAAAAAAATTGTCAAAATTGTTTGAACATTTTTGAGATGGATGCCGTGAGCTTGACCCCGACCCATTATCACCAAAATGACCCACTAATATAATTTTCTTGAGCATGCGACCCAACCCACTGGTTTTATATTGTCCAGAAACGGTGTAGTACACAGTTTTGTCAAAATCTTTTGAGCCGTTTTTTAGATAAAGTTAGCTTGATCCTGATCCATTAGGACCCAAAATGACCCATTAATTGAATTTTTTCGTACATGCGACCCTGCCCAATGGTCTTATCATGCTCGGAAATGGTATTATACAAAATGTTTTCAAAATGTTTTGAAGCGCTTTTTAAATACAATTAGCTTGACCCTGACCCATTGTGAGCCAAAATGACCCACTAATCGAATTTCCTTGAACATGCGACCTAGCCCAATGGTCTTCTCGAGCCCGAAAATGATAGAATACAAAATTTAGTCAAAATAGTTTAAGCCGTTTTTTAGATAAAATTAGCTGGACCCTGACCCATTGTGACCCAAAATGGCCCACTAATCGAATTTTCTCGAACATGTGACTTACCCCAATTCTCTTCTCATGCCCAGAAATGGTATAATATAAAATTTGGTAAAAATATTTTGAGCTTGTTTTAGATACAATTACCTTGACTCTGGCCCATTGTGACCCAAAATGAACCACTAATTGAATTTTCTCGAACATGTGACTTAGCCCAAACGTCATCTCATGACCAGAAACGGCCGTATATTAAAAAAAAATTGTGAAAATGTATTGAGCCGTTTTTAGATGTAATTAGCTTGACCCTGACTCATAATGACCCACTAATCGAATTTTCTCAAACACGTGACCCATCCCAATGGTCTTTTTGTGTCCGAAAACAATAGCTTACAGAATTTCGTCAAAATAGTAGAGCCGTTATCTAGATAAACTTAGCTGGACCCACGGTGACCCAAAAATGACCCACTAATCGAAATTTCTTGAACACGTTATCCATCCCAATGGTCTTTTCGTGCCTGAAAATTGTCAGATACAAAATTTAGTCAAAATCGATTGAGCCGTTCTCTACATATAATTAGCTTGACCCTGACCCATTATGACCCAAAATGACCCACTAATCTAATTTTCTCGAACACGAGACCCATCCCAGTGGTCTTTTCGTGCCCGAAAACAGTAGAGTGCAAAATTTCATCAAAATCGTTAGAGCCGTTATCTAGATAACTTAGATTGACCCACGGTGACCCACAAATCACCCACTAATCGAATTTTCTCGAACACGAGAGCCATCCCAATGGTTTTTTTCGTGCCTGAAAATGGTTAGATACAAAATTTAGTCAAAATCGATTGAGCCTTTCTCTAGATATAATTAGCTTGACTCCGACCCATTATGACCCAAAATGACTCACTAATCGAATTTTCTCGAACATGAGACCCATCCCAATGGTCTTTTCGTGCCCGAAAATGGTTAGATACAAAATTCAGTCAAACTCGATTGTGCCATTCTCTAGCTATAATAATTATCTTGACCCTGACACATTATGACCCAAAATGACCCATTAATCAAATTTTCTCGAACACATGACCCATTCCAATCGTCTTTTCGTGCCCGTAAACAGTAGGGTGCAAAATTTCGTCAAAATCGTTAGAGCCGTTATCTATATAAACATAGCTTGACCCACGGTGACCCAAAAATGACCCCCTAATCGAATTTTCTCGAACATGTGACTTAGTCCAATGGTCTTCTCGTAATCCAAAACTGTAGAATATAGAGTTTAGTGAAAATCGTTAGAGCCGTTTTTTAGATAAAAATAGCTAGACCCACAGTGACCCAAAAATGACCCACAAATCGAAATTTCTCGAACACGTGACCTAGCCTAATAGTCTTCTCGTGCCCGAAAATGGTTGGATATAAAATTTGGTCAAAATCGATTGAGCCGTTCTTTAGATATAATTAGCTAGACCATGACCCATTATGACCCAAAATCACCCACTAATCGAATTTTCTCGAACACGAGACCCATCCCAATGGTCTTTACGTGCCCGAAAACGGTAGGGTGCAAAATTTAATTAAAATCGTTAGAGCCGTTCTCAAGATAAAATTTACATACACACACACGCACAATTTTTGCTCGCATTATATAGTATAAGATACATTAATAAAACAAATAACCACAGCTTTTGGCGCTTCTTTAAAAATAATAATTATAAACATGAAAAAAGAAAAGCTATATTAAGTACACTGGTGTCCAAAATTAAGGACCAGTCACAAAATGCTAATATTTAAGTAAGCAAATACTCAAAAGGAAATAATATAATTCAAATAATTACTATCCCTACAGCACAGCTAGTCCAAATAGCATCTCATTCATGTCACACATGGTCACAAGTGTCACAGTCACTACGGTGAAACAAAAAATAGGAAATTCCACACGTCTCATTTCGTGTCTCAAATGATCACTATATGTGACTCCACTTAGATGTCAATGTGACTGCTGCTTTGTGACGAATCACCAGGTGGCATTACAATGTAGTTACATTGTGACTCTCATTTATAGACTCAATTTCAAAGTCATCATGAACGTTGCATTATGATAAGTCACCAAATAATATCACATTATAGTCACATGGTGACTTTTCACAAAAGAGCACAATGGTGACATCACAGTAGTCTCTTTGTCACTTGAAAGTCATTGTGTGACTTTAATGTGATATTATTTGGTAACTTATCACAATGCAGCGTTCACGATGACTTTGAAATTGAGTCTACAGATGACAGTCACATGAGAGTCACAAAGTAACTACATTGTAAAGTCACATGGTGAATTATCACAAAGCAGTAGTCAGAGTGACGTCTCAGTGGAGTCACATATAGTGATCATTTGAGACTCATAATGAGATGTAAGGAATTTCCTATTTTTTTGCTTCACCGTAGTGACTGTGACACTTGTGACCATGTGTGACATGAATGAGATGTTATATGGACTAGCTGTGCTGTAGAGGCACTAATTATTCGAATTATATTATTTCGCCCCTCCAAGGTGAAATTTCTTAGGTACCGACAAACCAAAAATATGCTCTTAAAGCAGATATCTTCATCTAATCGATACTGTAATCGATTTTACAAAATATGAATTTTAACACTTTCAAATACACCAGCGAACGCAAGTCATTTTGTGCGCAACCATATTTTTTTCTATTCTAAAAGTAACTGAACGACTAAATGTCCGCATTTTAACACAAACTTTCTAGGACATCTAAATAGATTTACAACACCTACAAAAATTTTGAAACGTCCGGACTGGTATCAATATTTGTTTTCAAAATAGAATTGTGTGAAAATTTCGACGAAATCAGTAAAAACCTAAATGTTTCGTCGCGGTTTCGCTCATTTTCGGTACATATAGACTCCAAAAATCAAATTACGCAGAAAATAAAATACCATATAGCATATAATTTCAATTCAATATTTTTTCATTTAAAAATATAAATTCAGATAAAATGGGGTTAAAGATATAAAATCATACATATTTGTGGATGATTTAAGGGTCATTCATCACGGGTCCGGGCAACGTCGAGTAGGTTAGCTGTTTTAAATAATTTAATAAATGTATTGAAAATTATCACCACTTAACTGTAACTGTGATTGAGCATCTTGATGTACCATAGTTCAGATGCTTGTTTTGGCATGTTGCTTGAGCACGTATAGCAGCATGCTACTATACGTGACTAATGGTAAGTGAAATTTGTTTTTTGATTCATTTTGCTTTTTTTTCATATTTGTTTTCCATTTTTCAATGCAATATGCCGACAGTATAATAGACGATTCTTAGCGCAATTTTGCCAGAATATTATATGAAATATTGCATTTTTTGTGTGACGTGTTCTGCCTGCTGAAGATCAGACATCCACGCGTCACCATATTAGCCTCAAAATTTCATGCTAATTTATCTAAATTCAATTTTGTTCCAATATATCATTAAATTATATTTATTTCAATTTTTCTGGCATCATGCATCATTAAATATGATTTTGAATTTAATTTCATAGTAGGTTTTATTTAACTAGTATTTTTTTTGTATTTTTATGTAACTATTATGTATAATATATTACTACGTGAGAACTCTAAATGGAGTTTTTGTCATTCTGTTGTTCGATTTGTTAGCTAATTATTAAATTAAAACGTATTATATATATATATATATATATATATATATAGATATATGTATGTATGTATATGTATAACCATTAATTAAACATTACCGACCACCCACAAAAATTGTGATAGTATGAATGAATTGACATATATATATATATATATATATAGATAGATAGATAGATAGATAGATAGATATTAATTTGCCATCTTTAATTAAAGATTTGGGCAGATTTTGTGGGAAGGATAACTTGTATTTTGATTTTCACAGGTATTATATATGTATATATATATATATATATATATATATATATATATATATATATATATATATATATATATATACATATATAATAAAACTTTTTGTAATTATGAACTAAAACGCTCATGAGAAATCGACAATAGCTATGAACCAAATATATACTGTTTACTGTAATTTTCAAGTCAATGTTTCTCTTGTTATAAGAATATGTTTAACACCTTCACAAATTCAGAAAGGTAAATTTCGTTTTACTAATGCAGCGAAATTTCTGCCAATAAATAAGGCATTTTTTTTAATTCTAAAATAGTGGTGACAAAGTAATTAATAAATTAAAGCCACGAGTATAATCGTGGTTGGCAGCGAATTAAAGAATTTTATAATGGTTTATACATCATTTTTAATTTGAATATATTCCTTTATTATTTATACATTCACATTAGTTGTTAGGCAGTCGTTTTCTGTAGAGAATAAAGCTAAAATCGGAATAATTTATTCTCTCTGCACCCGAACGACCAGGTGACCAAAATAATAGTAGAAAAATTAATACTGAATTATATGAAAGGCCTTGAAATAGAAAAAAAATATATTTAAATAATTTATATTATTATGTATAAATGAAAATATGTATTATTACTCAGCTTATCCTATATAATTTTTCAAGATTTAATCCTAATTCCCTGCTGCACATGTTGTATTTTACCGCTATGAGTAAAGGTTATTTTTACACTTAAGTTAAAACAAATATTATATCCCGTGTTTGCAGTTGATCTTGTTAAAGTACTTTGATAAATGCATTTAATTAATAAAAATAGGAAATCATTACAATATTAAAATTTAAATTGCCTATTAACACTTTTAAGTTTATATAACGAATTCAAAAAATTCCCAAATCACTTAATTTACAATATTATAGCTTATATATATATATATATATATATATATAAAAGTCATGGTAACTTTTTATTGGATAAATAAAAAGTTAAAGATAAAAACTATATTTTAACATTTTTGTTATTATTTTAAAAGATATATTAAGGGGGGGGGGGAGGCTTTCCTTTTTAGTCCGTCTTTTGTTACCGAACCTTCTCCCATGTCAGTCCTTCAATTATGTAAAGCTGTGTGGACTTCTGACCAGGGCTAGAGAAAAGTTAAGAGAAAAGTTAGCCATTCTCAGCCATTTGGGCCTATTTTAGAGAGCGTTTATTGGCGCACTAATAAATCCATTATAATTGTTGTTTCAATTCTCATAAAATTGCACGCATTACAGAGAATATTGGGCGATTGATGACCTGTGGCAAGCTAACGGGAAAATGGCCTTAAAATTAATGTATTAATTTATAATGAATTTCTGAAAATTTAAAAGTTGCACTGTCATCGGAAATAAAGCTGTGAGCGTAATTTTTTAAATTCTAGTATATCTAGTAGGTTAAAAAACAATTACAAAATTCCATCTTTACGTACAAAAACAAGTCGAATTAAATAAAAGAGTGTAAAAAAAGCCAATGAGTTGAAAACTTCTGTTTATAAATTTATCTTGGAAAGAAGCGAGAAAGAGGGATACGTCAAAATGCATGCTCCCCCCGGCTGAAAAAAAACTCTAGTTTCGGTCTTGCGCACATTCATCCTTGGAGCAGAAGAAGACTTTCTTTTCAGGTAATCCCAATAATCTATGTTTTAAACTTTCTATGTAATCACTTAATAAAAAATGATCAATGCAGATCCTTGCGTTGTTTTGTTTTGTTCTTTTTTTTGGTGGGGGAGGGGGGGGGGGGGGCAATTATGTCTTTCCTCTTGCATCTTTGTGTAAATTCTTTATATAACTCCACATTCTTCTGTGGAAACTGGGGAAAAATTGCATCTTTTCCTCTTATATTACAATACATATTTCGGCATGTAGTAGCTCCACAAGATGCATATTTGAATAATAATAAATTTTGGTTAGTATAGAAAATTAAAATACAAAAATTGCAAACATAATAAAATGAATATCCTATGTGCTTTTTTCAAAGCAGCTCATAGGAACCAATACTTCTCTTTAAGTCAGCGTGAACGCAATGACGTCACAGAGTTTCCGGTAGGGAGGAAAGCTAGTCTCTAGGCGGCATAGGTCACCTCAAAGGGATGACCTAGCCCAGGGATGGCGAATCTATGGCACGCGTGCCACTTTTGGCACGCGAAAGAATAATTTTGGCAGGGCATTTCCGTGACACTAAATCAAAACAAAGTGGGATAACACAAAATTCCGATAGATCTTTTCTAAATTCGATCAAATGATTTTAATTGCGGCATATAATATTCCAATCTAATTAATCATGGTCTAATTTTTTTTAAGACGATATTTGAAAATTATCTATAAGAATTGGCTATTAGAGATTATTAAATTCCGATGGTAAATTTATGGCAACTTTGAATTTATTTCAGAGCTATTCAAATAAACTGGCGTTTGCTATTTTAACAGTAAGACGCAACAACAGAAATCAAATTACATTGCATTAATTCTTTTTTCTAAAATATATTTGTTGCCATAATTATTATAGTGTAATACCTACATGTATGTTTCTCATCTTTTTCAAATATTAATAGAAAATTTTAGACCATTATTTTTCTACCCACTAAATTAGTTTCTGTGCACGTCACGGTCATTTAAATATTTTTTGTTCAAGTTTGGCACGCGTCAACAAAAAAGTTCACCAACCCTTACCTTTCTCTAGCCCTGCTTCTGACTGTTTCGCGAGGAGCCTGGGATCTATGCCCCACATCCCCAACCATAAAGACTGGAAGCACTAAATTGGAATTTGATTCATGGCAGTAATGGGAATAAAAACTTAATAAGATGGAGGGGGGGGGGGGGGATAATTTCTTGGATTCATGTTGCAAAACTAAAATAAAAATTATTAAAAATAAGATACTTAAATTTAATTATAAGAATAATTTAGGGTACAAGCTGTGCGTTGGAAAGAATTGCGTTTTGGCCAGCGTATGGAGGCGGGGTTCGCCAGTTTGCTACGCTAGAGTACAACTTTATGTCGAAACTTAATACTACTATATTTCTTATGTCTGCAATAATAATTACATGCCAATATATGGTATACCCTGAGCTCTACGTTTCATAAAATACTGACACACAGCTATTAATTAGTACAATTTTCCATTATGACCGATTAATTATTTTCGACGATAACCTTGAAAACTAGAAAAATCTTCGAGACCAATCTTTCGGGAAAATTCGCCACTGGTACCTCGTTACAATAATAAAAATACTCAATTTCATTTTAAATATTCGGATGAATGCTGAAGTAAAAGAAAGGGCGAATTTTTACACTGTTGTATGTGTGCGCATGTGCGTGTGTTTGCATATATGTGCGTGCGTGTGAGTAAATTTAAACTATCGTTTCAGAAAGATATTTAAATGGCAAGGTTACCAATGTACAAATTTCATCCCTAGAATTAAAAGTATTGAAAAAATATGGAAAATAGAAATCACCTTTCGATTTAAGGTTCATTTCACGACAAACGTTCAGCAGCTCCTCCCTCTCAACTATTAACCCAAGGGAAACGTAATCAACCTCTGTTTGAAATTAGACACCCTCATTTTTCCAGATGATTGGAAAAATAAAATGCATTTAATTTCGTTTTCCCACCACAACTCTTCATTAACTGTCTAGCATTTTTTTATTATCAGAAAAAAAACCTTAAAAAATCCCGAAGGGTAGAGCTTATTCTCACGAAAAATTGTGGGAGGAAAAAAATAGTAGAAAAAAAAAACCTCAGGGTGATGAAACAGAAATGCAGCAACATAAAAATACGCAAAAAAAAAAAAAAAATATTTTTTCCAAATTTTTTTATGTTCCGTGCAGGTTTTCCTGTACTCCGGATATGTTTGCGCATCGCAAGTCTCTCTTCTTTTTTATCCACCCATCGCCCGAAAAACCGAATTTACATCTGTTTTACAAAGACTGAGGGAGTACCCATGGAAAAAGAAAAAAAAGGCCGGCATTCCATAGAGGGGTAAACTGAGACAACACCTCTCGTATTTTTCGGGGGAGGAAAATTTTCCGTTTGAGCAGACAACTCCGGTTGCTAATCCCGTTCGCCGGATTGTTACCGCCTAGGCCTGCGCAAATGCAATTAGGCCCGCCTAATAAAATAATTGGCCGCCTTCTCTGTGACTTTAAACGGGTACAGGGACTGCAAAGAACGTCGGATTAGGAAGCAGGGTGCATTGTTAAAAGGGTTTTCTGTGTGTGCGTGCTTTCCAGGATTTTTCGCCAGAGGCTATGTTAAAAATGTGGTAAAAGAACGTGTGCCAGAAATTCTCCGACTGAATAGTCTGATTTAAATGCTGTTTTACTAATTATTAATGGCTAAACGCGAAAATTCCAGTTTTTCAATAAAATATTTTGTAAGGATAAAATTATTTCTACACGAAGGAACGAAATAGATTACTAAAATTTTTTCATACTATCATTCCCAAGTATCACATGCTGTTTTACACTGGTATGCTGATATCATTGTGGATTAATAAGTGCTAATCAACATTATTACATTCACTGATTAGTAAATGCTATTTTACTATAAATTAATGACTAAAAGCGAGATTTTGATCTTTTCAGTAAAATACCTTGAAAGAAAAATTTAGAAATTATTATTTTCTTGTTAATATAGGAAAAATATTATTAAATACTTTTATATTTAATATTTTTCATATTTATGATCGCCAAACTATTCCATCATGATTTTCAAACTGAATTCGTAATATTTCACAGTGGTAAAAACTGTTAGTCCAAGAGCTGTTAAACATTTTAGGGAAGGTATTTGAGGCACCCTGAAAATTTGTGCAACACTTCTTTTGCAATGGCTGAATACAAAATCGAATGTCTGGCTGAAGGATCGTGGCCCAAAAACTGTGCCAGACACGTGCCAAGTGCCATTTTTTGACTACCCCAAAAAAAGGTATTTGAGGCACGCTGAGATTGAGACAGAATAATATTTATACTTAGAAAAAAATATTTTGAAAACGACAGACACTTTAGTCGGCCCAAAAACTGTGCCAGACACGTGTCAAGTGCCATTTTTTGACTACCCAAAAAAGGTATTTGAGGCACGCTGAGATTGAGGCAGAATAATATTTATGCTTAGAAAAAAATATTTTGAAAATGACAGACAATTTAGTCGGCACAAAAACTGTGCCAGACATGTGTCAAGTGCCAAATGGCACTTGACACGTGTCTGGCACAGTTTTTGGGCCACGATCCTTCAGCCAGACATTCGATTTTGTATTCAGGCATTACAAAAGAAGTGTTGCACAAATTTTCAGGGTGCCTCAAATACCTACTCAAAAATGTTCAACAGCTCTCCTACTATGTTGTTAATGTTTCCTTTAACTTCGTATAACTTCTTACAATTTTTAGGTTTAAACAATGATAAATTACTGTGCCACAAGGGACGTAAATAAAACGAGACACATATAATTGCGCATCCATACATCACATAAAAGATCGTTCATGAAGTAATGAAGTGCGCAACTTTTCTTCTTCAAACAATTTGGAGAAAATATTACCGAATTGTAGATGAGCATTTACCATTTACTAAACAACTTGTCTTGAAACCTGTTATGTAAAATGAAGTTATAGAAGGAGATTATATTTATAGACAAGGTTACGTTTAGGTATATATGATTACTGTATTTGATCCTGGCATGCTCTATGTTACAAATATGCTTCAAAAAAAAAAAAAAAAAAAAAAAAAAAAAAAAAAAAAAAAAAAGGAGGTTCCGTTTATTATTTTTAAGTAAATTTTGTTTAACAGTATATGATGGGGCATAATGATTATGGGATCATGAAAAAAATATCAAAGTTCCGTTCTGAAATTTTTTTGTTGTTGTTGTTGCTCTGTTTTAAATCCGTGCAATAGTATCAAAGTTATTGTCCTTGTGACTTTTAAAAAATTGCATGACTATCACGAAGGGTGAAGTTGGATTCTATTATAAATAAACCTTTCAAATAGTGAAATGTTTTGATTTTTAAAATGGCACGGTGAGTAGTCGAGGTGAGCAAAATGAAATATATTTCTTACACTTCATTGATTTTGTGAATTCTACTTCTAAAATAAAAATATGTTTCTTGCATTAGGCATGGTTTTTACATTCGGGCAATATAATAATTATTTACTATATCATTGAATCTGTCACACCGCTGCATAACTGCTGGTAAAAGGTAACAATTATACTGAATTTTAATAAATTTTGCCTGAAACATGTAGCAGCTGATATATAATACATATTTGATAGTTACCAAACTTTTACAGTGCGATCTCTGTTCCATAACCTGATATTTGTTTGAATCTAAGTACAAAGATAGATTTTTTTTTTTTTTTTAATGACAAGATAAATGATCAAGGCAAGTAAAACGAAATAGATTTCATTCACTTCGGCAATTTTGTTATTTCAAATTCTAGAATGTTAATATGTTTTACAACTAACACATAATTGACTTATATCAATGCATTATTTAAGTTTTTTTCTCATTGTGTCTCTTACATCACAGTATCTAAAGGTCTCAGTACTATACACTTTACTGAGATTCACCTGATCAATGTCTTTTATAGCTGTTCGCTTCTGTCATAATTGTCTCTCACCGAACATTGATATACAGGAAATTCAATCTATTCTATCAGAAATAATGATAAGATGCACATTTACAAAGCTAAATTGAGGCTATGCTTGTAAATGTACAAAATAAAAACTAAAAAATTTAAAATCCTATTTAAATCTATTTAAATGAAAAAATAAATAATAAACATGGATGTCTTTGGGTCCAATCCATTCAAAGTGAGGCCGGGGCATTATAATAAATTTGGGGAACCCTTTTCCACTGTCACAAAAAAGTAAATTTTATATATATATATATTACTCTAAGAGTTACACATTTATATCTGCATTCAAAATATATAGAGTTTGGAACTTAATTTTCCAAAAAAATATGTAGTATGACGTATGAAGTTTTTAACAGAAATCGATTTGTATAAGCTTCAAATATGCGAATCCAAAATTACAGCGCCAAAATTACAGCTCTTTTATTCGGCCAAGTAGATTTTGATGAGTTATGCTTAAAAAGAACTTCTTAAAACACCATCAAAAACTTTTAAATACGCTAGGCCTTTCAAAAGATCTGAGTCTTTTTTCGTCAGGCGCAAAGAAGACGTGCTTCTACTATAAAAGCAGCAGCAAGACTGAAATGAGAGATAAGGGAAGGGAAACAGGCTGAAGAAACAGCAAATAGAAAATTAGATATCAACAGTCAATATGAAAGTAGAAGACAACAGCCAATCACAGAAGAGTATAATCAAAACAAAAGAACACAGGGGAATAAGGAAGCAAAGTGGGGGGGGGGGGATAAATAAATGAAAGCACACACATATTAAAATATGGAAACACACGAAATTAAAAAATAAATAAATGAATAAAATATAAAAAAGAGACTAATATTAATTATTAATTAATACAAAAAATAAATTATATGGTTGTACTGAAAAGGTTTTTCCAAGCTGCAAATAGCATTGTGGAATCAGATTTATCATTAACAATAACTTCACGATTAAGATAAATAGCTAAATTTTCAAGAAAGTCCATTTCAAAGATATTATTGGCATTAAAGATAATTTTAGCATTTTGAAAATTAAAACTATGGCCAAAATCCCAAGAGTGCTTGGCAATAGAAGATTTAGAAATTTCTTTATTAATTACATAACGAGAGTGTTCTTTTAAACGGATTTCAAGATTCCTTTTAGTTTGACCAATACAAGATAAATCACAGCCGTTACAAGGAACGTTATAAATTCCCCATTTACGAAGATTATAGGAACAGAAGATTTAGTGGAGGGGAATTTGAATTTATTGACAGTTTTAAAGTTAATGTTAAAATTGAAACCTCGTAAAACTTTAGCTAATTTCAAACATATAGGTGGATAAAAGGGGAGGACAACCAAATTATCAGGTTTGCTTTTGACAGACTTGGAAAGAGTATAGATTTATTAGACGGTCTATTGAATTTCTTCACAGCATTATTTATAACAGAAGGATTGAAACCTCTTTTGACAGCAGCAGTTTTTAAGTATAAGTTCATCCTTAAGGGATGCAGAGTCGGAACAAATTTTGAGAGCGAGCGATTTACATAAAACACGTGTAAAAAAACATACATTTTTTGGTTGACAGGATGATTTGAGAGAGCATGAAGTGGGTTAAAGACAGAAAAAGGTTTCCTATAAACACAAGTTTTGAGGAAAAAATCACATTTGGTAACTAAAACATCAAGGAAAGGAAGTTTATTACAATTTTCTAACTCAAAAGTAAACTGAATATGTGGGTCGATAGAAATGACAGTTTGAAGAATGGTAGAAATATCAAAAGGATTATCAACTACAACAAAAGTATCGTCAACATAACGCATCCAATGTTTAAAATTAATTAGATTTAATATTTTTTCTTAAAAATAATGCTTATAAATATCACAAAGAATTGGAGATAAAGGATTACCCATACTTCAGCCGTCTGATTGTTTGAAAAATTTATTATCAAATTCAAAAGTAGTTTGAGTGATGCAAATTTTAGTTAAATTAAGGCCAAGATTTTGTTAATTTAACTAAAATTTGCACCACAATTTCAAAGTGCTAACTTTTTAAAAAGTAAAAAAAAAAAATGTCTATTATTAAAGAATGACACGTTATCAAATTTTTTTTCTTAAATATTATGACGATACTCCAATTAGAACAGGTTTTTTGATAAAATATGTCGAGCGATGCCTATCCAAATCGAGGTAAACTGGAACTTTAAAGTCATTTTTCTCAAAACAGATATTTTTGACATTGCGCGCATCCTACATATTTCCAAAACTAAATAACATAGAAACTTAATATTTTGTATTATATTGTATTTTATATAGTTTTGTAACCTCTACCTATTTAAGTATAAGTACCTGTAATATATTTATTATTATTATTATTTTAATTTTTACTGAAATTTTATCATAAATTTTGCTTTTTATGGTTTAGTTGCCTGAAAAAATAATTTCATCTGTTGATTTGATTATTATTTTAGGTTGAAGTTAAAGTACATTATTTTAGGACTATACTATGTAATATTAACTGGATATATCAAATATATTTTTTATAATCCGGCTCGCAACACATGTATGTCAAATCACATTTTTGAAATTCCTTAATTAGTATGTCTTAATTAAACTATTTTCTGATTATTTTTCATTAAAAGTATTTAAAGGAATGCGTAAACAAATATTTGTACAATTTACTTAAAAAAAAAAAAAAAAAAAAAAAAAAAAAAGCAGCTTAATTTGAAGAAATATTTACAGCTCCAAGAATTTTTTTTAAATATTGTGTTAAAATCAAGTAATATCGAGCTGCTGAAGGTGATCTCCTCCCCCCCCCCCCTTCTCCTGTAACACTTTCCGGCGCGGAGTAATTCTGTTTATAAACTGATGAAATAATGGACTGACACCAGAATTTATAAACGAAGTTATTAGAAAATATGAACTTGCTTATTTTCATATACATCATAAAAGGAAAATTTTAATTAAATATTCTTGGTGCCGTATGTCAGTTTTGGAATTAAAATTAGGTATTCTTTTTTAAGGACACCGCTCTTGAAAGGGTTAAGGCGGCTCTCAAATATCTTGCCCAGTAACGCAAAACTTACTGACACATTTTCTGATTCATTTTTACACGTAAACTAAAAAAAATTGGCACGCCTGACTATTGAATCGATTTCGAATCGAACAGCGTTTTCCACTTTTTTTTTTTTTTAATAAATTACTTATCGAATTATAAGTGATTATTGTTTTCGACCGATTTTCTCCTTTCGCACGGTGTCGCGTCCGGAAATTCCACTCAAAACGCAGACTTTGACAGTATTTTCAGAAAGATTTTCGGTTTTCACTAAAAAAAAATGGAAAACGCCATTCGATTGCATAGTTTTTGAATGAGAAAATCTGCCAATTTTATGCATTTCAGAACTAAAAAGAATTCAAAAATGTGTCAGAAAGTAGCTGCTTCGGATTTTTGATCAGATTCAAGTGAGGAAGAGAAACATTTCAGATAAGACTTAATATGGCACCATTATAGTTACCATGGAAATTTCTCAGTGGAATTTCGAAGACAAAAAATAGTCATAATATTGACTTAATCCTGTAATGAAATTATGAAACATCTCTAGATGTTTTCAAAAGGAAGTACAAAAGTAAATAAAAGAATCCACCAAATATAAATCCTTTTATTTTTCTCATCAACAGATTTCGACTTTGTATTTGAATTGTTATTCAAAAGTGCTTTCTTCAGTAAGGAAACATTTCAGAAAAGACATAAAATGACAATAGAGGAACATGAGTTACCATGGAAATATCGCAGCGAAAGTTCGGAAAAAAAAAATTTATAAAATTGGCATAAACTAGTAATGAGATTATAAAACTCCAGCTGTTTTCAAAAGAAAATATAAAAGTAAATATAGATACCACCCAATATAAAATCATTTCATTTGTCTCATCAACAAATTTTGCCATTGCATTTACTCAAAACTGCTTTCTCGAGGAAGCAAGTATTTCAGAACAGATATAAAATGAAAATAGAAGAACATGAATTACCGTGGAAATATCGCAACGTAACTTCGGAAGAAAAAAATAATTAGTCATAATGTTGGCATAAACCTATAATGAGATTATGAAACATCTCTAGCTGTTTTCGAAAGAAAGTATAAAGGTAAATAAAGAATCCAGCAAATATAAAACCCTTTCATTTGTCTCGTCAACAGATTCGTGAACGCTCCATCAGTCTCCCACCCACCGTGGTTCTCCACAAGCTGCGTCAGCCGATTTGATGCTTCACATAGCACTAAAACGGAGTCGCGTGCGCCGCTTGCACGATTTTACTTTTGGGGTCGCTTGTAATGATGTCATTCAAAGAGGTTCTTCGAGCAATAATTGTTTCCAGAAATGTTTACATTTATTTTTTTTTCATAGTTTGTTTTAATAAGCATCATATTAAAATGAAAACACCATTGCGAACCATATTTTTAAGCAGATAGTACAATACACATTAACCCTTAAATGCATAGTGATGCATATCTACATCAGTTTTTATTTAATTCTTAGCTATATAGAAATATTAATCCTGTAAAAATTACAAAAATATAAAGTTAAAAATCCATCTTAAAATTTCTGGTGTCTAATCTTTAACATAAGAGTAAAAAAACATAATTCTAAAAAAATAATTTATGCATTTAAGGATTAAGTTTTAGAAAATAAAAAATTATATAAAATAAGGTGTTTAGGTTCGTATTTATTAAAATATTTACTAATTTGCAATATTTTAGTTTTTACTCGTATTGCAGATGTGCAACATAAGAAAAGGTTGACGTATTATACGAAAAATGTATCTCTGATTTTTTTTTTTCATTATTTTTCCTGTGTTAAAAACCTTTCAAAAATCATATATAATTTTTTCGAAACAAAATTAAAAAATCATGCATTTAAGGGTTAAGCCATTTTTATTCTTAAATGGACGAAATTTATAGGTATTCTTATTCATATACAAAGAAATAGAATAGCACATCTTTGTTACTTATCAGAAAAAAACGGGATTTTCTTTCAGAAAATGATGCCAAAGTTGGTGTTTTAAGCCAATTTTCGAGATATAACAATCCAGAAAAGGTGGTCATGTCATTCGAGTATAGAGTAATCTATTATAACTCAAGTTCTAATTACATTTATCGAAACATAAAAAATGCTGTTTGATTCAAATCACGTCAGTAGTCATTCCTGAAAAGAATCATGCATCATACAGGGTGTCTTGGAAGTCTGTTTCCATTTCAAGAATTCATTTTTAAAATAATAATAAATAATCGTCGTATCAGAGTGCGGTTTGCACCGTAAGACTTCTCAAAGTGTAATTAGTTCAAAGTCCAAAGCTCAACAATTTTTTGGCCCAAAAATTCTGACCATTTGACAAGTTTTATGATGCAAAACGCACTTGTATACGACAATTTGTTATTTTTTTAGTAATTTTAAAATGTGAGCTGGCTTATGGGAATGTTTTAATATTTTTTTTTTTCTTTTGTCCGAAAAAAATCCACTCTTTGACAAGTCTTATGATAAAATCCGCACTCCGATACGACGCGACGATTTGTTATTTTTTTTAATGAATTTTTGGATTGCGAACCAACTTAGAGGCGACTTTATATTGTATTATAAAAGTAACTCCGTGAATGCGTCAGAAAATTTTCGCGTTTTTGAAAGGTGAAAAATATTTTTTTTCGGAACAACCCTAAACGTATTTAAAAGTTGAATTTTCAATGTTTATATTAAAACAGCACTTTTAGTTTTAAACATTTTGACACTAAATTTATCGTATCTGCACTTTTTTGTTTAAAAAAAGTCAGACAAAGAATCGACGTATTTGATTTTTCTTTAAGGATATTTTGAAATTTTATTTTTTCCCTCTCAACAAAGCGAATCTCTTTGATACAGTCACAAACACTTTCCATTATTACTTGCTTGAAAATTTCAAGTGTTCACCGCCAGATGCCTAAGAATTTAATAGCATTTTCTATTCTCCTTTATCTATATTCGATATATCTTGAATTGTGGCTGATTACATTGGTCGGCAAAAAAACTAAAAATTTTCCTCCCTGCAAACTAAATATGTAAAGTGTACAGATCTAATATTCCTATTTCTAAATATGTTATCCAAATTGCTCCAGCACGTACCATTTTTCCGAGAAACAGTTTTATAATGATAACGCATAGTGAAGGATTATTATATTAATTTGCGATGCTAGATAAAACTGAAATCACGAAAGAAGTGTTTTCACAGTCTTAGATATCGAATTGATAAAATATAGCATTGAAATTTAATTTAAATAGTTGTACAGTGCATTTTTTATGCCTCTCCCCCCCTTTTCGTGTCCGAATTTGCCATTTGCTATCGACTATTTTCATTCCTTATGTCGCTGTAACTCGGGTAATCATATTTATACCTTTACTTGCAGGTAATTTACATATTATTATCTACATTTTAGGGTTTAAAAAATTTCCACTTATGTTTTAGCAAGATATAAAATACCTTAATTTTAAAAGCAAACCCTCCTACCAAAAAAATGGTACGTGATACAGTAATTTTGTTACCATATTTTTATTTAGTGAAATCTGTAAGAATCAACTATTATTTTTACAGAGAGGATTTTGGTGCCGACCAGTGTTGTTACACTTCGACCACCGGTATTTTCATATCCCAAAAAAATGGTTCTAAGCGCCAACCCTGATGGTCATTTTTATATTTTAAAAAAAAAACCGCTGTTGGATTTCTTGATATTTTAAAAAGAATATCTACAGATTTCTCGCTTTTATGAATGAACATCGCTTCGTGAACGTGTCAGAAAGTAGTCAGTTTGGATTTGAAAACAGCCTTAACTCAAAACTTTGAAATCCTTATATCTCGGGATACAAATTTTTGTATTGGACTCATCAGAGTAACTCCATCACAGAATAAAATTATTGGAATTTTATACCTTATAAGTGTAATAATTATCTGTAAAACGAATCGAAATCGTGGAGATATTTTAAAACGTAAAAGTTTTGTCAAAAAATGTTTGACAAAATTCTAGTAATATTCAGTTTCTTCGCATAGTTTTGGAAACTATAATATTATGTTTTATTATGTAAAATATATTAGGCTCAGTCTAAGGGAAATGATGACTACCTTTATGACTTCCAAATATTGTCAGACATTTCGTGCATTTGTTGCAAAAAAAATAATAATAATAAACCTGCGCGCAATATTAAAATTTATTATTTTCAGATAAAAAAGTTTCTTTTTTTTTTTTTTTTTAATTAAAGAAAAGCGTAGGTAGATGCGCTCATTTTTTGTTTGCTATGTCTGATATAAAAAAGAAAAACAGAAAGCGTTCAAGCATAAATTTGGTTTTAAAATGTCTGGCAATAAAATGACTTTCATTTAACACTAGAAAGACGGCGAGCGGTCATTTTGACCGCTACCAAATGAATATATTTTGGTTCGAACCAGAAATTTCTTTGTAAAACTAGTTTAAAAGATACAAAGGAAAAAAGCTAGTTAAATAAATATATTAATAATTTAAAATAAAAATACTGGTGTGAAATATTTTTATAAAGTTTGAGTAAAATTCTCCGCCTTTCTAGTGTTAATATAGAAAGAGAAAATTCTATTTTTTAACCGATTAAATGTGTAGAAAGATATAGTATCAGCATAAAGATACTTTAAGTTGGTTCTCAAAAAAATATTTTTCCTCACTCAATAATTCGAAACTTTCTGACACATCCACAGGGTCAATTTTACGTGTAAAAGAATGAAATTTGCAGTTACAATTGTTGAAGTTATTTGGAAACGAAAAGAGTTCTCCATTCTTTGATAAATGTGTTACATTTTGAATTGTAATCTATACCTTTCCGATTAAGACATTTCCTAAGCTGTCGCCCCTGAAAAGGGTTTAAAACGCGTCGGGAAGATTTTGATGCTTTGAAGGGCAAAGTCCTCCTCTGATCACTCGCTGAATTCATCACCGAGTGCTATTATGCTGTATTAGGGTTATCAACAATATTGTAGAAAACATTATATATATATTTGTAACTCTGAAATAAAATACAATATATCAATACCCATACTTAACAAGTGAATGGAATTAGTGATTGTAAACCTGAATAACATTATAAACAACTTTATTGCAAAAACTTTTAAAAAGAAAAAAGAAAAAACCTTTCGTGAATTTGAGAATATTCATTCAGCTGCTGCGTGACTTTCAACTTTGATATTTTTCTTTTCCACAAAATTAAGAGATTTCTAGCCTCCTCTTTTGACAGAAGTGATTGCAAATGAAGCTCCCACCACAAACTCCCAGAGCTCCATCGCAGTCTGTCAGAGGTTATCGGAAACAATATGTGTATGAGATTATGCCACCCCTGCTTAGCATGTAATATCACCAGTGTGAAGGTGCTAATGCTGTTTAAATAGACCCCTCCAAACAACTTGGGGGCTGTGTATTATTTGCGCTTTAGTTTCAAGCACCCTAGGGCATTCGCCGTGGCAAAGAGAGGAGTGACTGGTGTAGGTCACTGCTGAGTGGATTACGTCGTGTTAGGTCACTCGTTTCAATGCAGCGCGTGTCGAGGGAATAGGAGCGTCCGCTGAATACAATTTACATCCTCAACTCGGTGTTCAGCGTTAAATAATCGAGTTATGATAGTGGGGTTGGGGTGCAGCGTAGGATTTCAAAGTTCTTTTTTTTTTTCGAAGGGAGTTTGGCTTTACCAACTAGTATAGAATCTGCATAATCAGTGAATCCCTAGCAGTCTGACTTCCGCTGTGTTGATTGAAGCTGATGGAAAACAGTGAGACGCAGGTGCATGCTTCTCGCGGTTTCGACGCACCTTTCATCTCTCTCAACTGTTGGATTTTTGCAGTACTTTATCGAAAATGGGAATTTTCTTGCACGCGTTCGCTCAAAAAAGCATCATTTTACCTCTTCAAGAGTTAAGGCTCCTGTCCCCGTCAGGCGAAGACACTCGCTAGCTAATGCTAAACCTATGGGGAGGTTATTTGCTAATATCTCTTTTGTATTTCGACATTTTTAATTTTTTTTTTTCTTTGCATTGGATAGCTGAGGAAAAAAATGATCCAATGATAGATGATCTACATCGCCCCTTTTTTACTTTTTCGATTATGGTTGCAGATATTTTTTATAAAAATACTTTCACTTTCGAAACCGGTTTCGAAAAGGAAAGTGTCATTGTAGAAAATATCTCTAATCAAAATCGAAAAAGTAATAAAGGGGCTACACTGTAAAAAAATTTGTTAGATGAATTTTTATTGTTGCCGTTACATAAATAATTCTGGGAATTCCAGTTTCCTAGAAAAATTTTAGTAACTTCACAGATTTTGTTTTACAGTGTATGTAGAGATGCTCCTAAACTATCCAATGCAAAAAAAAAAATAATAATAATAATAACAATAATAATACAGTCAAACCTCGTTAACATGAACACGCTTAACGTGAATTACTTTTAACATGAATTGTTTTCGCACTCCCTTATAAAAACGAATACAAAGATTTGATACTGATAACATGAATTACTGTTAACATGAACAAAAGTTTGATTCCCTTTGAGGTTCATGTTAACGAGGTTCGACTGTAATAAATAAATAAATAAATGAAAAATATTTAAAAATATGGAAATGCAAACGAGGTATGCATAACGATGGAAATGCAAATAACCTTCCCATAGGTTTAACATTAGCTCGCGAGTGTCTTCGCCAGCCGGGGACAGGAGCCTTAAGTGTAGCATTACTATCATTAAATTGCCGAAAACATACAGGGTGTTCCAAATATATATATATATATATTACCTTTTAGAAATAAAGATAATTTAAATTGCAAAAGAGTTTTAAAAAAAGATAGGACATAAGAATGTGTTAATGAACTTGTCCTGTCATAAATTTTCAAAATACTGCACTTTTTAAATTTTTATATGGCACCCTTCAAATATTTTGAATTAGAATTTTTTTCTTTTGCAGCAACAAGATCAATAAAAATTATTGCACACTTGTTGTGATCAGACCATATAAAAATTCAGAAATGCAAATCTGTGAGTCATTGCAAGAAAGATGAAACACATGCGATATTAATACGCAGTTAACCTTAACAAGACCGTAGCCAAAAAAATATTTCGGAGGGAATCTGGGGACCTGCCATTTTATTCCTGTCTAATTGTAGATTTTTTTTTAATATTATTTATTTTATTTATTTTATTTTTTACTAATTGAATAGAGCCAAATGTTAAGAGTTTTTATTAACTATATTGTGAATTCAAATAATTTAACTTAATAAAAAAAAAAAAAATCCTTTTTCATTACAAATAAAATTATAATCTCATTTAAATGCTTCTTCGGTGTTGTATTTGGCGTTAGTGACAACCAATTTAATTTTTGAAATTGTTTACATATATTTTCAAATGTTTTATTGTCAAAAATGTTTCCCCGGCATTGTAACGCCGAAACAGCTAAGTTTGTGGATATTTTAAATGATATTCACTTCATTCTTCAAGAATTTGGGTTAAACAAATCTGGCGATCTCTATCAAACTGTTGTAGACATTTTATTTTGATATTCCGCGCCATAGTCTAAAAAATGCGAATGAATTTTAAATATTTCTTAGAAAATATATTTATTTTTTCAATATACTAACGGAATCAAGCAATAAAGTATACCATTATAGATTTTTTATTTTTAAATCTTGACTGTTGTTTTTTGAATCTTGGTCATCTTGTAAATGATAATTAATAGCATATTTATAGTCGTCGGCAGAAATTTCGGAGAGGGATTAAACCCTTGTGGTCCTTCCATTGGCTACGGCCTTGAACTTTAAACAAAAGATAATCTGGCCTTGCACCAACAATAGTGGCGAATAACTGCAAAATATTTACAGAAATACTATTAGAAGAGTTCGGTTATGTACTTGGCTTTTAGACTGGAATGGAGGGTAAGGGGGAGTCTGGGGGCTCTTTTTGAAGAATACACCATCATCACCACGCACGCTTGCGTGTACATCACATATACAACAGTTACACACAAATTAAGTGCTTGGAATTTTTCATATTTAAGAAAAATATTTTTTTTTCTCCTTTAAATATTATAAGCCAAGAGAAAAGATTTTCGGTGCTCAAATTTTAATAACTAAATTTCGATAACGAAACAAATCCAATGAATGGAAAGGTGAAATGAACAAAAATGTGATCATTTATGACAATGTTTGTGATTAGTGCTTATTCCCAGAACAAACTTCCATTAATCTTTGAGTTTAGTCATTTTTCATCGTTTTTTCTTTTCTTTGTTTTTTTTTCTTTTTAAATCTAGAATAGATTTATTGGCAGAACCATCTAGAAATTTTTTTTTTTTATTTTTTTTAACAAATATCCGGATACTTTTTTTTTTTCATGGTAACATGGTTATCAGCTTCAGGCACACAATGTTCTACTTTGTCATCTGTTTTTTTTTTTTTTTTTTTTTTTTCTTTTCTTTTTATATGTACAATAAAAAAAATTAAAAGTTAGTAGTTTTAAGTTAGTATTTAATTGACTGTAACATTTAGAAAACATGCATAGCTCTCACATATCACATTAGAATCTCCACATTCCACATATGCTGCATGCAAAGAACTTGCATATACTTATGAAAAATTGGTGAATTTAAACCATTCATTAAGTTTTCGTAAATTTCAGTTTTGAGTAATAATCTTAAAATGAATTCATTCCATTCTTCCCATTGTTTATCTTTTAAGTTTTACATAAGATGCAGTTATTATTATTTTAAACGAATTTATAAATTTATATTTTAAGTTTGGTAAGAGATATTACATTACTTTAGATTTATGTTACTGTTGTTATGATAACGGATGATATCGGAAATTAATTTAGTAAAGATTTACTTTTCCATGAAATCTCTTCCTTTTATTCCCTCTAACACTAGAACCGCTAGAAATTTAACTCAAGTTTTATATAAAAAAAAATATTTTGCACCAGAATTTGTATATGAAACTATTTAACTTATTTTTGTGAAACATATATTAAACTTATTTTTTAGAAATTTCTGGTTCGAGTTGACATCTATTCATTTAGTACTGGCCAAAATGACCCCTCATCGCGGTTCTAATGTCAAACAAATGCTAAGAGGCAGTCTCTAATTTTGGAATCTGCTTCAAATTCGGTAATAAATGAAATGTTTTGTGTTGCTGTTCAATATAAATCAGGACTAAATTACATAATATCTCCTGCCCTGTACTGGTACGTAAATAAGCTTTTAATTAACGTAAGTAAGAAACGCTTCTTTCCGAAGTTGCTATTTTAGTAAGAATTACAACGAATGTGTTACCTAATTAATATAAATTTCCAAAGCCACTTGAATAATTATTTTTCTTAAAAATTTTAAATAGCATTTTCTATTGTATCAAACCTTTATAAATGTTAAAATTTTCTAAAAAAATATTATATATATATATATATATATATATTTTTTTTTTTTTTTTTTTTTTTTTTTTTTTTCACAACAAAGCCATCGTAAAGCTTTTAGTTTGATTAAAAAAAATAGCTTTCGTATTTAAGGAGAAAAAGTTGCACCTCTTCTGTCAATATTAAATTATGTTTTCCAGATAAAATATAATTATTACATCTTGAGTGAATGTATATGCTGGAAATTGCATTGAAGCTAATTTTCTTAATAATGCCACAGAGCGACAGAGCTGTTTACACATTGTTCGCAAGTCAATTTCATGGGCACATTGACTGGAGCTAGAAAACCTTAAATGAACTGCAACTTTAAATGAATTGCAAACTAAACTAAAAATTAAAAAAAATGCTATGAAGATTTGTAAATTAAAAGACAAAGTTTCCCAAAAAGAAAAGTAACAAAGGCAAAATAAATTACTTAGAACTTTAAAAATCGATTTGTAAATATTTTTAGAGTTCTCTCATAGATGAAATTATAAATTGAGAAAGAGAAACTTTTTGACATAAAGATAAAGTTTGCATAATAAATTTAGTCTGACAAATATTTTGACTGCATATTAGGTTTTTTAATTTCTTCTGAGTTACATTAAAAGAAAGTCACTTGACTGCTCACAAGTGCACCTGCCTTTACATTGTGACAGCTTTTATTACGCCTTTTTGTTACCACTATTTTTTAATAATGGTCTACGAATAAATAGGATAATAGTAGTTATTTAATTGCTGATAATTTAACAAAATTTTAAGAGATCCGGTTTTGTCATAGTGTAATCCATTTGAATCAAAAATAAAATGTCAAGCTAAAAATTGTTTTGTATTGTTTTCTAATTGTTTAGTAAAAGTTTTGAGTCATCTTAAAAATATAAAAAACGGTCAAGTGCGAGTATTACTAGCGCATAGAGGGCTCCGTAGAATAAATATATGAATTAGTAATTCTATTATTTAAAAAAAAAAAAAAAAAAAAAAAAAAAAAAACGTTGCTAAAAGAATACTAAGACTTTGTAAAAAAAAAAAAAAAAAAAAAAAATTACAACGTACGGTTCGATATAATTGTATATACTAGAAAAGTGTAAATGGATATGCCATGAAAGTTCAAAGATATATAGAACAGAACCTAAATAATATTAAATATAGCTGTTCTGTATAACTCATTTTTTAATATTATCCTAATCTGTTTATGGCAAACTTAATTCGGTACTGACAATAAAAGCAGTGCATATTTAAACTTCATTTGGCATTTCATAAAACTAAATTCAGTGTAGTAATAACCTTCCTTTCTACAGTGTAGCTAAAACAACACTTTTGTTCAAAGTTTAAATTTGGCATTGTGCTAAGCACGCTTCGAAAGGAGGTCGCAAAATTGCAACGCCGCCTTGGTCCGTGCCGCGTTATTTCAGATAGGTTTTTAATTAACTTTTAAAGTCACTCGAGGCGTACTGAGAGATCCACTCAATGCAAACTAGTCGCGAATCCCATAGTATTTATGTGACTCATTCCAATTAAATTAGTCTGTTTTTAACAATTTGACGTTTATTGATTTTATACTGCTACTGGGCATTGCATTTCACATATATATCATTAAAAGTTGTTAACTAGGCTTTAAAAGCCGATAGAACATAGAGTACGCCGTCCCTGTCAATATGTTTGTCCAAACCGTCCGTATTTTTAAGGATTAATATCTCGGCTAATTACTAAGGATTTCTTTTTTTTCGAAAATCATTATCAAGAATGCTTTTATACTTCTGCTATGATAGGTATCTCCAGCGCAGCTCAAAAATTTTGCTGAATGCCCATCAATTGAAATTTGTGTGTAACGGAAAAATGCGATTTTCTCAATGTGACCTAGGGTAATCGCTATAATTTCCTGCAAGGTTTAAATTAACGTCTACTACATCATATTTTTTCATAATTTTAGTTTCAGTTGATTTAGATGGAGGGGGACATATTTTTGCGCTACATTTCCGACGCTATCTTTGAAAATATAATACCTAAAATTAAAAGAAATGTATTTTTGAGTTCAGCCTTACAAAAGCTTTCACGCGATATAAAAAGAAAGAGTTTTATTTTTTATTTTTATTTTTTTCAAGTAACTTAATTAGCCCCTCTACAATTTTACTGAATATATGTGGGTCAATAGTCTTTATTTCTTCCCCCAATTTGAACTTTCCACGTTCCTTAGTTTACGAGTAAAATGGCTGTGACAGACAGACACAGGAGTGATCTTTGGTTCCGTTATTACTTTTTAAGTACGGAACCCTAATTACAATAACAGACATATTTCTGTGCCAAATTCTGCGTACTAATAACTTCCATTTCCATTCCAGGATTTATGCTTAAATAAAAATCGTTAATCCCATTAAATATGTATTTATTTTTTAAAACCAAATATTTTAGTTTTTTTTTTTTTTTTTTTTTTTTTTTATAAAGTTTTCTTCCTTTTTTCAGATTGTCTTCAACTATTACATCGACAACAGTGTCAAAACTGCTTTGAAATTTTTATATAATTTAAGTCGAATTTGATTGCATACATAGATTAGGCATTAAAAGTCTAAGTCTGGACTTACGGCCGGGCTTGATTCTTTTCTGCAGAGTTGGGCCGGGCTCGGGATTAATTCCCTTTTCTGCAGACTCCAGCCGAGCCTAGTAGTCATTCTTTCCAAGAAATTCCTTTATTTATTTATTTATTTTATTATTATAGAAAAATATTTTATAAAATGTATTTTTTAGAATTTCAAAATTATGATTTGCTTATGCATTTTTCTTTCATTCTAAACTACATTAATTTTTCTTATAAGTCTTCATTTGAATGTATTTGTCTAAATATATTGTTATTCCATATTCCATGGCTTGTGGACATATACGCTGAAAGATGTTGTACCTTTTGCATAAATAAGTATGAAATATTCTGTTAAAATTTCTTTTAATTGTAGTATAATGTTAGTTAAGAAACAGGGACTCTTAGAAACTTGGTCCAGTTCAGCTCTAATTTCACTGATTAATGCCGGGCCGGGTCAAGATAGATTTTATTCGGGACTGAAAATTCTGGCCCTTGCTAATTGGGCCCATTTTTGCCCATGCTTTGGCCCATGCTCTAATATAGATTTATATGTTTGTGATATCATAATACAATAATTTCATGCTATCCAATATTATTCTTTATTCTAGTTTGCATCCAAGATAGTACATAAATGGTTAAAAAAGGGAAAGAACAAAATATAAAATTCAAAACTAGACTTACACGAGAAAACAACGAAAGAAAAAAGACTGGAAGGACAAAGACATCATGCGCTAAAAACTGGCGGGGTGTATGCTGCAACCTGCCCCAGCCAGATTACGCTCGTGACTTTGAGAATGCTTTGTGAATTTTTTTTTCTAGAAAAACTAAGTTGCTAATATTTAAAACTAAATTTGTCGTTTTAAATTAACTCTGCCTGTGTAACGTTTATTTGGATATATTTGTGATAATTTTGTGTTGTTTTTTTCACGCATATAAGCATATTTTTGATTTGAAGAATGACATCGTCAGTTTATACATTATCCTAATTTTCACTAATGAAATAGCATTTTAAATGGTACAAAAAATAGTACGTCAGATTTTTCCGATTATTATAATTCAATTAATTTTAAAACACATCTATGCATTTAATGATACATGTTACATGTTTACAGAAAAATGAAGAATTTTCCAGTTCATCAGACTTGTTTAAGGATCGAATAAAAATTTAAAAAGTATATTTTTCTTTTAATTAATGAACAGAACATTTCATTAACATAATCTTATTTACTATACATTATTTTTAATACTTTTGCAAATTTACATAGCCTATATACTTATCAAAAGTTAAAGCGCGTTTCAACCGTTTTGGGAATTCTATTACCGTTCTTTAAATTTCATTTAAATCTATAATTTTAATTACGGGGATATTATTGGTGCATCGTTGTTCTAAGTATCATATATCATTTCACCTGAAATTTAAAAAACAAAACGATGTTTACATTTATGTTGGAGATTCAAGTCTGATGGCTATTGATGAAATTTAACCACATCATTTCGTACTTCCAAATAAAACCGAAGAATTTTCTTGTGTTCTCTTAAGAAAGCGTGGTTCTACCTCTACACTAATTAAATATTAATTCATTAAATTCGCTGCTCTATTACGGACGGAGAACGCTGACTAATTGCCAAACTTTTTTTTTTTTTTTTTTTTTACCCAGGACTCACAGACTTTATGGACATCGGTAGTAATTTTATTTTACTGGAAAATTTCACCTTACTTATTAGGTACACCACTTATTTAAATTAAAAAGACATTAAAAAGTTACCGTTAATGCAATTTCTACAATGGACATTCAAAACTGTTATTTACTTTTTCTATAAAATGGCATTTATGACTTTTCAAATTTTGATATACAATTATTCCTAATATTGTGTACACGTATATGTATTAATATTTAAAACAGGTTATCTTTTTTTACGAAAGGAAGTGTATATTTATATATATTTTTTTTTTTTTTTTTTTTTTTTTTTTGGTGTATTAATAAAAGTTTCCAGTTTTTCACGAGTCCAAGCGGAAACCATTTCTGATTTATTTGTATTTATATACGGATTGCAAATCTGCTGGAGTTTTATTTTTATGATTATTTTATCTGCTACGTTCGTTTTATCTTTAGTGTACGTTTGAAGATTGTGTAGAGTCGATTCATGTTTATTTTACATCATATTTGATTTCTTTTTTTATAAAGAAATTTTTAATTCAATTTTATGTGTCATTGATGTAAACTTATCGTTTACATTTTTCATCCAATAATACATTGTAGTGATTCATGCAGTTTTCGCATACATTCTTTGTAAAAACGTCATAATCTACAGTTAGAGACAAAAATATTTTTTTCTACAGGACCCAAAATTTTCATGATCAGGTTGATTAAATCTACTGAAATTTGCTTCAATACCGCTTTTTAATTTCTCATTAAAAATTTAAATCATAACTGGCATGCAATGCATATTCATTTTAAGTATCGTATCATACCGCCTGAAAGATATAAAAAGAACTAATGCTTATACTTTTAATTTTATAGACAAATTTGATGGCTGTTATCATTCAACCGCAGCAATTCGTGCTTTTAAATAAAGCAAGAATTATATTTTCAAGTGAAATTTAATATCACGCTTCAATTTCAAACATTATTTTGTTTGTTTGTTTCATTTTTGCGTTATATGATACAAATGTATAAGTAAGTCAGTATTAAAGAATTATACAATAATAACGTATTTATGTTCTTGTTTATAAGTTCTGGTAATTTGTTGTTCACACTAAAATAAAAGTGTAAACGTAGAAGTTAGAAACATTCCAATGCTATTTTAGTATTTCATGTGTTATTAAATGTAGTGCTGTTCTCGAATCCAAACTTTCTCACACCCATGAAGGGAAAGATTCTTCAAAAATGATTTTAACAATTTCCAGCATACAGTTCATAAGTGTTTTTGACTTCTGTTTGTCGGTCTGTCTGATTTCGCTATAACTCTGGTAATATACTTGGATCTCCACGACATTAATAAATGTTATTAGGTTTAATGTAAAATGTACTCTATATATTATGAAGATGATCTATGTAGCTATTATTATTCGTTTATAGGGACAAGCATTATGGTATGGAGGGGGGGGGGGGGTTGCTTGCAGTACATTTTAATTGCGTTACTATATTCAAGCTTAATGAAATTGACAAGCAGAGATGACCGAGCTTGTCTCGGTTAAAATTAGCCTAGTGTTGAATTCGATATTTTATTCTCACTGTATCATTCTTGCTGTTTAGATACAATTGGCATGATCCAGAGACATAGTGACCCAAAATGACCCATTAACCAAATTTTTTCGAACATGCGACCTAACCAATACTCTTCTCGAACACGAAAATTGTAGAATGCAAAATTTAGTCAAAATCGTTAAAGTCGTTTTATATATAGAATTAACTTGACCCACGGTAACCCAAAAGTGACCCACTAATCTAAATTTATCGAACATGCGACTTAACTCAATGGTCTTCTCATGCCCAAAAACGGTATAATACAAAATTTTGTCAAAATCGTTTGAGTCGTTTTTTAGATACAATTATCTTGACCCACAGTGACCCAAAAATGACCCACTAATCAAATTTTCTCGAACATGTGACCTAGCCCAATGGTCTTCTTATACTCAGAAACGATATAATACAAAATTTTGTCAAAATGTTTTGAGCCGTTTTTTTAGATACAATTTGTTTGACACACAGTGACCCAAAAATGACCCAGTAATCGAATTTTCTCGAACATGTGACTTAGCCCACACGGCTTCTCATGCCCAGAAACGGTATAATACAAAATTTTGTCAAAATCGTTTGATTCGTTTTTTAGATACAATTAGCTTGACCCACAGTGACCCAAAATGACCCACTAATCGATTTTTCTCGAACATGTGACATAGCTCAATGGGCATCTCATACCCAGAAGCGGTATATTACGAAATTTTGTCAAAATGTTTTGAGCCTTTTTCAGATTCATTTAGCTTGATACCTGGCCTATTGTGATCCAAAACGACCCACTAATCGAATTTTCTTGAACATGGGACCTAGCCTAATGGTATTCTCGTGCCCGAAAACGATAGAAAACAAAATTTCGTCAAAATCGTTAGAGCTGTTCCCTAGATAAACTTAGCTTGAACCACAATGACCCAAAAATGAGCCACTAATCGAATTTTCTCTAACATCTGATTTAGCCCATTGGTCTTCTTGTAATCCAAAACAGTAGATTACAAAATGTAGTCAAAATCGTTAGAGCCGTTTTTTAGAGAAAATTAGCTTGACCCGTAGTGACCCAAAAATGACCCATTAATCGAAGTTTCTCGAACATGTGACCTAGCCCAACAGTTTTCTCGTGCCCCAAAACGGTTATGGATATAAAATTTAGTCAAAATCGATTGAACCATTTTTTTAGATATAATTAGCTTGACCCTGACCCATTATGACCCAAAATGGCCCACTAATCGAATTTTATCGAACATGTGACCTAGCCCAATGGTCTTCTTGGGCCCGAAAATGGTAAAACACAAAATTTAGTCAAAATCGTTCGAGTCGTTTTTAAGATAAAATTTACATGTATTAATACATGGAAATTATTCCAGAGAGAAACATTCGCCTTGCATACAATATTTCAAATGAAAATCAAATTTCAAAGTAATTGCTTAAAAGGCGCAAAGGCCAACATAGTGAACATGATGTGAACATGTCCCGGCTTGGAATCATGTTCACTATGTTGGCCTTTGCGCCTTTTAAGCAATTACTTTGAAATTTGATTTTCATTTGAAATTTACATGTATACACACACAATACACACACAATTTTTGCCTGTATTATAGTATAAGATATACATTAATGACGCGGACTACGACATGCTCGCTATAGAGTATGTTATGAGTACATTTTACATTAAACCCCAATAACATTTATTAATGTCGTGGAGATCCAAGTATATATTTACCAGAGTTATAGTGCGGTCAGACAGACAGACAAACCGAAGTCATAAACACTTTGAACTGCGTGTTGGAAATTGTTAAACATCATTTTTGAAGGAAAATCCCTTCATGAGTGTGTTAGAAAGTTTGGATTCGACAACAGCCCTATGATACTTTTTTTTTTGCATAATTTATTCATTCAAATGAAGAGAAGTCAATAAACTATCACTTTATATATGAAATAATTTAAAATAAAATAACCCTTAAAAGAAATAGTTACTGTTTAAAAGTATTTAGTAATAGCTTATGTCTTCTTGCACTTGACCCCGCGCGGGGCGTGGCAGAAAGAACTTCTTATATTAAAATAATAATAAAAAAAAAAACAGGTGGACAACATTTTTTCTCTTTTATTTACTAGTAAACATAAGTATCATTTCAAACATACTTCGTATATGGTTTATCGAACAGCGGATTATATATGCATACACGTATGACAGAAGAATAGGAATGCCAAAAGTTGGAGTATTCCCTATTTTGCAATTAAATAATTTTGTACCGTAATTTCCAGCGTATAATCCGCGGATCAAACAATCATTTTTCGACCCAGAAAGTTTTTTAAATAAAAGGTAACTTTTTAAATCGCAGTAAATATTTGACTTCAATAACTAAATGAAATTTCTGGGTCCAAACAGAATTGTTTGATCCGCGGATTATACGCCGGAAATTACGGTAATCATTTTGTTATTTTAATAACTTTGTATTTTCATAAAAATAGATAACAGACTAGAAAAAGATAACACACTCTTTTGATGTAAAGACCAAGTTACAAATAAAAAGAGAAAATTTTGTTTGGGTAAAAAATGATAACAATGTAATGATGATAATGTATCAAAAGACATATCCCCCTCCCCCTCGAGATATCTTACGATATCATGTGCCAGACCCCCCCCCCCACCCCCCACCCAGAAAAAAATAGTTTTTTTTTTAGCTGTTTCGTGCGTTTTAAAACTAAATTAAATTTAAGTTTCACTCGTTCAGAAGAATTCGCATTCACTAGTAGATATATAATTTCATGAAAAAAGAAAATTAAATTGCTCAAGGCACTTTCAAATTCCCTGCTCAACAACGCGAAACTTTCCGACTCATTTTTAAATGTAAATAAGGCATAAAATTGGCAGGCCTGACTATTGCTGACTATTGAAGTAATTTGGAATCGAATAATGGTATTTTCCATATTTTGATAACTAAATTACATATCAAATTATAAGCGATTGTTGTCACGTGACGGTAGGTTTTTCTCATTTCCCGTGCTCCCGCGACTGCAAATTCGGTTCAAAACGCCAACATTGGCAGTATTTTCTGAACGATCTTCTACCTTTATCATAAAAATGGAAAACACCATTCGATTACATAGTTCTGATTAAGAACACCTACCAATTTCATATGCTTTAGAGCAAAAATGAATTCAGAAATGTGTCAGAAAGTTGCTCTTTTAGTTTTGAGAAAGACTTAACAAATTTTTATGTATTTTTAGTGTTTCATAATCTATGTCTGATTCGTGATTTTTCGTACCTGTTTATTCGTATACCAAGAAGTGAACTGAGTTTTCTATTTTCCTATAATTACAAAGAATCTTTCATAAAATGCTCTCAAAGTTGGTATTTTAAGTCGATTTTGGGGACTCGAGAGTCCGTGAAAGGCTGCCATCAGGAAACAATCAATCGTAAATCAAATATCCCATTCACAGAAAAATGAAAAATACTATTCGATTCTTAAGGATTTGAATAATAATGGCTTATTTCATGAATTTACGTACGCAAATGCATTCTTAATGTGTCAGAAATTTTACATTGTTGAGTGGTGAACACACTCATAATTTTGACATTAAAAAATCACCGCATGAAAATAGAAAAAAAAAACATTTAAGGCAGATTAAATAGAATCTTAAGATATTGTTATTACATTCCACATTTCATTCTGAAAAAATAACGATTTTCGAGATTTTAAAAGAAGCATTCGCTGCACAAAAAAAACAAATAAATAAATAAATAAAAAGTACCAAAATACGGAAATTGTACTGGCAATCGAGACGCTAGTATTTCCGTATTTTAACGGAAAATTTCCCCCGTAGAAAAACGGAAAATTTTCTGAAATTTACGGAGGAAATTTTCCGTTAAAATACGGAAATAGTACCGGCGTCTCGATTGCCAGTACAATTTCCGTATTTTAGTACGCTTTTTTTTTCTTTTTACAGCGTTGCGTTCATTTGTGTAAGAATAGTGCGTATATTCATGAAGATATCCATAGAACAAAAATGATTAAGAATTCGTGTATTAAATTATTAATATTAATTAAGAGTGTCAAATTTTGTTATCAAATTACTACCATCAAAGTCAACCAATCGTTTCGACAAAGTTTTGAAGTCTTTTGCTGAGATCGGACCTATATGCTGCCCAATATATTATAATCATTATTCACAAATGTTTGTAAAATTAATTTTACAAGCAGCAGTAATGTATGTATTGGGAATATATTTCTAGCATTTGTATCAGAAATAAAATTTCGTTCAACTTAAACATGTTTCAAGCAAAAATTATCTATAAATGGTAATGCATTCGAATTATTTTGGGTATAATAGGATAGATGAACTATTGATCATTATGAATACCTGCATCACATAACATACTTTTATTTCAGCTGCAAATAGACATTTCAAGAAATAATCGCCTGGTAGACGAGAATATAACTGAATTCATTTGGCCGACCCTCATATACGAACTACCAGTGGCGTAGCTACGTTTTTTGGCGCCCGGGGCAAGAAGAAATTTTGCCCCCCCCCCCCCCCCCTTCCCAAATACAAAAATTAGAACATTATTTTTCCTCAAGACAAAAAACTAGTCTTTGGCTTGTACCGGAAGGAAAAGGCAGCTCCATTCTTCCTTGTTTTTAAGGATTCAGCTCAAACACTAAAATGCTACAACTAAAATGCGTGGAACCCAATTATAAAAGATTTCTAGTCTTCATCAATACTGAATTTGAATGAGACTTCAAAAACTTAGCGGTTCACGGATCTGGTTTTTTACTGTTGTTTTAAGCGTATGGGAGTAGCAAAAATGAAAATAAATTTACAAAATAACACTTTTGTTAAAACTCATAAATTATTATGGAAAAAAATCTCGTGTTTCAAAATTGCAGCCACCCTAGAATTTCAAATTGCTCTACTCATCCATTTTTTAAGATAAAAAGAAAACCAAACAATGTTCTTGAATCCTTCTATCAAGACCTAATAATTATGAAATAAACTTGCATTTATATATTTTTGTATATATTTTTCTTTAGTTTGAAATCTTTAAGGGGCCGCCATTTTGAAGCAAAATAGCGATCAAGATGTCCAAAGAATTTGGTCTATATCTTAATAAATCCTTAACATATGCTCAATCACATCCAAATCGGTTTATAAATACGAGTGCAGTCGCATGACAATGATCCTATCTATATAGAGAGATATTTACTATATATATAGATGAAAGGGATAAGAATTAAAATCCCTTTAAAATTCAAAATTTAAATTTAATTTAAAAAATATAAATTAAAATCCTTAAATTCGTTTTCCTAACTTGAATCTTATATCCTATAATCCGTTTTATCCCTTGTAACTTTGTTCCCCAGCATAATACAGTAGACGCTCGATTTTACGAACCTCTTTTTTTATGAATTATTCGTTTTTACGAACTGATGTACTGGTCCCAACCAGCATCCCATTGAACTAATGTTACTCCCATTTACGAACATTCGAACACATTTTATTAGTCCCATCGGGTTCGTAAAATCGAGCGTCTACTGTATTCACGGATCCCGGGAATTGTGTGGGTCTTGACGACAAATCAATCAAGAACTAATTAACCTATTAAACTAAATGTTCCTCCGAATTGATACCTTCGCCCCCTGCTGGAAAATATTACAAGGCCCAACATATTAGCGAGAACGCGCACGAAAAAGATCAGATTTCGCCCATTCGGGGTGCGTGCAACGAACGACCATGTAGGTTTCAAATTGACGCAAATGGCTCGAGGAACACCCGATTGAACTCGTGAAGATATCTTAAGATGCACCAAGGAAATAAACGAGTTCGGTTCACAAAGAGGTTCCTGAGTCAATTCTTTACCCCCATTAATCTCCCAGTTATTCCTAACATATAGATAGATATAGCTTTCTCTTATGCACATGCGCTACATTTAAGTATATATGAAATATATTTAACTTTTAAAACGACGAAAACAGCTATTTGTACTGGTCTTAGCAGGAAGATTGAAAAGTCCTGCTTTGTTTTTTATAAGATTTAAGAAGGGAAAATTTGGGGGTAGGTCGCCAACATTCTATGGCTTTTCTCAATGTCAGTTCGACGGAAAATGGAATTTCCAATAAAGACAAAATAATATCTTTACTTGTTTTTCGCCCAGCTAAATCCATTTTGCATTGGTTCACAGAAGACCCCATTACATGAAAATATTAATATGGAATGAATGCTAAGAACACAAAAATCAGTGTGAAAACCGATCTTTGTGTGTGTGACGGAGATGGCTAGAAATATCTACCGCACGTGTAAGACTGAAAATTTGTTTGAGGGTAGTTCAAGGCAGATCCTCATGCAAATTAGGCTCAGATTTCTTATTTTGGGGTCGGAAATTTTTCTTAATTTTTTCAAAAAATTGACGGCGACTGTACAAACGTTCGGAGAATGAACCATACAGTGACGAACATTCATTAAAAACCGAACTAAAAAGAGATCTCCTTTCCGGCCAACCCCTCCATTTAATTTACGAAAATCGATGGATCAGAGATTATATGACATGTAGACAATCAACTTAATTATTAAACATTAGCAAATGCTAAAAACGTAATTTAAAAGCATTTTATCAATTTAATCGAAGATTATTAATGTGTTTTGTAGCAAGAGTCCCGTGATATGAGTTAAGAGTTCCTCTACGAGGGTTTTCCCCTTTATTTACATTCAAAAGTATGTTTTCCAAAATATAGACTTCTTTTACCATCATTATCGAACACATTAACAAGCATTCTTTTCTCGGATTCCATTGGCCAGATTTCAACGGGAATTGATTAATTCAACTTAGCTTATGATTTTCTTGCAGTTTTTAGATCCATCTTCCAGTGCAGGGGGCGCATTTTTATCTCGGGTTCTATAGACCTAATTTCAACTGGATTTTGCTCATTCAACTTGGTTTTCGATTGTCTTACAATTTATAGTTCTTCTTTCCCCGTCAGTGGGCATTTTTATCTGAGGTTTCATGGGCCCGATTTCTGCGAAATTTTCCCTTTCAACTCATCTTACGATTCTCTTCAGATTTTCTGGCGTCTGCACAACACGCCTGCTATACGGGGACGCAGAAAGAGGGACCCGTGCCGGAGATTCATTTTAAAAGAGATAAATTTGAAGATAGGTTTTTAGTGGTTAGAGAAGCGTGCGTATAGGAGGTCTGGTCTATGCAGCTGAAGATAGTGGGAACCCATCCCAGAGGTTGATTTTGAGATATTCGTTATAATTTTTTTAATTTTAATATGAATAGAGATTTTAATCATTCGCGGTTCGTTTGGAAAAATCTATCGGCGGGTCATCTAGTATATAAGTGAACGATATTTTTTTATACAAGAAATGTAACGCGAAGTCGCCAACAGGCCTTTTGATTTATAAACTGCAGGCTAGACAATTTGAAACCTACATCATTGATTGAGAATTACGGAACTCTCCATTCCCCTCACCTTCACAGAATTCCTTCAAAACTTTCACACACGAAAGAAAATGTCAACAGTTCTTATTTATTTTCAAAGTGTGTGAAATAATTTCGGTTTAAAGCGCCTCTCAATTTGGCGCCCCTTATAATCACTTTGCGCCTCAATTCAGGTACATAATTATCTTAGGTACGAAGTGTGTTAAGCCATCCCAAGAAACATGTACAGAAGCTTTTTCCTTCTTTATTATTTGGATATAACAAAATATCTTACTAACGAAAACATATCACACAATCACACATGCAGATTTTTTTTTAAAAAAATTAACAATTTTTATTTATTTTCAAAATATGTTGGATAATTTCGGTTTAAACTGCTTTCAGTTTGGCGCCCCTTGGCATCGGCGTCCGGGGCAACCGCCCCCCCCCCCCCCCTCCCTTAGCTACGCCACTGCGAACTACAGATTTTCCATACAATTTAGCAAGCTAATATTTTATTCAGCTGAAAAACGCAAACGAAAAAATTCCTTCCAGCATATCACAGTCACGGCAATGTATCCGGATTTTTCTGTGACCCTTAAAAGAAATATAAATGCATAATGGCAATGCTTTCTGTAACAAATATGTAATGGTGATCGTCAATAATGTATATCAATTTTTTTCAGTTTAGTTTGAAATAGTATTGCACCATTAAAATGCAACTCAAACAATTACTTTATTCCATAGCCATATTTGTACATTCCTGTTAAAGAACGATAAATTATTATAGGGAAGATATAATGAATCTCACTGTCTCGTATTATTTTAGTTATGTTTGGCAGTATTATAACTGCATTAAAGAGTACTTCAAACAATTTCCATAAAGTATAATGCATACGAATTCTTTTGTATGTCCCTTTGATGGAAAGTTAAATTTAGCACATTAAATAAATATAAATCAAACACATAATTCTTAAGAGAGAATACGTGTCGTCAACCTCCAGCAAAATCTGCTAAATTGACACACAAATGAATAAATTGACCTCTTTACTTGTGTACCAAATATGGTTTTATAAATTTTGTACCTTCATAAATTACCACCTGTATCATTACACGGCTGATGGTGGTCAACTTACACTGCTGTATCATTTCGTCTAAAGTTAAGAATACTCAAGGCCTGATTACCACAAATTCGTAAATTTCCTAGAAATAATTTAATTTCAAGTTCCGATATCAAAGGAAACAGATAACCGGTATAAGCAGCTTGCTATATAGGTACTATTATTTTCAAAGAACTTTTCCGTTCTCTGAAAACAACTTAAATTAGGTATGCTGTAGACAAAATATTTTTATTAGAATTATCTTTTAAGAAATATTTCAGATGAAGTGATATTTAAGGTATTATTGTATTAAGCAAAAAAAAAAAATAATTGAGACCTGAGACTATGAGAATTAGAAGATGATTTTCAAATACTTTCTATAAAAAAAATTCTGACTACAATGTTGATTTGGGGATTGGCAGAGGGTGGGAAAGGGGTGAAAAAGCTGCTGGGCAGTGGTGTAGTCGAAGGGGGACGCGGGGTGGACGACGTCCCCTCACTTTTTTATTTTATCTCGAGCGTCCCCTTACTTTATATTTTCAAGGGGGACGCTAGAGACGCGGGAGGACGCAGACTTTCGAAACTTAATTTTAAAAAATGAGCACATCAATAAATTAACATTTTTCAGGTATTGATTTTTAATACTTTTCAACAAAGTTCAAAAGTGTTAACTGTGCTGGTTCTCCTATTCACATTTTAACTTCCATAAGTTTGCTTGAATTGCGGCAATTTGAGGTTCATTGTAGTATATAACCATTATAAATGATGTGTTTAGCATGAGTATTTCGTTTACTAGAAAACGAAAAGATAGTTCCTTCTTATTACGCTTTATTGGCGGAAATTGTTTGAAATAAACATTAACATTATAGTAACATTATAGTAAATGTTGTCCTCTTATCAATAAAGCTTATTTAGAATTCAAACAGCGAATTTTGAATCTTTCGCAATTTTTTATGCAATTTTTACAGGTTTTGCGTTCTGTGTCAATTTTTTGACATTCGTAAAAGGAATCCGGTTCCAATCTTTCAGTGCAGTTTAATATATTTTAACTCCTTTTCAAGAAATATTTTTCGATATTCGTACCGCCTTAAAAAAAAAAAAAGTGCTAAGTTTTTATACAATTTTTGATTTTTTTGCGTTTTGCGGCGATTTTTTTATATTCGTTTTAAACCTGGTAGCTTGTAGTAAATTTTGTCCTCTCCGCTTTTTAAATTTTTAGTAAATTTCAATGCGATTTTCAATGAGTTTAACGTTTTTGCGTATTCCGTGGCGATTTTTTGACATTCGTAAAAGAATTCCAGTTACAATGCGACTATAGTAAATTTTATCCTCTACGGGTTTTAAACTTTTAACGATTTTTAGAGTTTTTTGCATTTTGCGGAGATTTTTCCGCATTGGTATTTTTTTGTTTTACATTTTTTTTCAGCCACCGCAAAAGGGACGAAGTGGACTAAAGGAAGGCTTTTTCTAAAAAGGGAACTTTAGGGGGTGGGGGACCATTTGGTGCATTTTATGTGTTTTTATTTTATTACGCTGAATAAAACTTTAATGAGCTGAGTAGTATGTAAATTATATTCATATAAGGGTCACACACACACAAAATAAAACTTCTAATATACTATCTATTGCCGGATATTTCTTGAAATGTGTTTTGCAGCTGGTTTAAATTTTAGTGTGTTATGTGATGATCATGTGATGATTAATTTCTATATATGGCAACTCAAAATAATTCGAATGAATACATTACCATTTATAAGTCCCCAGCAAAGAGGAAATTGCTGGCCAGCAGCAAGATAGGTGCTGGCAATGATGGAGAAGTGCTGGCTGATGGTCTACCACTGCATGACCACTGCTGGACAGCTTCAGTCAACTTTGCTGTTGGAAATCATCAGATAAAATTCTGCTGGGCATCCATTTTATCTCATGCGCTGGCCCACCACTACATGGAAGTGCACGAACTTTTGCAGTATTACTGCTGAGAACTCTTACGCTAGGTGGCGCTGCGAATATCGAAGACATTGAGTATTTGAACACAAATCTGAAATGAATATCTTAACACAATTTAAGCTGTGAAGCTAATTTTTTTTGAAACTGTAAAAAATATAGCACCACTGCCACCAACAAAATAAATAAGTAAATGAATAAATAAATAAATTCTTTATTTCAGCACACTTTTTTTCTCCTTAAATCTGGTTTTACTAGGTTACAAAGGATTTCGGTTTTCATAATTTACGCAGTTCAGGATCAATAATAAAAAAAAGCGTATAAAATACATAGAATTTCTATACAATAGACTAATTTCTATACCAGTTTAATGATTGGGAACGTAAATCACAAAGGAAACAAACTTGAAATAGTGTAATTAGAACTTGAAAGCTACGAGCAGTCGTAGCGTACGCTGAAGGCGCTTGTTCATGTCCGATCACGAAAACTAAGCAGCATCGAACGCGGTTAGTACTTGGGTGGGTGACCACATGGAAACCAATGAAAGTTCAAATATTTCTATAAGCATTTCTATTATAGACACATCTACAGATATTTCTATAGCTCTTGGTGATACTATCTTATAGAAAAAAGAGCCATCATTATATAATACTTTGTTTTTTTATAGAATTCTATATAAAATTTTTGAAAGGGTAAGTGCTGGGCCAGCAAAGAAATAGCAGTGGGATAGGTGCTAGCACTGCAGAAAAAATGCCGGATTGAAGTAATGTGATGGCATACCAATGCTGGCCTGCTGTTGGCCATCACTGATGGGCCAGCTGCATTCGGCTTGGACACTTTTCGGCATGTTTAAGTAATGACACCCTTGCACTTTACCGCTGATGGCACTGCTGGCTGCCATCTTTTTCCAGCTGATGGCCCAATGTTTCTTTCTTTGCTGGATCATTATTGCTTGACAGACGTTTAAACTGAACGGAATTTAAATTTTTGATAAAAAATGCTACACGTGCACTCACAGTTTATTTCTCAAAAATTAATTTCACAAACATTTGTGAATAAATAATATATTGGCCGATATAGAGGGTGTATCATAAAAGTTGACACTCATTTTAAGTTTTTACCTGCTGGAAATAAATAAGTAATGTAAATTATAAAAATGTTTAAAATAAGATAATAATAAAATAATCTTGAAATAGTATTGGAAAAAAAATAATCTTCTCGTTAGATTAAAAAAATGCGTACAATATATATATTTTTAAATTTTACACGACTCTTCTATTCAAAATTTCTCAGTTAGAAAACTTTCGATTTTGCTGCAACTAAATCATTAAAAAACTATTTAGCTTTAAAATAAATTTTTTAAAAAAAAAGAAGGAAAGAAGGCTGATTTATACAAATTTTTCGAACCATTTGAATTTATTTCACCAGTGAAAATGGGAAGTGTATACATAATGGTGATAGCATTTTCAGAACAAAATTAAATATTAACAACAATAAAAATGAAAAAAAAAATGCATTGCAAGAATATTTAAATAAAAAGCTACATGGGCAGTGATCATGTAATGAGACAATGTAGTTTTAGAAACATGATTTAAAAAAAATAATAACTGGCTAAGCATTCTCTAAGTGTTTGCCGTCAGCTCCAGTACATAATTAGAGCTCTTCTAAAAACGCATTTGTAATTATTTTAGAGTTCTTTGTCACTAATATTGTTGAGGGCATCCATTACCTTTTATTTAAGGTCAACTGCATATGCTTATTACGGTCCATTACCTCTTACTTGTAACATCACACAGCTTTTCGAATTTGTTGTTATAGTTATCTTCCCTCTGCACACCCCTACCTTATTTTAAACGTTTTCGCATCTTAAACTGCCTACTTATCTTCAACAAGTAATAAATTAAAGCGTATTTAAATTTTTACGAACACACTCTACAGACCGACCTTAGCTAAAACTTGAAGACTTCGCCTAAAAGATTGCCAGACTTTGATAGCAACTTTGTATTTTTAGTGACAAATTCTGGCGACATTAATTTCTAACAGTAATTTAATTTTAATGAATAATCTGTTTAATCTTCTAGTGCTAATCATTGACGATTCACCCTTACCTAAGTGAAAACCATAGGCTTACTGAAAGTTGGAAAAATGGAAAATCATAGAAAGGCTACTGACACAAAATCTAGAAAAGTATAAAGAGTTAAGAACTTTTATGAGAGCAAGTATTTTTGAAAAGTTCTCTGAGAGAGGAAAAGTAACGCATATTATTAAACTGTGACAACATTAAATATATTGCTGCTGTTCTAAACCGATTTTTCACTTTTATTTAAATATTTAATAAATAAAAGAAATTAATTTGAGACACTTTTTTTTAAATTTATGAACTTCAGAAGTAATTTATTAGGAAAGTGCTTCTTAAATAACTTATTTGGTACAAATATAATTGTATTATTTGCTATCGAAACTCTACTCGAAAAAGCTATCTTTAAAAAAATTCTGCTCGACTCTCTAAACACTTTATAAAATGCCATCAATTCAAATAAACTTATAATTAAGGTAGATTTTTACTCTTGTGAATAATATGGTAATATTCATTGCGCCGATTCATACATTCAAATTTCAATCCTATTTCATTTTTTCAATCAGAATGTATACGCGTTAAAAACAACTTCTATGTCAAATTTAAAGTTTCTAGCCCTGATAGTTTCAGAAGAATAGTAATTTTAGAAAGTTTTCAGCCCATTTCTCGCTTAACCCATCAATTCACCCTTTTAAAATTTTAATTAGAAAAACGTTTTCAGCGAGTATGTAAGTCCTGAAAGTACATACGTGCCATGTTTTAAGTTTTTTGAACAATCATGAAGAAACTGAAGTTTCAGAATGTTCTTTCTGCATTTCACACCGTTAAAATAATAATACTAAAATCAAGTATTTCATTACCCATTAGAAGTAACCTAGTTTCTAATTTAAAGTTTCTATCTCAAGTCTTTCTACAGAAACCTAAATAAAATGCAATTTTCGGAAATGTTCTGTAAAAGGGTATTAATCTATTTCCCATCCTTAAAGTTCCTATTTTTAAAAAATCCTATTTCGGCCAACATTTGAGTCCTAAACGTATTTCTCGGGCCGATAAAAAGCATTATTTATCGATTATCTTCGGCTTTGGTCGCATTTTTTGATAAATTTTCTCACATAAACAGTACTTATTTGTTAATTCTAGTCAAACAATTGGCTAGATGCGAAAAACTTGTCGAATTTGTTCAAAATTAAAGTTTGAATCAGTTTCATATAGTCTCAGCATATTAAATTGTCTATTCATCATGCATAACATATTAGCAAAATTTGAGCTCAGTTGAAAACACAATTTGAACGCTATCATGTTCAAACACACACACGCATATTGACTCATGGTAAAAACAAACTTTGGGAGTCTGAAAGGAAATACCGACATACACACACATGTATACGCACATATATAGAAAATGGTTTTAAAAATAGGTAAAATAGATTCAGGGGACTTCAAAAAGTAAAGATATACCAAAGTTTCAAAGTCTTATTTTGCCTTTCCATGGTTACAATACTTTCCTTACACTATACCGGATCATAATGTAAAAATGCAATAATTTTCAATATTCTCAGTGGAAAAGAGTTATTCTATAACTATTTACAAAATAAATAATGCAAAACTAATTTTAATAAAAATTTCCTTGCTTAAGTTAGTGTTCCCGAATTGCGAATTGATAATTAAATTAACTTTTATTTCTTAATCTGCTTTCATTATATGGGAAATAGAAAATCATTGCATGGACCAGAAGATATAATGGCTGCCATTTATGCCTGGGAAAAAATAAAAATATTTTGCTTAATTTGTCATTACCATGCTCACTTATGTCATTATACCAAGTGCATTAAAATTTAAAAATTAGTTTTAAAATGTTAAATTAGTAATTTGGTCTCTGCTGATGTTTGTATATTAATGTTTATGAGGTAAGGTAATTATTTACAAACAATTAAAACTTTCTGATTATTTCTAAAAATTTGATTTTGTTATTCCAAAACATGGACAGATTTTGAAAATGACCTCCCTATTCCAATGATACCTGGAAAAATATGTATGCATTATAAAAATTATAAAATTTATTAAAATTAAGCAATAAATCTTTTTTAATTGAAACTATCGTGCCAATAAGTTACTATAGATTGAAAAATTCTTTTAAACAATGCTTTGAAATTAATATTGAATACACTTAAAGTTACTGTCTAAATATGAAAATTGTCTCATTCATCTACACTCTGCCCTACTTTTAAAATTAAATAAATTTATTGCATATAAAATGTCTGTTGAGATGAAAATAAAGACGTGAGTGTGCAAATAATAGATAATTTACTGTTACCAATTTTTAGAAGTCGACATACACAATTAAATCTGCGGGGAACATTTGAATAATCGCGGCAAAAGTACGTTTTTCACGGTTTTTAAGAAATTTGAAAAACTGCGCTTGCTCTTGAGTGTATAAAAAAGTTGTAAATATGAAAGTTGTAGAGAATTTTTATCCTCTATAATATTGTAATTGACAAATAATATGCTACGGCAACGAGTCTCGAGATATTTCCAAAAAATCAAAAAATGTCCCACAATTTTGTTGTTTTTCGGCCACAGAAAATTTAGCCTTAAGAAATTTTGTTAGAAAACTTGGTTTTCCATGTTGGCATCATTATAAACAATTTAGAAAAAAAAATATTTTACCCGACCTTTTGCAAGGTAAAATGTACATTTCCCCTGGACTATCATACACATACAGCCACTAAAACATCGACGATGCTGCCATCTATCACCTGGAGAATAAATCATCATGAAAAATTAAAAATTGCTCAAACAATAAACATACAAATTTATAAAAAACAAATTTCATTTTCAATATCAGTGCTGTAATTGCACAAAAACCAGGGGTATACGCTATAATCAGCGAGTATCCGCAAAGTCAGAGAGAAAGGAGCTAAAGAGCAGAAACTATAGCTTTAATTGGGTAAATGAGGGTGTACGGAGTTTCTTTTAAAAAATCCAGATGTTATACGATTTATATCACCATATACACTGGCGCAGCGAAGGGGGGGGGGGGGGTAAAAGCCCTCCCAGAGCTAAAATAATTAGCATAATTGCCGCTTATATGAATCACTAGTTAAGCAAATTAGCCGCTTTTATGAATCAAAGCAAAAGTTAATATGAAAAATATTTTTGGCTTATTCGGAATCCACGGCGTTGTTGAACAAAATTGTACTCAACAAAGTGATTCAATTAAATGGCGAATAGTGTATTTAAAACTGAAAGCGCACATTACATGCATCAGTTAAATGAAAACTGGTCAATTGTTTTGAAAAAAAGGGCAGCGATCACATTTTCGCGAAGTCTTCGGCTTGAGTTTGTGTATTATACACCAAACAGTTTTTTAATTACATTTCTGTCTTTGTTCTGTGTTAAAGCGATAATGGACCATTAAGTTCCAGAGAAAAACGTAAAACATACACTGTCTAGATTTCTCTGTTTCAAATTCCCCGTTTTGCGTTTTTGCTCTTAGATATCTCTAATTCCAAGTTATGTGCGTAAAAACCTTTGAGAAAATAAGAATGAAAAAAACAGTACTGTAAAGATATTAACATAAAAAGCTGTTTTTGATTGTGATTTAACAGATTATTGCAATCAGTATTTCTTTTGAACCACTTGTTCTAGGGTTCGGGTACATAAATTTAAAGATTACAGTTTATTAGTTGGTAATGTACCTTGAAAACTTCCCCAAAAGGTATTGCTTTCGGGGAGGCATTCCCACGAAAGCAGGAAAAGAACCCGAAGGAAAGAAGCACTGATTGCAATTGCATCGACTTAGATATAGACCTGTGAGCAGTATTTTCAAAAAACAGACACAGGCATTACATGTGAAGCATTTTCATAGAATTAATAAAAATTACTATCTATATCTTACACATAAACGTATGCTAATTAGGCATAAACTTAAATTAATAAACAATAAACTAGTTATATACCTTGATTTACTCTTATTATTCTTAAATGATGTTACCTGCATATTACCTGCATATCCTCAAAATTATGACCTATTATTTTTTTCACCAGGACAAAACTACAGTCACTGTTTAAATTAGATAAGATGTAAAAACTACAAAATATCATTGGGAGGAGAAATTTCAAGTTTCTGTCTTTAACAATTCCATAAAAATTGAAATTTAGAAAGTTTTTAAAACGCATTTCTCTCATTTCACTCTTTTAAATTTCGATTTTCTTAAAAACTATTTTTAGAGAGTATTTACATCTTATAAGTAACTACCATGTTAATTTTTAAATTTCTAGCCCTTTCAATATCACAAAAATTGCAATTTTAGAAAAACTTTCGCTCCTCCAGACCCCGCCCCCCCCCTTTTTGGTAGTGGCAGCGACAAAAAATATAACCTGTGTTGGTGTAGGGACTGTATCCTATTTGCCCCCATTATTTTTTAAATCGGTTTGGTATTTTCTGAGATTCCATAGAAGTCGTAATTTAGAAAGTTTTTAGAACACTTTTCGCGCATTTCACCCTTTTAAATTTTGAAAATTTTTAGTAACTGTTCTTAGAGATTATTTACATCTTATATCTATCTTCCATGCCAAATTTCAAATTTTTATCCTTAATAATTCCATAGAAATCGTAATTTTGAACATTTTTAGAACGCTTTTTACTCATTTCACCCTTTTAAATTTGGCATTTTTTAGTAACTGGTCTTAAAGATCATTTGCATCTTATAAGTACCTACCACGCCAAATTTTAAGAATTTAGAAAGTTTTTAGAACTCTTTTCGATAATTTTTACCCTTTTAAATTTCGATTTTTTTTACAAATTGTTCTTAGAGATCATTTACATCTTATAAGTAACTACTATGCCAAATTTCAAGTTTCTAGGCCTTTCAGTATCACAAAAATCGCAATTATAGAACGTTTTTGCTCATGCAACCCATTGATGGTAGTGACACCGACATAAAATATAGCCTATTTTGGAGCAGGGAGTGTCACCATCAATTTATTACCATTACTTTTGAAATCGGTTAGGTATTTCTTGAGATTCCATAGAAATTGTAATTTAAAACATTTTTAGAACGCTTTTTTCTCGTGTCACCTTTTTAAATTTGGAATATTTTAGAAGCTATACTTAGAGAGCATTTACATCTTATTAGTAACTCCCTTGCCAAATTTATAGTTTCTAGCCCCTTCAGTATCACAAAAATCGCAATTTAAGAACGTTTTTTGCTCCTGCAACCCACTGGTGGTAGCGGCACCAACACAAAATATAGCCTATATTCGATCTGGGACTGTCACCAACAATTTGCAGCAATTTCTTTTGAAATCGTTTTGGTATTTCCTGATATTGCATAAAAATCGTAATATAGAACGCTCCTAATATTTCGCTCCTTTCACCCTTTTAAATTTCGAAATTTTTAGTAACTGATCATTTACATCTTAGAAGTATCCTATCCATTCCAAATTTCAAGTTTCTATCTTTAACAATTCCATAGAAATCGTAATTTAGAACATTTATAGAACGCTTTTCTCTCCTTTCACCCTTTTAAATTCAATTTTTTTTCTCAACTATTATTAGAGAGCATTAACATCTTAAAAGCAACTACCGTGCCAAATTTATAGTTTCTAGGCTCTTCAATAATACATAAAATCGTATTTTTAGAACGTTTTTTTATTATAGCTTGTCAAATTAATAAAGAAACATTGCTTCTTTATAATATTAGTACAGATAAGACTTCATGTCAAACCCAGATATTTTTTGAGAACTGTAACGATTATGAAGATATCTTAACGAAATTTAATAAATTTGCATTGGTTTCCCTTTATGCGAAATTCGGTGTCACTTAAAGTGCTGGTAGTGCACAGCAATTCAGTCAACTATACCGTGTTTAATGTTAACTACATTCCAAAATATTGAATACAATACCTAATTCAGCACCGTTTGGAGGTGAATAATTATAAATTCCACCAATTCGTGCGATATTATAACATTTACACAAATCAAGGTGTGTCTACTGAAAATTTGCTAAAACTGCTTCATTATTAATATAAAATTAGGAACAAGAATTCGGGATTGTCTTGGAGTGAAACCCTGTATATTTCTGACTAAAAAATTGTATTGCAACCCTGATTTTCGATACAAAAAATGTTTGTTTTACTGTGCTCTTCCATCTTTTAAAATTTGCCTATGATTTTTTTAAACACTTTATATAAATTTAGCATAATTTTGTAACTCTAATATTGTAAACGCTGTTTAAGTGAATGATAACCAGAGAAACCGCAGATTCTAATATCCGAGAAAAAAAGGCGTTATGATTTCATTCACAAAGTAGACCGATTCGATTAGCTAGTGATTCAATTAACCGGCGATCACCGTTATCAGCAACTCAAGCCCCCCCCCCCCCCCCCCCTTGAGCCGAATTCTGGCTGCGTCACTGCCTTATACCCTCCACTACAAACCTATCAATAATTGTTGTCATTATAGAATAATTAGAAAATCGCTCTTATGTGAAAAAATACAATCTTTATTTCAAGCTCATTCTTAATCGCAATAAAATGTTTATGTAATTCTCTCTTTCTGTAAAGATATACCAAATCTAAAAAGTAAAGATATACCAAAGTTTCATAGTCTTATTTTGCCTTTCCATGGGTACAATACTTTCCTTACACTATACCGGACCATAATGTAAAAATGCAATAATTTTCAATATTCTCAGTGGTAAACAGTTATTCTATACCCTATGATTTTTTAAACACTTTATATAAATCTAGCATAATTTTGTAACTCTAATATTGTAAACGCTGTTTAAGTGAATCATAACCAGAGAAACCGCTGATTCTAATATCCGAGAAAAAAAGGCGTTATGATTTCATTCACGAAGTAGACCGATTCGATTAGCTAGTGATTCAATTAAGCGGCGATCACCGTTATCAGCAACTCAAGCCCCCCCATCCCCCCTAGAGCCGAATTCTGGCTGCGTCACTGCCATATACCCTCCACTACAAACCTATCAATAATTGTTGTCCTTATAGAATAATTAGAAAATAGCTGTTATGTGAAAAAAATACAATCTTTATTTCAAGCTCATTTTTAATCACAATAAAATGTTTATGTAATTCTCTCTTTCTGTAACGTACATTTTTAAAGCGGGAAACTTTCTGACATTTCTTCTGGGGCATTTTTAAACGTAAAAACACGACACTTGTAGGCATGAAATTGAAGTGATTTATGGTTAAAAAATATATATACAAATAAATAAATTACGTCTTGAGCTATAAGCAATTAATGTCTCATGATGGCAATTTTTTTCTTTCCCACGCTGTCGCGTTCGGAAATTTTGTTCAAAATGCCAGCTTATTTCCTTAAAGATCTGCTGCTTTCACCGATAAAATGATAACAGCTTTTCGATTACTCAGTTTCTTAATAACAGCACTTATCAATTTCATATGTTTGCGAACAAAAGTGAATTATAAAATGTTTCTTGAGAAAAGACTTAAAGAATCTGTGTATTCGATTTTTCCTTATTCAAACTCCTATGTTACGTATTGTGGAACCTGGCTGAAAAAAATAAATGCTTCTTCAAGGAAATTATTCACCGCAAATTTGCGAATACAGTATTGTTCTTTCCTTTATGCAAGTGTTTCATGTTTCTTAAAATTTCTTACATTTTTTGCATCCACGGTTCCCAGGCAGCGAGGAATTCACAGTGGAGACATCTCGGATCATCGAAATGTTCCCACGGAAAATCTGAGAATTTATGTTTATGAATGGTCAAAAGGTGCAAATCCCCCCCCGCCCCCCCCCCACACACATATACATGGAACTTTATAATGCTCTCCCCCTCGCCTCCTTGAGCTCCGGGGAAAATGTCTGTACACTGTGCCAGGTTGAAAAATATTAGCCCAGTTTTATTCAAAATTTTTACCCGAAAATACGAATAGTAATATTTGCTCCATTTAATATCGCAACGGCATTCCGTGATTAAGTAAACAGAAAATTACTATTCAAAATACTTGGCACCCCACCAGTGACCGAGAGGTTCTGCTCTCGAAGCTGGTAGACGGGAGGTGCTGGGTTCGAACCCAATCGCCCCCGTCGACCTAATCGTTTCGGGTTGGGTTGGGTTGATTTTTGACGGCCAATTATCTACACGAGGGATATAGGCCCGGGGGGAGTGCCCTCCGTGGGGGTCTTTCTAAGGGAACCTAATCCGTATTAACGCATGGAAGATCCACGGCTCGAAGAAAACCACGAAAACTCCGAACGATTAGGCCGACGGGCGCGATTGGGATCGAACCCAGCACCTCCCGTCTACCAGCTTCGAGAGCAGAACCTCTCGGCAACTGGTGGGGCCCTAATCGTTTCGGAGTTTTCGTGGTTTGCTTCGAAACCTTGGATTTCCAAGCGTAAATACGGGTTAGGTTCCCTTAGAAAGACCCCCACGAAGGGCAACCCACCCACCCCACTTAGGGCCTATATCCCTCGTGTTGATAATTGGCCGTTATAAACACAACCAATCAAAATATTTGGCAGCTATTTTAATTTTTTAAAAAGCACATTCTGGCAACACTGCAGTCCGTCCATTGGAATGCTGTCGATACACGAGCCGTTAATTCCCAAATTGGCTCATCTGATCTCAGCAATCTGATCCTTTGTTAATATTAATATTTTGGATTACTTTACTGTGATTTTGATCAAATTTAACAAAAATCAATTTAAGTCATTATAATTGCATTCTATTTCACATTACACTACTTCATAAAAAATAAATATAATTATCTACTATATAAATATCAGTTTTAGCCAATCAGATTGTTGGGCTCGGTTGAGCCAATTTGGGAATTAACGGCTCGTTGTCGATGCTGCTATCTATCAACTGAAGATTGAAGGTAACTTTCAACATGAAAATTGACAGCTTGTTCAAACTGAAAATATAAAAAGAGTTTTTTTTTATTGTTTTATAAGAAATGCTCACGCCAGAGAATAACTCGAAAATGGCATGTATGTAAAAACGTATCTTTTATTTGGCGCCCATTCTTTAGTGCACTGAAATCTTTATGTAATCATTAGTTTCATTTTTTAATTCTAAATGCTTATGATAATTAATTCCTTTCAAATTAGAAAAATCTCTTGCAAACAAAAAAAAAAAATTAATTACAATATTATTATTGTTTTTTCGTTTGTTTGTTTGGTTATTTGTTTGTATAATTTTTTATCATTTATTTTTTTTTCCTTTTCTTTTGTTCTGCTCTTAATATTGTAATTTCGAAAATGTATATGTATGAACATGTGTCTTCTATAGAGAGTTATCCTTTTTTATTTTTATTTTTTTTTTTTGGGGGGGGGGGGGCAGAAAATATTCGCTAGATTTTAGTTTCTAGTCTCCTTTAATCTCATAATTTAATTTTAGTGCTGCCATCTATCGAGATACAGAAAAACTAATGTTTTTAAAAAACATTTTCCAACATGGTTGAAAAGTGTTTATGACTTCTGTCTTTTTCTTTTCGTACTTTAAACTCTATCTGTCGTAAATATACTCAGATTGTCATGTAATACATACTGAGGTTTACTATGGCATTTTTAGTATTGAAATGCAGTGCATAGCAGTTATAGTTCGTTTACAGGGACACTCAGAATAATTCCGATACACTACACTCTAAAAAATAAATACGTAAATTTACACATTAAAACAGATACAAAAACGATTTGTCTATATTTGTATTTGTAAAGTGCGTGTAAATTGCCAAATACTGGCCTGGTGTGTTAGTTTCAAAATGCACATTGTTCTGTGTATTTTGATGATAACACATTAAGCTAATGCTGAAGTGTATAAAAGTTATCAAATGACTCTGAAATAGACAACTTAACATGTAAATTGCACATGAGGACATATGTATCTGTGTAATATACAGGGTGCGATATGTTATCTATCGCCGACCTTTAATTTCTCAACCGTTGATCGTAAACATATAGGTCCAATTATAAAAACGTTTCAAATGAGGTAAATATTCATGTTGTGGCATTATTAAAGTAAAAAATCAATTTGATAAAAATTACGAAAACCAACTTTTTATACAGTCCCCCAGTCCCTATAGTTATATTTAGTAAAAGTTTACACATATCATAACAGATAAAACACAAAAAGTTTGACATCTGTACTACAAAAATTGACACAGTTATTAAATTTCAAAGTTTGAGATTTTTGCACATGATTTTGTCTTTCATTGAGGGATCAGCTAAAAGATGAATTAAAATAATTCGAGATCAAAATCAGGGTACAATGTTCTTTTTACGGCGAAACCACCTTTAGCCGGTATCGTCGGTACGTTTGAATGTTCTTCGACCCATTAAAGTTAGCTAAAATGTTTAGATAAATTAACCAAATTTAGTGAATCCCCGATTTGGCGATACCGGCTAAAGGTGGGTTCTCCGTAAAAAGGACATTGCGCCCTGATTTTGATCTCGAATTACTTTAATTCATCTTTTAACTGATCCCTCAATAAAAGACAAAATCATGTCCAAAAATCTCAAAGTTTACACTCTAAATAAAAAGGAGTGACTCACTCCGGAGGAGTGAATAGTCACTCTATCGCAGAGTCAAAATATACCCAACCTCTTTAGAGTGACTATTCACTCTGAGCAAAAGTGAAATTTTTGACTCTCTGAAAGAGTGAATAGTCACTCCTGGGAAGTGAATATTCACTCTAAACAAGGGTGGATAATCACTCTTTCGGAGGAGTGACTATTCACTCTTGCTAAAAGAGTGCGGTTTTTCACACCTGGTAGGAGTGAATAGTCACTCTTTCATAGGAGTGAATGTTTTTCTCTTTTTATTTTGCGTTTTTGGGCATTTTAAAAGAATCACATCTTTTACAGTATGCAATGAAAATAGATACAAGCATGATAATGATTGGAATAAAATACTTTATTAGCAATATTTATTTAATTCATAGTTTGTAACACTAATTGAAGTTTTAAGGAAAAAATCAGTTAAATTTAGATATGAATTTAAATTAGATAACTGACAGAAACAAACTACAATATTTTATTCCAATCTTATCCTTTGTATCAGATGTAAATTTCCAACTGGGCGAAAAATGTCCGGACCAGGATTCGAACCCGGGACCTCCTGGCTGAAGCCGCCAGTGCTCTGCCATCTGAGCTATCCCGGACGATTCTGGTCGAACTTTTTCACCCAGCTAACCTTGATGATTACAGCATCTGGTCTGAAACCTGGTTCAGCTCAACAGAATAAATCTCAGGTAATGGAACTCCAGAAATCGCTGGATACGAAATTACACTAGATTAATATTAACACAATTATTCTAATTGGTAAACAAATCATATTAGATGTAAATTGAAAAACTTATCCTTTGTGTTTGCTTTTATTGCATGCCCTATAAAGATATTACTTTTAAAGTTTTATAAATAACTTTTTAATAGGTGGATGTTATATCTTTAACAATGTTTGATTTCATTTTTTTTTTTTTTTTTTTTTTTTATATATATAAATTCCTATCTTTTTACCGCACTTTTCCCGTGAATAATTGCTATTTTTGCAAAGTCCTATTGTTCTAAAATATTTTTCATTTTTTCACTTAGAAAACAATGCTTATATACTCACATCTTTTTTTTAAAAAATGAGTTCTAAGCATGATTTAACTATTAAGAATGTGTATTTTTTTTATCCGCTGTGATTTGTTTTTGTTTTATTTAATATGATCATGAAGCATAAATTTTAAGTTCTCTGGAATATGTATATATTTTTCTTTTTAAACATATTCCTTAACTTAATCATGATTTCTAATGTTCGCCCATCATTGCTGAAAACAATATTTATTAATGAAACGACACGGTAAGCCTTATTTAATTTAAATTTTTTATTCCCGTAGATATTGTATTTTGGGAATATGAGCTAAATAGATTTTATATGTTTTATAGGAAAGGATTGACCTAGGAAATAGAAAACAATAAATATAAAAATAAACACATTACATTTATCTGTATCTGTATGAATTTTAATAAAAATAAAGTAAATGACTGCATATGAAAAGTTCTTATTGTTTGAAAAAAATTTAATATAAAAAAGTAGTTATTAATCTCTTTAAAAAGATATTCAGTCCTATATTATGTAAGTATATATGAACTTTTTAAAAATATACTAAAGCTATCGATAAACTTCAAAACAGGCATACAAAACATTTTATTTCAATGCTTAAATATCATGTTTTATTTTTTAGTGCCAAAACTTACGTGTATCAAAAACGTAGAAAATGCGTTTGAATTGAAGGAAATTTAATAACTGATGCAGAATGTCTATAATTATTTTTTTTTTTTTTTTATATTACTCAGTCTCAAAATTTTAAAATCATAAACCGCAGGAAAATACTATACACACAGTTTAGAAAAATTAATGTACCAACCTTTTCGTAATATCATATTTAACTTCGAAACAATAATAATGATAATAAATACTCTAAGCAAGGCCGTAGCCAATGGGGGGATCATCAGGGATTGATCCCCTCCGAAATTTTTGGTGGATGACTATAAATATGTCATTAACTATCAGTTAAGACGACAAAAATTCGAAATTCAACAACAGTCAAAATTCAAAAATCAAAATTCTATGCGAGCATATCTTTTTTGTTTGATTCTGTTAATAGATTGAAAAAATGAAAACAATTTCTAAGAAATATTTAAAGTTCATACGATTTTTCAAAATCGGACGCTGTAAAAATAAAATTATTACAAAAGCTCGATACAAACTGTCACAATGGTTTAGCCAAAAATGGTTGGAAAATGCACTTGAAAGACATTTTTGGCAGTAAAACTTTTGAAAACAAATGTGTAAAATGTCAAATATTAATTTAATTGGCACTAATTTCAATACGTCACTGAAGAAGCATCTTTCATTTGCAATGAAAAAGGCTTAAAGTATCTTTTGAAATTATATTACATTGAATTACTTGAATTCACAATAAAACTTAATTAAACTATAACACTTGTCTCTATTCAATCAGTAAAAAAGAAATCTAAAATAAGTCAAGATTAAAATTCATCTCCGAAATGATTTTCTCGCTACGGCCTTGACTCATTGACAAAATCCAGATGTCTTCGACTTCACTTAGTCAGATTAGCAAACGAAACAGATAATGAAAAATATTATCTGTTTCGTTTGCAAAGCATTCGATCGTTGGCAAAAGTGGGAAGAATAAAATATTTAGACTAATTTTTAATTCGCATTGGCCGTTGTGTGTTTTTCAATTGTTAAAACAATTATATTTCAAATAGAGGTCTGCACGGGCTGAAATTTCCAGGCCCGCGCCCGACCCGACTCATAGAAAAAAAATCGGCCCGGCACGGCCCGATACAAAAATTAAAAGGTCGGCCCCGGTAAAAAACTTAAATGTTCGACCCGAGACCGGCCCGGCCCGAGTGAATGTCTACAAAGCATTGATTTTTACGTAGATTTGTTTATCTTAACATATATCTTAATTATAAACGAGTAGTTCTGGCCAAAAATATTTATCTTAACTTTTTTTTTTTTTTTTTAAATGTTTATAATCTTCATGTTTATAGAAATGCATCAGGCTGCGATATATATTTTTTAATGAATCTCTATTTCTTGTATGTAAATAAATGTTTCAGTTATACTTAATATTATTGTTAAACCATATTCCATGTATTGAAGTGCTAAAAATCTGAAAAATGCTATACAGTAAAATCTTCTAAGACGGAATTGAATATAAAGAAAAATGCGTTATAGACAAGTTCCCTTCTTAGCAAGTATAAATGTATGATAATGATATATTCTTTTCTTACGTATTAGTGGATTATTTTTGCATGGATCAACACGTTTTTCAGTTAAAAACAGATTTCCGCCATAGGCGGTTTCCTTTTCACACGTTTTCTATATTTTAATTTAGCTATTAGGTAGCTTTCATTACAAAAAGTCCTTCCGGCCAGTGCCGGGAGGAAGAGGTAGCTTTCATAATCCTTATTTAAAAAAAGCCAAATTATATCATTCAAACACCCGAAGCTCAATTTAGTGGAAACCGAATATAGGAGATTCAATACTAATTTTTATCAATAAAATGAATGAGAATTTCGCGAAATTAGTCAGCTTTATCCAAGCTGCTTTTCTTTAAAGTAACATATATTTGGCCGCCAAATTCGGCAATTTCTTAAAGTGCCTGTCATTTTAAGACAACATGGTGGATGAGGCTAAGCAATGAACTTGGTCGAGACCTTAGTAATTGCTGTGCACATGCTCACTCACATCGGAATCGGTTAATATATAGGAGTGCTGTCGCATGCAAAAAATCAGATTTTTCAAAATGTCACCCACAATAGAAATTGAAACTGCTATATCTGAGTCATTTTTTAAGGTAAAGACAAACAAAAAATGCTCCTGAATCCTTATATCAAGGTCAAATACTTAAGAAAGAAACCTTTTTCAATTTCTAATTTTTTTGCACCTCACTTTAAATATATATATATTTTTAATTTAATGGTCGCCATTTTGAAACAAGATGGCTGATGAATCTGGCCAGCGAACTTGGTCGAGGTGTTGATGTATACTATCCACATGCCTTCTTACATCGAAATAGGCGAATACGTGTGTTATCGCGTGACAAATACAGGATCGTTTCAAAATGTTAGCCATGCTAGAAATTCAAAGTGCTATAAATCAACCATTTTTTAAGATATAAACAAAAGAACAAATTTTCAGAAACAAAAACTGCTCCGGAATATTTGTATCAAGGCCAAACACATAAAAAAATCTTTTTCATTTTCCAATTGTTTAATACCTCATTTTGAATTTTAAATTTAATTTTTTTTAAATAGCAACCCGTTTGAAACAAGATGGCGAATGAAGCTGGCCAACGAACTCGGTCGAGACATTGGTATGTACTATGTACAGACCAAGTTACATCCAAATAGGTTCATAATTACGCCTGTTATCGCGTGACAAAAATCAGGTCGTTTTAAAATGTCAGCCACGCTAGAAATTCGAAATGCTATAACTCAGCCATTTCTTAAGATATAGACGTAACAAAAACTGCTCCCGAATCTTTTTATCAAGGTCAAACACATAAGAAAAAAATATGTTTTCAATTTTCAATTTTTTGTTACCACATTTCAAATTTAAATTTTTCTTAAAAATTTAAATGGCCACCATTTTTAAACAAGATGGTGGATGAAGCTGACCAGTGAACCCGATCGAGACATTGGTATGTACTATGTATAAACGAAGTTACATCCAAATCGGTTCATAAATACACCTTTTATCGCGTGACAAAATTCAGGACGTTTCAAAATGTCAGCCACGCTAGAAATTCAAAATGCTATGACTCAGGCATTTTTTAAGATATAGACGAAACAAAAACTGATCCGAAATCTTTGTATAAAGGTCAAATACATAAGAAAAAATATTTTTCCATTTTCAATTTTTTGGTACCACATTTCAAATTTTAAATTTTTAAAAAAATTTTAAATGGACGCCATTTTGAAACAAAATGGCGGATGAAGCTGGCCAACGATCTCGGTCGAGAGATTAGTATGTACTATGTACACACTGAATTACATCCAAATCGGTTCATAAATACGCTTTTTATCGCGTGACAAATTTCAGGACGTTTCAAAATGTCAGCACGCTAGAAATTCAAAATGCTATAACTCAACCATTTTTTAAGATATAGACGAAACAAAAACTGCTCCGGAATCTTTGTATAAAGGTCAAATACAGAAAAAAATATTTTTCCATTTTTAATTTTTTGGTACCACATTTCAAGTTTTAAAAGTTTTTAAAATTTTTAAATGGCCGCCATTTTGAAACAAAACGGCGGATGAAGCTGGCCAACGAATTCGGTTGAGAGATTGGTATGTACTACGTACACACTGAATTACATCCAAATCGGTTCATAAATACGCCTTTTATCGCGTGACAAAATTCAGGACGTTTCAAAATATCAGCCACGCTAGAAATTCAAAATGCTATAACTCAGCCATTTTTTAAGATATAGACGAAAAAAAAACTGCTCCGGAATCTTTGTATAAAGGTCAAATACATAAGAAAAAAATATTTTTCCACTTTTAATTTTTTGGTACCACATTTGAAGTTTTAAAATTTTTTAAAAATTTTAAATGGCCGCCATTTTGAAACAAAACGGCGGATGAAGCTGGCCAACGAACTCGGTCGAGAGATTGGTATGTACTATGTACACACCGAATTACATCGAAATCGGTTCATAATTACGGGAGTTACAGTGTGACATAGGTCATATATATATATATACATATATATCAATAAAGCTACCTATTGCAGCCGTTCGGAGGAAAGCGATTTCAAAAAATTTTGGTATATTTTCATCGATCATGACCCCCAGACCCCGAAACCACCCTCCGTTCAAAATTGATATATATATATATATATATATATATATATATATCTGACATATGTCACACTGTAACTCTCCTATTTATGAACCGATTTCGATGTAATTCGGTGTGTACATAGTAAATACCAATGTCTCGACCGAGTTCGTTGGCCAGCTTCATCCGCCATTTTGTTTCAAAATGGCGGCCATTTTAAATTTTTTTAAAAATTTAAAATTTAAAAAGTGGTACCAAAAAATTGAAAATTGAAAAATATTTTTTTCTTATGCATTTCACCTTTATACAAAGATTCCGGAGCAGTTTTCGTTTCGTCTATATCTTAAAAAATGGCTGAGTTATAGCACTTTGAATTTCTAGCGTGACTGACATTTTGAAACGTCCTGAATTTTGTCACGAAATAAAAGACGTATTTATCAACCGATTTGGATGTACCTTGGTGTGTACATAGTACATACAAATATCTCGACCGAGTTCGTTGGCCAGCTTCATCCACCATCTTGTTTCAAAATCGCGGCCATTTCAAAAAATTTAAAAATTTTAAATTTTAAAATGAGATACCAAAAAATTGGAAAATGAAAAAGATATTTTCGTATGTGTTTGACCTTTATACAAAGATTCCGGAGCAGTTTTTGTTTCGTCTATATCTTAAAAAATGGCTGAGTTATAGCATTTTGAATTTCTAGCGTGGCTGACATTTTGAAACGTCCTGAATTTTGTCACGCAATAAAAGACGTATTTATCAACCGATTTGGATGTACCTTGGTGTGTACATAGTACATACAAATATCTCGACCGAGTTCGTTGGCCAGCTTCATCCGCCATCTTGTTTCAAAATGGCGGCCATTTTAAAAAATTTAAAAAATTTAAAATTTAAAATGTGATACCAAAAAATTGGAAAATGAAAAAGATTTTTTCGTATGTGTTTGACCTTAATACAAAGATTCCGGAACAGTTTTTTTTTCGTCTATATCTAAAAAAAATGGCTGAGTTATAGCATTTTAGGTAGCTTTCTTTACAAAAAGCTACCTATTGCAGCCGTTCGGAGGAAAGTGATTTCAAAAAATTTTGGTATATTTTCATCGATCATGACCCCCAGACCCCGAAACCACCCTCCGTTCAAAATTGATATATATATATATATATCTGACCTATGTCACACTGTAACTCTCGTATTTATGAACTGATTTGGATGTAATTCGGTGTGTACATGGTACATACCAATGTCTCGACCGAGTTCGTTGGCCAGCTTCATCCGCCATTTTGAAACAAAATGGCGGCCATTTAAAAATTTAAAAAATTTTTTAAATTTGAAATGTGGTACCAAAAACTTGAAAATGGGAAAATATTTTTTCTTGTGTATTTGACCTTTATACAAAGACTCCGTAGCAGTTTTTGTTTCTTCTATATCTTAAAAAATGGCTGAGTTACAGCATTTTGAATTTCTAGCGAAACTGACATTTTGAAACGCCCTGAATTTTGTCACGCGATAAAAGGCGTATTTATGAACCGATTTGGATGTAACTTCGTTTATACATAGTACAGACCAATGTCTCGAACGAGTTCGTTGACCAGCTTCATCCGCCATCTTGTTTAAAAATGGCAGCCATTTAAAATTTTAAGAAAAATTTAAATTTGAAATGTGGTAGCAAAAAATTGAAAATTGAAAAAATATTTTTTTCTTATGTGTTTGACCTTGATAAAAAGATTCGGGAGCAGTTTTTGTTTCGTCTATATCTTAAAAAATGGCTGAGTTATAGCATTTTGAATTTCTAGCGTGGCTGACATTTTGAAACGTCCTGATTTTTGCCACGTGATAACAGACGTATTTATGAACCGATTTGGATGTACCTTGGTGTGTACATAGTACACACAAATAACTCAACCGAGTTCGTTGACCAGCTTCACACAAATAACTCAACCGAGTTCGTTGACCAGCTTCATTCGCCATCTTGTTTCAAAATGGTGGCCATTTAAAAAAATTAAAAAAAAATTAAATTTAAAATGAGATACCAAAAAACTGGAAAATGAAAAAGATTTTTTTTGTATGTGTTTGAACTTAATACAAAGATTCCGGAACAGGTTTTGTTTCGTCTACATCTAAAAAAATGGCTGAGTTATAACATTTTGAATTTCTATTGTGGCTGACATTTTAAAACGACCTGATTTTTGTCACGCGATAACAGGCGTATTTAAGAACCGATTTGAACGTAACTTGGTCTGTACATAGTACATACCAATGTCTCGACCGAGTTCGTTAGCCAGCTCCATTCGCCATCTTGTTTCAAAAGGGTTGCCATTTTTTAAAAAAAATGTAATTTAAAATTTAAAATGAGGTATTAAAAAATTGGAAAATGAAAAAGATTTTTTTTTTGTGTTTGGCCTTGATACAAAGATTCTGGAGCAGTTTTTGTTTCTGAAAATTTGTTCTTTTGTTTATATCTTAAAAAGTGGTTGAATTATAGCACTTTGAATTTCTATCATGGCTAACACTTTCAAACGATCTTGTATTTGTCACGCGATACCACACGTATTCGCCTATTTCGATGGAAGAAGGCATGTGGATAGTATACATCAATATCTCGACCAAGTTCGCTGGCCAGCTTCATCAGCCTTCTTGTTTCAAAATGGCGGCCATTAAATTAAAAAAATATATATTTAAAGTGAGGTGCAAAAAAATTAGAAATTTAAAAACGTTTCTTTCTTAAGTATTTGACCTTGATATAAGGATTCAGGAGCATTTTTTGTTTGTCTTTATCTTAAAAAATGGCTCAGATATAGCAGTTTCAATTTCTAAAGTGGGTGACATTTTGAAAAATCTGATTTTTTGCATGCGACAGCACTCGTATATATCAACCGATTCCGATATGAGTGAGCATGTGCACAGCAATTACTAAGGTCTCGACCAAGTTCACTGGTTACCCTCATCTACCATGTTGTCTTAAAATGGCAGGCACTTTAAGAAATCGCCGAATTTGGCAGCCAAATATAAGTGACTTTAAATAAAAGCAGCTTGGATAAAGCTGACTAATTTCGCGAAATTCTCATTCATAATGATTTAGTAGTGATAAAAATTAGTATTGAATCGCCTACATTCGGTTTCCACTTAATTGAGCTTCGTGTGTTTGAATAATATAAGTCTGGTTTTTAAAAATAAGGAATATGAAAGCTACCTCTTCCTCCCGGCACTGGCCGGAAGGACTTTTTAATTTCTATTGTGGCTGACATTTTAAAACGACCTGATTTTTGTCAAGCGATAACAGGCGTATTTATGAACCGATTTGGATGTAACTTGGTCTGTACATAGTACATACCAATGTCTCGACCGAGTTCGTTGGCCAGCTTCATTCGCCATCTTGTTTCAAAAGGTTTGCCATTAAAAAAATTAAATTTAAAATTTAAAATGAGGTATTAAAAAATTGGAAAAATAAAAAGATTTTTTTATGTGTTTGGCCTTGATACAAAGATTCCGGAGCAGTTTTTGTTTCTGAAAATTTGTTCTATTGTTTATATCTTAAAAAATGGTTGAATTATAGCACTTTGAATTTCTAGCATGGCTAACATTTTGAAACGATCTTGTATTTGTCACGCGATAACACACGCATTCGCCTATTTCGATGTAAGAAGGCATGTGGATAGTATACATCAATATCTCGACCAAGTTCGCTGGCCAGCTTCATCAGCCATCTTGTTTCAAAATGGCGGCCATTAAATTTAAAAAAAATTATATTTAAAGTGAGGTGCAAAAAAATTAGAAAATGAAAAAGGTTTCTTTCTTAAGTATTTGACCTTGATATAAGGATTCAGGAGCATTTTTTGTTTGTCTTTATCTTAAAAAATGGCTCAGATATAGCAGTTTCAATTTCTAATGTGGGTGACATTTTGAAAAATCTGATTTTTTACCTGCGACAGCACTTGTATATATCAACCGATTCCGATGTGAGTGAGCATGTGCACAGCAATTACTAAGGTCTCGACCAAGTTCACTGGTTAGCCTCATCCACCATGTTGTCTTAAAATGGCAGGCACTTTAAAAATCGCCGAATTTGGCAGCCAAATATAAGTTACTTTAAATAAAAGCAGCTTGGATAAAGCTGACTAATTTCGTGAAATTCTCATTCATAATGATTTAGTATTGATAAAAATTAGTATTGAATCTCCTACATTCGGTTTCCACTAAATTGAGCTTCGTGTGTTTGAATAGTATAAGTTGGCTTTTTTAAAATAAGGAATATGAAAGCTACCTCTTCCTCCCGGCACTGGCCGGAAGGACTTTGTTTAATAAGCGCAAAAATCTACTGTTCTTTAAAAAGAATAAATTTTAATGTTTTAGTATAGGATAATGGCGATTAAAAAATGTATGCATTGTTTGCAAAAATTTTTGGTCCAGGCCTAATTTAACTGACTTTTGGAAGGACCAGGTCACGCTGAGATAATGATTTTCATACAGGCTGGGTCAAAACTAAGACTGAAAATTTTGAGCCGTAAAGACTAGGAATGAAGCCAGTCCTGGTTCTGTATAGAAATAAATGAGTTAGGCCCGGTCCGGCCCGAGCCTTCCGAAAAAAGTATGGTCCGGTCCCGGTCCGAAAGGAGTGGCGACCAGGACCGGACCGACTGCCGTGAATGAAAATCGGGCCGCGGACCGGTTCGTGCAGATCTCTAATTTCAAAACGCTACATGAAGAAGTATAAGACAATCACTTGTCTAGGAAGTCAATTTTCTAGGAATAGAAATCAGGATAACACACCTCGATCAATCTTTTTCTATACAACACATAACCATTTAGCTCATAATCAGACATATCTACACGAATAAATGGTTAAAATTAAATAAGACTTACCTTATGTGTTAATGATATCCAAATCTGTTAATCCTAAGATGGTGGGCAAAAAGTGATCATTTTTCTTATCTTACAAGGACGTTGTCGCCTTGCTGCTCTGATTGGTTAATAAGCAATGCATACATAAGTCACTCTTTCAGGAGTGACTACTTCACTCTCGATAACGGAGTGAGAGATTTCACTCTTTTCTAGAGAGTGGAAAATTCCGCTCTTTAAGGAGTGTATTTTTACAAAATGCACTCCAAAAAGAGTGAAAATGCCTGCCACTCTTTCAAAGAGTGAACTTTTCACTCCTCCCAATTTTAGAGTGTAAAATTTAATAACTGTGTCAATTTTTGTAGTACAGATATCAAACTTTTTGTGTTAGAATTGTTATGATATGTGTAAACTTTTACTAAATATAACTATAGGGACTGGGGGACCGTATAAAAAGTTAGTTTTCGTAATTTTTATAAAATTGATTTTTTACTGTAAATAATGTCACAACATGAATATTTACCTCATTTGAAACGTTTTTGTAATTGGAACTATATGTTTACGACCAACGGTTGAGAAATTAAAGGTCGGCGATAGATAACATATTGCACCCTGTATAAAAACGATGGATTTTCTGTACCTATTGCATAACCTTATAGTTTGGACCTCTGATCACTCCAGACACCACTTTACTTGATATGAAACGCACTGTCCACGTAAAGGAATAAACAATTAAATTTAAAAATGAAATAAACCCGACTGCGTAAAAAGCGAGCTAATTAATTATTTCTCATCAATGTGAAACTACTTTTTTTCATTGGACCCTATTCAGGTGACGTCAGACGCAAGAACTGGCAGTATGATGATCTGCTCTTATTCTAGTTACTGCACCGGCAGAATACCAGAATGCGCAGGCACAAACACCGCTAGCATACGACTTTAGCCTTGACCCAGGTTGAGTGCATACATTTTAACTGAATATTTGCAAACTTAGGGAATTTTCTCGCATACAGAACAACATTTTGTATTTAGATTACAATATATTAAGTATATGCTGCTGCATCAAAGAATTTTTTGCGGTATTTTTAACAAATAAGCATTAATAACTCACACTCCATAGGCTGCTATGCTAAACACCGCCAGAATAGGCATAGAATAGGGAAACCCTATTCTATGTTCATGACCGCCAGTAAATACCGCCAGTAGACGAATTTTAGCCTCGACCTCAGGTCGCGTGCATAAGGTCCATTCCTACTGTTACCTCACACTCTCGCTATATGGGGGAGACCGGGGCTAGTTGGCTACAGGGATAAGTAGGCGCAGTCCCCATAAATCGCCTGTTTGTGGATAGATTGTGCAACCAGTCACAGAGTACATTTCTTCTTGCGTTTTATAATCCTCATTGTAGTTTTGAAGCGTTACCTATGTGCAGTGGACATTTATTACGATTTTTCTGTTTTTTGCGCTCACAAATAATTTTTTGTTGCTTCATTCTTTTTCTAATTTCTAATACTTATCTTAATAATTGCGATTTTTTAACTTGTGCAATTTTTCTTAGTGTATGATTAACTGTACCTACCCCATATGTCAGTGGCGTACCCAAGGGGGGGGCTGATGGGGCTACAGCCCCCCCCCGAAATTTTCGAAAGTGATATAGAAAGGTGCTGATTTTTCGTCTTTCTTTTATGGAAATTTTTTTAATTTTTTTCCCTTATACAGCGGAAGAGCCATTCTCATTAGTCCCATATTAGTTCACATTGACAACAAAGAAGAGAAAGGGAGGCTGACGGGGTTATAGCACCCCCCCCCTACTCCTCCCGAAATAGTCAAAAAATTAAATGAAAAAGTGTTTTTTCTTACTTTTTAAAGATAAATCTGTAATTTTTTCTTCTGCCATACAGCAAAATAACCATTCTCGTTAACACCATATTAGTCCAGGTTATATTAGTTAGGGGGCTGATGGAATTTCAGCCCCCTCCTCTCGAAATGGTCGAAAATGAAATGAAAAAATAGTGCTGAATTTTTTCTGTCTGTTTAAGATAAATTTGCATTTTTCCCCTATCGTTCAACAGACTATGCGCTTCCTTCGCTTTAGTTCCATATTAGTCCATATTGACACCAAAGAAGAGAAAGGGGATTGATGGGGTTACAGCCCCCCCCCCCCCCAACCAGAAATCGCGAAAAATTAAATGAAAAAGTGTTTTTTCTTTACTTTTTAAAGATAAATCTGTAATTTTTTCTTCTGTCAAACAGTAAAATAGCCATTCTCGTTAACACCATATTAGTCCACATTGACATCACAGCATACCCTAAGATGGGGAGGGGGCTGATGGAATTACAACCTCCTCCTCTGGAAATAGTCGAAAATGAAATGAAAAAGTAGAGCTGATTTTTTTCTGTCTATTTGAGATAAATTTGCATTTTCTCCCCTATCATTTAACAGACTAGCCGCTCCCTTCGCTGTAGTTCCATATTAGTGTACAGTGACATCACATTATACCCGAAAAGATAGAAGGGGTTAATGGAGTTACAGCCCTCTCCCAAAAATTCGAACATGAAATGAAAAAGTTCTGATATTTTCCTTTTTGTTTGAGATAAATTTGTATTTTTCCTCTATCATTCAACAGACTAGCCGCTCTCTTCTCTTTAGTTTCATACTAGTGCACAGTGATACCACATTATACCCAAAGAGGTGAAAGGGGCTAATGGGGTGTCCCCTTCCTAAATAGTTGAAAATGAAATGAAAAAAAAGCTGTTTTTTTTCTTCTTGTTTGAGATAAATTTGTAATTTTTCTTCTGCTATACAGCGAAATAACACCATATTAGTCCACATTGACATCACAGCATACCCAAAGATGGGGAGGGGGCTGATGGAATTACATCCCCCTCCTCCCGAAATAGTCGAAAATGAAATAAAAAAATATTGCTTTTTTTCTTTCTGTTTCAGATAAATTTGTATTTTTTTTCTCCTATCATTCAACAGACTAGCCACTCTCTTCTCTTTAGTTCCATATTAGTGCACAGTGACACCACATTATACCCAAAGAAGTAGAAAGGGGGTGATGGGTTACAGCCCCTTCCCAAAATAGTCGAAAATGAAATGAAAAAAGGGCTGATATTTTTCTTTTTGTTCGAGATGAATTTGTAATGCACTTGTTTTCTGCAATACAATGAACTACACGTTCTGGCTAGTCTCATATCAACGCACAGTTACACCACAGTATACCCAATGAGGGGAAGGGGCTGATGGGGTTACTTACTCTTCCGAAATAATCAAATATGAAATGAAAAAAAAATTCCAGTTCTTTTTTCTTTCTTTTGAGATTAATTTTTAATTTTTTTATGCGACGCAGCTATTCTGGTTAGTCCCATATATTAGTGCACAGTGATGCCCCAGCATACACCAAAGGATTCGATGGGGACGGGGGTTATGACGTTACAGCTCCATTCCACCTCTGAAGAGATCGCAGTGAAATGAAAAAAGGGCTGATATTCCTTCTTTTTCAGATAAATTTGTTTTATTTTCTGGCATGCCACGAATTTGTTTTTCCTGTTAATCCAAGATCCTCCTCAGTCCTGCGACCAAATTTACTTGATACCACAAAATCCATTTTCAAATGACTGAAATCACTGTTTTACTCGATAAATGAAAACATATATACCTACTCAGTTCAAGAGACCTACAAATAAATTCGACGAATCTAAAAGTAGTTTAATTTAAGGATTTTTTTTAATTTTTCCCATAGTCGGCGGGCGCCAAGATTGTCAATGCGGGAGTATGTTAATGCACAGTAACACCACAGCTAATCTCAAGTCGATTTCGTCTAAATCGGAAATCCGGTGCGGAAGAGTTGACTGTAAAAGTAGCTTATTAACTTTCATTTTTCAGTCGCATCTCCATGCCACACCGAAATATGGGGGTGCGGAGGATTGAAGGGACTAAACCTCTTTTACCTGCCAAAACGGTCAGATTAAATGGTAAAAAAAGTTTACTTCTTACTTTTTAGATCAATTCAATTATATATATATTTGTCATGCATCGCACTTGTCTTTCTTGTTAGTCCCATATTAGTGCATAATGACACCTTAGCTAATCCCTTCAGAATTTTGGCTAAGTCGGAAGTCAGGCACACTATATATTTGTGCGGAAGAGCTGACTGTGAATGATATTCATTAGCTTTTGTTTTTAACACTCGATTACTTCCTCGTATCTGTAAGATACACAGTGACTTCTTGTTTGACTGCAAAGACATCTTTGGAGTTCGGTAATGTCCCCTCCCCCCACTTATCTTCCTATTCTGTCTTAACTTTGCAGCCAGTATTTTTCATCTGGAACGGTTTAAAGTCCTTCTTATTACTTGTGCAATGAACAAATAATAAACAAATTCTTTATTTTATATATGTGTATGAAAATATTTTGTGTATACAAAAAAAATTTTGTGTTTGTTACAATATTAATTTATTGTTAAACAAGAACCGTAGCCAGAATTTAGTTTCGGGGATTGGAAGAACAATTTTATAGATTATTATAATGACTTTCTTTTAAATGAAAGTATATATATAAAAAAAAACAGTAACACTTTTCAACAGATTTCGACGTGGGACGGTCTCAGGATCGGACCCGTGCCCCCTCCCCTTCCCCCCAGATTTGAGTCTGAGTTAAAAAAAAAAATCTGAAATTCTCAGCAAATTTTCTGAAAGGTTACAGCAGAGGGGGAAAGGAGAGGTAATCCCTTCCTGCTGCTAATTATTTTTGTTGTAGTTTGGGTTAACTCTGTTTATATTCAGGTCAATTTCAGGCTGAGTGGGTTCTGGTTAACCAGATTTCTAAAAAGTTCAGCAAAATATTTCAGTTTAAAAACTATACATATAATAATAAACACAGATATTTGTATGTGTTTTTAACGCGATCCTTTGATGAAATACAGGTTTTTATCACGACACTTTGACGAAATTTGCATTTTCCCCGAACTTTTGACAAAATTAGCTTGTTTCCGCGACACTTTGACGAAATTCGCGTTTTTTTCGTGATCCTTTGTCAAAATTTGCGTTTTTTTCCGCGAGTTTTTGATGAAATTCGAGTTTTTTTCGTGAACTTTTGCCGAAATTCGCGTTTTTTACGAAACCCTTCGTCGAAATTTGCGTTTTTTTCGCGGCTTTTTTGACGAAATTCGCTTTTTTCTCGTCTTTTTGGGGAATTTCGTGGCTCTTTGACGAAATTCGCGTTTTTTTATGGAAATGGTCGTGTTTTTTTGTTTTTTCGCTGCTGTTTGACGAAATTCGCTTCTTTCCGCAGTCTTTTGCCGAAAGTCACGTTTCTCTGTGGCCCTTCTTTGTGACCATGCTTTTTTTTTTTTTTTTGCGATCCTTTAACGAAATTTTCGTTTTTTCCGCTTCCCTTTGACGGAATGAATATTTTTTTTAGCAATCCTTTGCCAAAATTTGCGTTTTTTCTGCAGCCCTTTGAGGAAATTTGCGTTTTTTCTGAGGTCATTTGCCGAAATTCACGTTTTTTTACGCAATCCTTCGTCGAAATTCACGTTTTTTCGCGGCCTTTTGATGAAATTCGCTTTTTTTCTGCGGCCTTTTGATGAAATTTGCGTTTTTTCCAGATCCTTTGTCGAAATTTGCTTTTTTCCGCGGGGTTTTGACGAAATTAGTGGTTTTTCCGCAGCCTTTTGACGAAATTCACGTTTTTCTGTGGCCCTTCTTTGTGACCCTGCTTTTTCTTTTTTTTTGCGATCCTTTAACGAAATTCGCGTTGTTTCAGCTTCCCTTTGACGAAATGCGTTTTTTTAGCGATCCTTTGTCGAAATTGCGTTTTTTTCTGCGGTCATTTGCCGAAATTCGTGTTTTTTAATGCAATCCTTCGTCGAAATTTGCGTTTTTTCCGCGGCTCTTTGACGAAATTTGCGGGTTTTTTTCGTCTTTTTGATGAAATTTGCGTTTTTCTGCGGCCTTTTGACGAAATTCCCGTTTTTCTGTGTCCCTTTGACGAAATTCGTGTTTTTTCAGCTTCCCTTTGACGGAATGCGTGTTTTTTTAGCGATTCTTTGTCGAAATTTGCAGTTTTCTGTGGGCCTTTGACGAAATTCGCGTTTTTTCTGTGGTCATTTGACAAAATTCGCGTTTTTGCGCAATCCTTCCTCGAAATTTGCGTTTTTTCGCAGCTTTTTGTCGAAATTCGCGTTTTTTCTCGTCTTTTTGATGAAATTTGCGTTTTTCTGTGGCCTTTTGACGAAATTCACGTTTCCCGTGTCTCTTTGACGAAATTCGCGTTTTTTGCGATCCTTTACGAAATTAGCTTCTTCGCAGCCCTTTGACGGAATGCGTGTTTTTAGCGATCTTTTTTTCGAAATTCGCGTTTTTTCCGCGACCTTTTGATGAAATTCGCGTTTTTTCTGCGGCCTTCTGACGAAATTCGGGTTTTTTCTGTGCTCATTTTGACGAAATTTCCTCTAGAATAATTTGACGAAGTTCACGTTTTCTCCGCTATCATTTGACGAAATTTGACTATTTTTTCGCGATCCTTTGACAAACTTCGCATTTTATCTGCGGCCGTATGACATAATTCCGGTTTTTTCCTTGATCCTTTAAAGAAATTGGAGATTTTTTTTTGAAAACGATTGACGAAATTGATTTTTTTTTTTGCGAACGATTGACGAAATTGATTTTTTTCGGCGACCATTTGTCAAAAATCGCGATAATTTTTTAAGTCCAAATTTTCGGACTGATGACCGAATTTTTCAAATTTTCGGAAAATTCGGAACAAAGTCACCCTTGCACCCCCCCCCCCCCCCTGGCTACGGCCTTATTGAGAAAAATGATTTCTGTTTATAACACAATGCAACGTGTTTCGTAAGATTTAGAACATTATGAAAATTTAAGTCAGCCCCCCCCGAAATAAAATCCTGGGTACGCCACTGCCATATGTGATTTACTTGGATTATTTATGCTTAGATGGTTACGTGTCCCTTTTGTGAAGAAATTTATTATGGGCTAGTAGGCGCATTGAACACGGGGGAAGTTGGCTCGGTGTCTGGTGTATGCTGGTCGCTTGAAAAACAGCAAACACCGAAAAAAGTGATTGCAATGCAAGATTTTGGGCACACGGGGCTTGCCCAAACGGAGACACTCGATTGTTTATTTGTGACAACTGTAACTCTGATGATGTTTATCAAGTAGGATAGAAGCTACGCAATATTAATGTTTTATTCATTATTTTTATGTCTGTATAATTTAGAATTTACATTGTACGGCGATAACGCCTTTGATTAAACCAACTGGTAATAAGGAAGTTGATTTCTCTTAACTGCGTGTCTTATTTAAATTTTTATATGGCGTATGCCAACTTACCCCGTAGGTATAGGCAACTTGCCCCGTGGCGGGGTAAGTTGGCGCACAATTTTCCTTTTACTTTAGGCTTCCGCTAAACATAAATTACAAATTCTACAAACTCAAAACTCCAGGTATTTATAACCCAATGACTGTTCTTTAAAAGTACAGTTAAAGTTTCATAAAAAAAAACTCAAACAAAAAATTAATAAAAATCATAACTAAAAACTGCGCCTACTAGCCCCGATCTCCCCTATATCTTGTTCAAATTTTCAATCGTTAATAAAATACTTATTATTCATCTAATCAAGCTCAAATAATTTTTTTAGCTTGTAGTAGATGACACTTGATGTTAATCCAGTTTTTTTAAATATTAATTAATTAATTTAATTTAATTAATTAATTTTCAATAATCGAGAGAGCCCTTTTCTTGATCAAGGCATTTTAAGCGACACTCAAGAGGAAAGAAGAATGGGAGAAAAAAAATTATCTTATTGACCTAAGTAGGAATTGACTTTAATTTTTTTTTATGTTACTTTTTTATATTGCTTGCCTATTTTTTTATTTACTTGTATTGATGACTTTTAAGTTGTGTTAATTGTTAGTTCCTATCAATAAACACTGTTTTGATGAGGTCTATAGATGTCTATGATGGTTAAAGTTGCAGTAAAGCTAGAGATCCTACACACACAACTTCCAGGTTGTATAATATTTTAACGGCGTTTCTGACTGTAAAATAGTCAATGAAACATTGTCTTCATTTTGAAAGACCTATCCAATGATATGCCACTCAATAGGGTGCGTAAATATTTTTTTTCGTCTCTACCGCCATTTTGAATTTATAAAAACAAAACCTAGCCTATAACCATCGGGCCGTTAAGACGAATTGATAGAGACCTCATTCATTAAAATCCATCCAGCCGTTGGGATGTTTCGATGGTATAAAGAAATTCACATACACAGATATGTGTGAAACACATCTCTTCTTTTCTGTCGGGTAAAAAGTCAACTTCCCTGGAAGACGGCTCTACTGCAGATCACAGTTTCTTCTTTACTTTACAGGGGCTCACAATTAGAGAAATCAATACTCCAGATTCTTGGATTCACATGCGCAATTCAGAAAGTTATAGTAACTGGCGAGAAAGTTTTCAATCCGTAACACGCGTTAACACATCAAATTAACTGCATGGCTTTTACCCCCACTTTTTGTAGAAATGGCTTCGGATTCGTAGAACTAATTATCCCTTAACTGGTGAGATGGGGTGTTTTGCACCCCAGAGAAATTTAAATTCTGAAATATAGCCATTTTACAGTACTGTACCCCTTTAAGACCCAACCCGCACGATCGTGCGTGTTAGAGATTCATTTAAATTTTTGCTTCTGAGTCAAAAAAAAAAAAAAAAAAAAAAAAAAAAAAAAAAAACTTAACAATAATGTCCTTCTAATTGTTCTGCACCCATTTTCTCTTGGGATAGAATTCCATTCAATGCGGGGGCATTCCTTTCAACATTTTAATCCCCTTATTTAAAAGGGTTCAACTTTAGAATGCTTTTAGATGTCTCTCCGAAAACTCCTACAATACAAAGAAGTACTATATTTTAGCAATCTCAGAAGTTGTTTACCCTTGTAAATAAGGCTTGAATAGAATTTTGAAACAATTTTTTCTTTTTAAGTATCATTAAATTGATGTGAATAGGTTTAAAAATAGTTTAAGCTTCTTCACTTTTACATAATTATACAGTTTTAAAACGAGCAACTAAAAAAAGTCTGATTAGAAACGTAAAAGAAAAAGTTTACTAATTTAATGAAAATGTATTAATTTTTTTTTTTAATACTCTATTACAAATTATTTTTCAACATACTACTAGAAATGTGGTTCGACTTGCACCCGAAAATTCAATCTTTTCCAAAAATTTGCTTAAGAATTGGGGGGGGGGGGGATTATACACGAGTATATACGGCATGTATGTACACTTACAGTACTTTTTGAGTCGTTTTTATAGAAGTAAATAATGCAAAATTCACAGGAAATTTTCTTATTTTCATTCGCTAAATTTTGTGGAGTGCGCAAGAAATCAAATTTTGGGGTTACATACACCCCCACCTCACCACTTAAGTGGTTAATCTTGTTCCATATCCCAGCAAGAAGCTACCACCATTAAATTCTAAACTGTTATATTGGCATTCTATACTTGGAAGCGATAATTTGTGAAACGATCATAACAGCCGATTAACACACTTTTATCTTCTTCTTCTAAACGCTATAGTAAAACTTCGCACGCGAACCAGGCTATGAATTAGACACCATGGCACCATTTATTTATAAGACTTTTTACTACTGATCGTTTTGCTCTTCATCCGCTTTTTCAACAACTGGCTGCCATTGAGGAAAGGGTAAATAGTTTAAGATCATGGGCAGCTTATAGAAGCATTGAATTTTCGTATAAGTTTCTTTTGTGTATATTTCTTCAAATTTTTACTATGTAAAATCTTAAATTGAGGCGAGTTTTTAGCAGAATATGCCTCATGCAACGGTTTAAAATCGGAAAAAATTGTTACAGACATAAAAAATAAAGAAAAATCACACATCACGCATACGTTATGAAACACTTTCCAACAATATCAAAATATAGATACAAAACAATGCTCCACCCATCTTCAATCAGAGTTGCAACTTTCTGCTAAGATTGTCCTTTGAAGTCTGCTCAACTTCCGATGTAACTTCATCAAGCTTAGTCTCTCTAGCTTCGAACAGAGTAATCCAGTCGCAGGCCCCGATCATAACTAATTGGGGCCCTGGACAATGATAAATTAGGGGGCCCCATTTGAATCATTGCAACATTATTCACATAGAACTGAAGGTCAGTCACATGCGTAATGCATAAAGAATATTTTCGCATCTTGGATTTTAAATAGAAGAACACATTCTTAGAGACTTCAATTCTAAATTAAGTACCTTAATTAATAAAAATACTATTTTTTCCTTAGTACAGAGCAAAACTCTTTTACGTAACTTTAGCAACTTGTTTACTTTAAGATGAATTTAATAACTTCAACTTATGGATGGAATGTTGAATACTCTAACATGTAAATATGTGTTAGTCAAGTTACTTTCTTTTACATCTTTCGAAGTTGTACTACACACCACATAATATCAAATCAAATACATTCACAAGTCAAAAGCATTTTTCAATAAATCTAAAGATGACAATTTTGGGTTTCGTTTTCATATTTAACTCTAAGTTAAAAGAAAAAAGCTGGCATACGGAAGAGAATGTATCTCATGACAATTAGAACCGATTATTTTCAGCCACTAAAGTTTAGATATGATTTAATTTCATTGCTAATACAATCTATTAAAATCAAAATATTATTTCTTATTTAAAAATGGTTGAGGTCTGTGAGTTCAAAATGAAATTTGTTTTTCAGAAAATTTAGTAGAATCTTTTAAAGATGAAATGTGTGTGTATTCGAAAATTTTCAGGGCTGGATTTGGGGGGGAAAAGTAAATATTTTATAAATTAATATATGGATTTGGGGGCCCCTTGAGGTCTGGGGCCCCTGGGCAAAGTCTCGATTTGACCCTTCGATAATAAGGGCCTGCCCAGTCGTAAAACTGATATCAGATCTTGAAAACTTGAATGTTCCACGATACTAGATGAGATATTGGCATAAAAATTTTTATTGACTGATAAATCTAAATTTTTAGCAGCACCAACATTTGTTTTCGTAACAAAGCAATCGATGTTTCGTTTTTTCATAGACAAAACTTCAGATTCTGTTGAAGATTTCAATGGAATATCAGTGTTAAAAAGCAGAAAACCAACGTTTAAAAATGCACAAATAATTCGTGAAAATTTGCGTGCATTTCGTGCGCATATTTAAACGTTGGTTTTCTGCTTTTTAATATTCCTGCACAGGCTTTATTTGCTATTTTAATGGAATATCAGTGGGTTGTGAAAACTAGATTCTGATGAAGTAAATGTGATGAACGTTATTGTGTTTCCTTGTTCACCAGCGTCAGGAATTGGCTCATCAACATCACACCCCAGACACTCAGCTGTACGGCCATTCATCCTATCCACCATGTTTAGATATAATAACTCCACAATGTCATATTGCTTACCATCATTTTCTATCTTATCAAAGTGCTGCCCATTGTTAGGCTTTTTACCATGATTCATCTTTGTTTATCTAGTGACTATTTAATAATTGTTAATACTAAAAATTAAAACTTTAAACTCTTAGAAACAAAATTATAACTAATTCATACAGTCTGAGAAAGAAATAGAAAAAATATAGACTAGCACAATGCACACTCTAGAATGAAAAACTGCGCTATTTCTTAGACTCAGTGTAATTGGAATGCATATGACTCTTCTATGACTTCACCTCCTTTTTTCTTATTAGATTGCCTATTGTGAGAAATGCAAGCTCTACCAACGAACGCGGTGATCATTCTTAATACGGCTGTTAATCCTTTCCGTCGCGGAGTAACTCTGTTTGTAAAATGATGAAAAAATTGACTGACACCGGAATTTACAAAATTATTAGAAAATAAATATTTTTTATCTTCACATACGTTATAAAAGGAAAATTTTAATTAAATATTCCGGGTGCCAGTAAACTTAAAATTAAGTCGTCACTTTTCTGACCACCGCCTGCAAAAATGTTAAGAGAGACAATCCCTCCTTTATAACTCCATTAAGTAACCGTGCTTTTTTTTTTTTTTTTCAGAAGATGCTTTAGGAAGCCAAGTCACGCAAGGGTAAAGGAGAATTTAACTAGACCTATTTATCAGATCAATTATCCAAATGTGAAACCTTTGTTTACTATCAGCAAATGAAGCAACAAATTATTATGGCAAAACTATGGATTCAAAAAGGCAGTAATGAGTGCAGGTTCAGTAAACTGAGACGAAAACCGGAACTGGGCGATGAGCAGAGACTGTTAAAAGCCTACACTAATAACGCTAAGGCAATCGCAAGCTAATGTTAAAGCAGTGGCAGCGTTCTCTTCAAATTTCTCGTTTGCGCTTCAATATTTTAAAATGTTTTATTTATTTATTTATTTATTTGCATAGGATACCTGAGATACGTGTCTCACCGGCTACTTTTGTACTTTTTGAAATGTGTTTGCCGTTTTTTGTGTTTCTCTGTGAGGCTATTTTAAATTTCAAAACCGGTTCCGAAACTGAAAATGTCCTCATGAAAAACAAAAACAAAAACAAAAAAATATATATATATTCGAAAAAGTACGAAAGTACTCGGTTACACATAGACCTTAGATAACCTATACGAAAAAAAAATCAAAATATTGAAAAGCAAACGAGAAATTTTGAAACAACGCCGCCCTTGGTTTAATGTTAGATTGCGAGTGTCTTCGTGTTACTAGTGTAGGCTACTAAACGCCAACACTTCAAAAATCTCTGATGAATCTACGGAAAGGTATGCTAGAGCTAAAAGAGGTAAGTAGTACTTCAATCTTCTTATTTCCTCTGAAATCTTGCCCGGTGGCGACATTACAAACCAACAAAACTTAGAAGGATTTGGCGGTTTGGTTGGTTGGTTGGTTGTATTTATGACGGCCAGTTATCTGCACGAGGGATATGGGCCCAGGGGGGGAGTGCCCTTCGTGGGGGGTCTTTCTAAGGGAACCTAACCCGTATTAACGCTTGGAAATCCAAGGTTAGAAGAAAACCACGAAAACTCCGAACGATTAGACCGACGGGCGCGATTGGGATCGAACCCAGCACCTCCCGTCTATCAGATTCGAGAGCAGAACCTCTCAGCCACTGGTGGGGCTTGGCGGATTGGAGTTGGCAGTTCTTGGCATTTTAGTTGATGTGGAAGCCAGTTCTTGTTAGGGAGAAAAGCATTGTAGTTCTTTGTGTCTTGTGATATGAATACTATTACTGTTTTTCTTTGAAAATAGAAAACATCTATAATTTTTGGAATGGAAATCTAGATTTGAATACACTGTAAAAAAAATACGACCAGTTTTCCTGTAGGAATCGGAAAGATAGTTGCCCTTATCGTACCGGAAAAATTTCCGACCCATCTCGGAATAAAATCCGTAAAATACCGTTTTATTGACTATTTCCTTTTTTCCGGATTTTATTCCGAGCTGGGTCGAAAAATTTTCCGGTACGATAAGGGCAACTATTTTTTCTATTCCTACAGGAAAACTGGTCGGATTTTTTTTTTACAGTGTAGACTTAGGAATTATATTCCCAAATCTATTTAGGAACATAACTTTAGAAATTCTATTCCTAAAACGCATCATAAATTTTACCATTTTTAAGGTAATTTATAATTCTGATTTCATTTATGCAAATAAAAGATTCCAATTATATATAGGTTTCTCAAATTTGATCACATTTAAATTTTTGTTATTGTACACTGTTATTAGTTTTTACTACACGTGTTACAGATTTTGCTAAAATTTCCTAATTTTTTTTTTAATTTTTTTGTCTTTTCACTTTTCTAAAATTGTAAAAAATCTCAAACCGAAAGGTAAAACCTGTATTTTATAAAGATGTTCTAAGACGGGTTTTGGATGAAAAGCAAATGCTAAAATATATGGTCAATGAGTAAAAAGGTTGATTTGGTTTGTGACGGCCAATTATCAACACGTGGAATATAGGCCCTGGGGGGGGGGGGGGGGGAATGCCCTTCATGGGGGTCTTTCTAAGGGAACCTAACCCGTATTTACGCATGGGAATCCACGGTTTCGAAAAAACCCACGAAAACTCCGAAACGGTTAGGCCGACGGGCGCGATTGGGTTCGAGCCCAGCACCTCCCATCTACCAGCTTCGAGAGCAGAACCTCACAGCCACTGGTCTGAGTTTGAGGTTGAGAGGTTGAATAATTAGAACTGTTGTTAAAAGTCAAATTCAGTATTTTGTGTGATATATTCATATTTTAGGTAGCTAAACATTGTAGATTAGAAATTTTTTATTTATATACAAATCCATAAATGAGTACTTTCTTTCAAAAAATAAATTTTTCAGTAAATGAATTTAAACAGTAATGCTTAATATATTGTAAGGTAAAGGTAAAATATTACTTAAATTTAAATCAACATTTAAGAAAATCTGTTAGAGCAAGGACAATATAACTTTCTTTAAAACGGAACATAATTCTTGCATTCACAAGGAATAGCATGTTACCTTTTTTAACTTTACTTTATAAATGAGATTTGAAAATTACATAACTTAAAGGACAGATGAAAATCATTTTTTTTTCCCTCTGATGAATGTATTTTATACTACTGCATTTAAAAAAAAAACATTCATTCATTTTTTCATGATATAGAACGTTTAACATTTAAAGAAAATGTTATTAAAGCACCGTTGTCATTATGTCCTTTGAAATATTTGATTTATAAATTTACTTTTTATAACAGCGTAACACTCATTTTATTAAAAACAGTCTAAAATCTTAAGGTAAAATCATCACAATGATCGCTCACATATACTCCTTTTTAATATTTTTATATACAACATACAAGCCAATAATTAAAAGAAAATTAGGGAAATTGTCATAATTAACTTTGAATAAAAAAATTGTGATAAGGAAACGTTCAATCGAAATGTTGTTGTCTTGAGCATCATAGTGCTCAGATGATAAATGTACTTTAGAATTATAATAGCATTTTTTTTTTTTTTATGTTTAATATAACTTTTGCTTAATTTACTTTTACTCTCGAATAGGTTATTATTTAATTTTAAAAACAGCTTCTAAAATCTGCCATTTTTAACATAAATATTATGGCAATTTTTTAATTTGCATTTTATTTTATTTTAAAAAAATGTGTTTTTCTATTTAAAGAAAATTCGCAAAGCATTTTCATGTTATTATTTTAGAAATCATAAATTAATATACAATAATAATATTATAAGACAACCCATCACGACATTTTACTGGGTAATCATCGTGCCATTTTTTAAAATATGAATACATATAGCTGTAATATAGGACATGTATAAGTCATGTATGCAGGACATACGCATAAAAAGCAATGACAAACAGCCACTTTCATAGCTCTGTGATAAGCAAACATATCTAGTGAGAGTAAACAAAAGTAAGTAAACAAACATTAACTTGGCTATAATAGCAGGTTCGCCGAGATGATTGGCAACCTAAACTTTATATCCCCTGTATCGCCGCTCTCACATAAAGGCGATATTGACTTATCTCACTCGTCTAGGTAGATACTGCCAAGTTTGGATCCTAATTTTCCTTAGTTTTGACAAAAACTTAAATCTGATCCCAGACTACGTATGTCGCCATCTCTTATAAAGGTACCCTAATTATAGTCGTGCAGCATTTTACTTTAAGAAATTTAGCAATTCCCATTGTAAGAACTGTACATTTTAACACTTCAGTCGCTTGATTTAAGTGATAAACTTATTTTATTTTATTAATTTTTCAATTCCGCTCCATCTGTCTTCGCAATGAAAGAAAGGCTGAGGTTTAATAAATACTATGAGACCCGTCAGGCGTTGCTCGTGATTAAGGTTAAATGGCATCTAAACTTACCTTACATTTAATTTACAAACGAACCTAATACGGAAGGCTTCTCTGCCTTTGGCATTATACAAAGCGATCGTAAAAACGGCAATATCTATAACGGTTGCTTTAAATGTATGTAAAATTACCTTAAATATAATATACAAATGGATGTAGTGGAAGTGGCCCCCCACTATGTTTCCTCTCCTATGTTTTCCAGCGACCGTAAAAAAGGCAATTGCAATAACGAGGCTCTTCAAAAATACGTAAAACCGAGTTGTACAGTGGCAGCCGAACGAAGAAACAACAAGTCGCGTTCCTGTCCTTCATCACTATAGAAACCGCATGTTTCCAATTAACTGAAGTAATAAAAATCTTCTTCAAAATCTTCGTTCCGTTTTGGAAATAACCAATCGATATTACTTCCTTTAAAAATTTGGCAAAAAATCTATTTCATACGTCTGAATTTTTTTAAACAATTCCCGAAGATTTCCTCCATACCAGGGATACAAAACTATAAAATTGGATGGCTAGAATTTCAAACAGAAATGTTTTAACAAAAACCAGTCTTCATTTTCGCACGAACAAGGTCTTAAAAAAATCGTGAAAAATTCAAAAATCGCTCTATGAATTAGCAGAAGCTTTATCGAAAAAGTACAAAATTTACTATGTTAAGCTAAAAGATTGAATTTGGATTACTTTTATGACAAGATCAAAATCGCCGGATGGAAATCTTACGAAAACTCAAAATTATGTCTTCAATATAAAATTTAAAAAAAAGGAAAATTCTGAGTCTTGGGCGCGTTTCAACCTGCATTTGTCTATCCAGAACAAAATTTGTAGAGCTCTACGTGCGATACATTATCCTGGCCATCGTCCGCAGACCCATACGCACGGACACAAACGCTTCTTTTTATTAATATAGATTCTACAGTCAGTTCTAGAAAGAGGGAACTGACCCCTTTGCCCTCTTCTTACTGGCGCCCGTGTTACAAAAATTACCTTTTCAGATGAGGACACGTGTGTCCAATATTTTTGTCGTCCAAACTCAGGGATTCTCCAGAAATCTGCCTTTCGGTCCTCAAGGGGTAGGTTTAGGTTCAGAAACGCTAGAATAAAGAAAGAAGTGGGGGGGGGGGAGAGGGCAGCTGCCTGAGGCGGTGAATTAAAGAACACGTAAAAATGAGGAATTTTTTAAAGGTTAAACACGCAACAGAAAAAGTGAAATTGTGCATGTGGTGATTTTCATTTTACTTTTCTTTAAAAATTACCTGTCGTCAGATCAGACACAGAAATAAAAGCAGAAAATTTGCTTAACCGGGAGTACATCAGCTGTTAGCAGTCCCTTCTCCTCCATTGTAATTTTCGTCTCGTAGAAAATAGATGCCCGTCTTTATACTAGGTTTGCCGTATTAGGCTATTTCTGACAACTTTTAATATTGCGGGTAAATTTTTCTGTATATTGCAGCAATTTTGAGTTATCGAGTATTGTAAGTTGCGATTTTGGGGCTTCTTTCGCTAAGCTATTCTCCTTTTTTTAGTCTCGAATGCTTATATTTCTAGAATGAAAATGCAGTTATAACTTTTTTGTATAAAAAAGTCTCTGAGATTACACGTCACTAGTGACCAATTATAATTTAAAGAGATGGTAACATAACCATTTTTACAAATCGCAACATATTCTACGTCACATTTTACAAATGGTCATTTATTCCACCAATACCACTTTATAATATCACTTTAGAAAATCGTCACCAAATTCAGGACCACTTGATAGTGGCAAAAGTAGTTGCACTTTAAAAGTGTGAACTTTTATAGGCATTTGAGCTATGACAAGGAGCGCACAGTGGGACGTGTTGATGATCTAGGTGGACAAAATTCATTTTTCCGATTGTCTCGGAATATGACAAAACCACATGTACTGGTAGCTGAATGTCTGTATTTTCGAGATCCGTACGAGTTTTGTCGAAAAAAATCAGAGGTGTCGATTAATTATGACAGTAAAGAAGCGCAGTTGGTTTGAGCGAGTTTCAAAAGTTGCACTAGCTTCCTAAGTTTCAAAGCACGTCGTGCTATTCTGTTTTATCTGAAAGCACGAGTTTGCTGAACATATTTCACAGGTTTGTCAAGGTCAGATTTAACCCATTTTTGTTTGAAAATAAGCGATATTAAACTCGCGTAACCCCCTTTTTCAAAGGATGTAATTCTGGATGATCCTTGATGTTGTTTACAAATTTCATCTTAACTTTAACCATATTATTCAGCATTATTCAGGAATAAGCATTTTTTAATATCGAAGTGCTATTCCTAAAGTACTGAAAAATTAAAAAAACTCCTGCAGATGTCTGCCGATCATTAAGTTTTTATTAATAAAAGAGCATCATATTAACTTGCAGTGCATGTATGTATGTTTAGTTCAAATCTTGCTAGTCAAATTTAAACCACTTTTAATTATTCGATTGAGCCGAAACAATGTGTAATTTGAATGACAATACAATATTATTATAATTCAAAGAACGTAGAAGATGTTTAGTTTACTGTTTCTACAGGGCTTCACAAAAATTTAGATTAGAACTTGCAAGTTAATTTTAAACCAATTTCAATAATCTGATTGAGCTGAAACTTTGCTCAGGACATGTAGTTCTGATGACAATGCAATATTATTATAATTTATGGAACGTAGCAGTTACGCTTTTTTTACAGGGTCATATAAAAGATTAGTTCAAGTCTTGCAAGACAATTTTAAACCATTTTCAATTATCTGATTGAGCTGAAACTTTGCCTACATGTGTTTTTCCAATGGCAATTCTATTAAATTATAATTTGACGAACGTAGAAATTATGCATATGTTACAGGACCACACAAAAGATCGCGGAAAGATTGTTGCTAAAAAGCAGAAATTTTAATTAAATTTCAACAAAATTACTATAGGTTATTGAGATACACAATAGCATTTTTTTAATTGAAAAAAAGTGCGTAGTAGTTGTATTTCTTTTACAGGGACACATAAAAATTTCGGATACATTAACGTCTATATACAGAAATTTTATTTCAAATTGAATAAAATTTATATAGGTTATTTATTCACATAACATCATTTTTTCAAGCGAAAATAATTTTGGTAGCATTTATAGGTTTTACAGGGTACCACAAACATTAAAGTTTTTTTTAAATATGATTTTATTTTAAAAATTTTATTTTTCAGGATGTTTACACAAATTTCTCGAGCTATTCTGGGTAAACAAAAATACAAAAAAGAAATTAATGTTAATTTACATGTGTGCATTAAATTGTTTTTTACTTAATTGTAAATTAAGTATGTTTATCGTATTATTTGTAATAAATTATACAGGGTGCCCACTAAAGTCCTTCCCACGCTCTTAATAGCCGAACGGTTGCAGCTATAGTCATAAAAGTGGTGTCTAGGTATAATAAAGTGGTTATGCGCTACCAGAGGAGACTGCTTCCAGCGCCACATGGTGCGAAACAGCTGAGTTAGTATTCCTATCTCGAAAACGACATATTCAGAAAGAGATTCATTTAGCATTCATGTTCACAAGGTGTCGTCATTCACTTTTATCCCTTATTTCGAACCTTTTTCGTGATAGAAACTCTAATGTTGCCATTTTGTACCAGGTGGCACTGAAAGCGGTCTCATCTAGTAGTGCATAGCCTCTTTTCTATACCTGGACACCACGTTTATGAATATAGATGCAGTTGTTCGCCAGTTAAGAAGGTGGGAACAGATGTTAGTGAGCACCCTGTAATTTTATTTTAAGACATTGTTGTTAAATTACCAAATATTTATCACTGTTTGAGTATTTTATTAGTGATGCATTAAAAAAAAACAGCAAAAACCAATTAAACTTCAAACGAAATAATTTTTTCCACCTAGATCGTCCAAACTGTGGAGCGGTCTGAAACTTTTTTATTTTATGTAGTAGGTTTATTTGTTCGATCGTGCAGTTTGTACGTGCGCAACAATGTATCTTGTACAGTTCTGGAAAAAGTTCAAGACCACATGCTAATTTTTATTTTTAGAATAAAATTCCGAAAAGAGTTATATAACTTGAATTTAGACACAAATATCAGGGATGCCACAGGCGGCTATTTTTATATTCTGTTAGCACACTATTTTAAAGAAATGCATTTTGTAGTATATCTCTCTTGCAAATAATGTCATAGAGTATGTAAAAAATTTTTGTTTTGAAAAGGTGGTGCTAAATGGAATTAAAAAATAGTCGCCTGTGGCAGCCCTGAAATATGTGAATATGTTAATTTTATTGAATTGTAAAAGTTAAAAAATATTTTTTTCTGCAAGTTTTAAAATATTGTAATAGTAACAAATGGGGAATAAGTTTATGACTGGTATCTTCTTTTGAATGTAGCATAATGAGATGACGTCATGATAGTAGTATTTTATGCGAGACTTATCAGTGGTGATGTTTATAGGTTAGTAGTGTCTAGATTTGAAGTTCTGGGATATGCAACTGCTGCTTTGAGCGTGGTCCGTGGGAAATCATTCACTGAAAAAGAAAAGGGTAAAATAAGGGAGTTTTTGGATTGCGGGTTGACTGAAAGGCAAATTGACTTAAAAATAAATAAGTTTAAAACTGTTGTGCACAATTTTCTTTATGATTCAATGAATTATGTTAGAAAAAAAAAAGAAATGGATGGCTATCAAAACTCTCAGTCCGGTGTAAACGGAACGTTATTTGAATGGCGGTTTAAGATTGTGTTTATTCTTTTACTATAAGATCTGATTTAGAGCTCTCAGTAACGTCCACAGCTATAGAAATGTGATAAGAAGTGTGGAATGCTTGAATTATGCTAAATTAAAAGCGAAGCCGAAACTACAAAAGCATCACATTGATGTAAGACTAAAATCTGCATCTTCCAATGTCTTAAAATTCAATCTATGGCGCAAACTGGTTTTTACTAAGGAAAACCCTTGCGGATCACCCTTGATGGTACAAATAATTTAAGATATTACTGGCATGATTTACCAAGTGCTTTCAAAACGCGTATAAAGTGGTAACTCAGTCGTGATTTGGTCAGGCTTTAATGCAAAAGCAAAACAAATTAGATTTTTACCCAGACAAAGATAACTCCTTTGACTATCAAGATGTTCTTGGTGATAATTCTGTTCCACTTAAAAATGAACTTATGGATGAGAATTAGGCATTGCTCGTAGACGGGGAGGACATCCCAGTCCTCCATGTTTTTATACGTTTGGGTGCAGGAAAACACAGTGGTAAACCCACGAGTCCAGCTAAAATCGGGTTTTCAGGTGTTTTCCACCAAGGAATGACTTGGCAGACCGATTTCGTTTTAATATGCGAATCGAGTTTTAACTAATTCTGAAATTTTAGCCGTCTACTCGATAAGGTGATTGGCTGTACTGTCGCCTCCCGGTCTATTAAAGATAAAGCTTCTATTCGCTAGTCTGTGTGAACTTCAGATTTGTTGTCTGCAAATAACATCAAAACTTCAGACATTCCATCTAAAAGTCCTGAAATAAATCCTATAGAAAACATCTGGGGAATCTTGGTTCATCACGTTTATGCCAACAAAAAGCAGTTTGATTCGATTTTTGAACTGAAAGCAGCCATTTTGGAAATATGGAAACATATACCCATTTCCACATGTAAAAACCTGACCAAATCCTTCCCATGGTGTCTTTTGGACGTCATCAGTGTTAAGATTCCTCTGCACTGAAACTCGCCGATCGCGAAACCCCATGTTAACCTATGGGAAAACTTTGAAGCGCGATGACTCATGATCTAATATAATTATTAAAATACCGTTTTCACCATCAGAAAGTAAATGACAGATGCCGATGATGTGCGTTTTTAAAAATTATTTCCGTAAATTTTAAATACATAAAAAATCCCTATAAACTTTGAAATTTCCATTTGATTAAATTTTCTCATCTTCTTAAAAATACTTCAAATTTACATAGGCAATTTTTAAAAACGCATCACATCATTGACATCTTACGCCTACTTTCTGATGGTAAAAACGGTATTTTAATAATTATATTATGTAACTAGCAGACCCGCCCGGCATTGCCCGGGGTTTGTAAATAATAATCTTAAACAAAACTTAAGTTTGTATGATTTTATATCTTTGGAAATTCTTTTAAATGAACCTAATTTCGGAGGCCCCATTGCCTTCCGCAGCGTCTAATGTGTTCCCATCAACGAACGAATCATCTTTCCGAACGAACCTGTAATCTAGATCCCAACTACCTATGGCAGCATTTACCGGAAGTACCCGCACGTGCCGGAGACAATCGAAAACCAAGTTAAGTGAGCCAAACCTCGTAGGAATCAAGCCCACGAAATCAAAAAAAAAAAAAAAAGAATGTACCATTAATGTTAGAAAATGTTTGTAACTAAAGTCTAAGATAAAATTTCATAATACAGAAAGTAGCTGAATTGTAATATAAGTTGAAGGAAGCAAATCCCGTTGAAATCGGGCCCTTAAACCCGAGTAAATAACGCGCCACCAAACGGTGGAAGCTGCCTCCTCACCTTGTAAATTTCACGAATTAATGTTAGCATTACCGCGATATTTAATAATCGGATGAAATCCTTTATCTAAAGTTACCTTTAAAGTAACGCGATTTTTAATTTACGGCTGTAGTGTGTAGACGTGAGTTGATGCTAAAAAAGGAGATTAATGTTCGAAAAATGTGGTAGCTGAGGTATAAAGAAAGACCGGGCCCTGGGGGCCAGGGTCTTAACTGGAATGTAGTTCGGTATAAGAAAAATTTTTAGGGGTTTTAAAGTAGCTGGATGACGTTAAAACTATGTTAAAGAATATTGCAATAGAATAGGACAGTTTTTAAAGAAGCTGCAACAAAGGCCCCAAGAAGACGATTAATATTCAAAATTGGTGGTAGCTGAAGTCTGCAAATTTTTTTTGTCTTTCATGTACCTACATGCTGGAGAACCTAAGAAGTTGTTAGAAAAAAATAAGTTCGTGAATTGGACCATTTTTAAGGGAGCTATACCAGGGGGCCCAAAAGGGCCCAACTGATAGTTGAGAGCAGGGCCCTAACATGAAAACATGTTTAAATGTTTTAGTACTTAGCGTTTTAAATCTTCAATTAGTCAAAATTAATCATAGAGTATGAAATAATCATTAGAATAATATTTTAAAGAAATGCGCAAGAATGGGGTAAATGCTTAAAAATGGACCCTAAAGCCCCAATAAAAATATGAGGGTGTTGGTCTAGGAGTCCAAGACTCAATTTTAAAATCATGAATGAGAAGGTGAGAAAGTTAGGGTGTAAAAAATGCATAGCACACGAAAAGTTCAAGGGGCCCCGGATCGGGCCTTACAGGACCCTAAGGTGCCCCAGGATTTTAACTGGAATATAAAAACTGGAGAATAACTAAATGGAAAAATGGTTCCAAAAATGAAGATCGGATTAAGAGGGGCAATTTATTAATAATTTATGGTGCAAAAGCTTCAAGGGGCATTGTACCGGGCCCCAAGGGGGAAAGGACTTAAGTGGCATGTAGTTTGGTATAAATACACTTCTTAGTAGTTTTTAATGTAATCTGAGGACGCTAGAACTATGGTAAAGAAAATTGCAAGGAATTCGGATCATTTTTAAAGAAGATGCACCAAGGGCCCCAAGAAGACGATTTATATTCAAAATTGGTGGTAGTTGATGTCTGAAATATTTTTTGTCGTTCATGTAATAGCTGGAGAACCTAAGATGTTGTTAGAAAAAAAGCTAGTTAATCGGACTATTTTTAAGGGAGTTATATTATGGGCCCCAAAAGCGGCCATCTGATAGTTGAGAACAGGGCCCTAACATGAAAAGATGTTACAACGTTTTAGTACTTGGCGTTTTAGATCTTCGATTAGTCGAGATTAAGCATAGGGTATCAATTAATCATTAGAATATAATTTAAAAGAAATGTGGAAAAAATTGGGGAAATGCTTAAAAAAGGGCCCTAGGGCCCCACTAAAAATGTGTGAGTGTTGGTCTAAAGAGAAGAGTTCAAGACTCAACTTTAAAATTACACACTGCGAAGGTGAGAAAATTAGGGTGTGAAAAACGCATGGCACACAAAACATTTAAGGGGCCCTGGGCCGGGCCCCTTAAATGCATGGGACTCTCGACGGACCCATGGTCTTAACTGGAATGTAGAAACGGGAGAATAACTAAATGGAGAAAGTATCCCAAAAATGAAGATCGGATAAAAAAAGGAAGCAATTTATTGACAATTTAGTACACTAAAACTTCAAGGGGCCCAGTACCGGGCCCCTTGACAAGGTTCCAGGGTCTTAACTGAAATGTAGAAATGGGGCAGAAACTGAAAGGAGAATTCACTCCAAAAACGACGAAGATCGGATAGAAAAGAGGCCTGTTATTAACAATTTAGTGCATAAAAACTTAAAGGAGCCTAGGGGCCTCGGCCCTTAAAAAATTAAAAATCTGAACCTCAGGTACATCAGGACCAGCCTTGGGCTAATCACTCCTAAATTTTAAGACTTCTACGTGTGGTAGATTTTGCTAGCCATCGCCGACAGACACATACACAGAGCGATTTGTTCTTTTATTAGTATAGATGTGTCATCGCGCTTCAAAATTTTCCCATATGCGATTTCGTGATCGGGGAGTTTCAGTGCAATGGCCGCTTAAGAGGCTACTTCAGTCAAGTGAAAAGACCCGTTCGCTAATGCTAATTCTATGGAAGAAATTTATAAAGATATTTCGGTTGCATTTTAAAATTTAAAATGATTTTTTTTGCATTGGCTAGCTGAGATCAATCTGCACAAATGCGTTTTCTACTTTTTCGATTTTGTTTACAGATATTTTTAATGAGGACACTTTCATTTTAGGAACCGGTTTCGAAACTGAAAGCATCCTTATAAAAAAAAAAAAAATCTGTAATCGAAATCGAAAAAGTAAAAAACGGCAGATGTAGAGATTGACCTAAGCTATCCAATGCAAAAAAAAATTATTTAAAAATATTAAAATGCAACCGAGATATCTTTATAAATTTCTTCCATAGGATTAGCATTAGCGAACGGCTCTTTTCACTTGACTGAAGTAGCCTCTTAAGGGAAAACAAAAAAGTACTAAAAATTAATGTACAAATCATTTGCATCTGTAATTTAGATTTTAAATATACTGGTCCTAAACTTTTTTCCATGAAATTGTATTATCTTGAAATTATTTTTTGCTTGTTTAAAAAACATGTATTATTGTAATTTAAAACAAATAACAAAACTTTTATAACTTTATGTGTATAATCTTGCAATTATATTGGGTTTTTTAATTAAAGTAACAGCTTTACTGCTTTTGTTGATGGTCCTAAACTTTTTTCCAGCATTGTAGCTCTGTATGAACCCTTAAGGGGATTCTTCACTCACTTGAAAACACCCGCTCCGTAATGTTAAACCAATGGGGAGGTTGTTTCCGAAATTCTCGTTTAAATTTGAATATTTTTAAATGATTTTTTTTTTCATTGGATAGCTGAGCTCAGTCTTTAACCCCTTGGGGACAAGCGACACGTATACATGAAGCGCTCAGAATCCTTGTTTTTCCTCACCAGTAAAATTTTACTGTAAAATTTGCCTTATTTAATCAGCGCATTTTCTCGATTCAACAAGACACATTTCTCTTTTTAAAAAACGGTGACAAAAGATTAAAAATTTCGTAAAAGGTTCCCGAAGCGGTTAATGTCTCTTTTTTACTTTTTCAATTTTCGTTGCAGATTTTTTTTTTTTTTTTTTAAGATACTTTCAGTTTCGAAACCGGTTTCTATTACTAATGTATATATTTTTTAATTAAATATTATATTATATTTAAAAGAAACAGTGTATAGGATCAAAAGGAAATATGTTGCAGCAAATTTTAGCCAGTTGTCAAAATACTGAAACTATTTAATTAATCGATTAACAAAAAATGTTGCTTGGGTATTATATATATTATGTACCCTTGAAAAAGTGAAATACGTTATAAGCTTCCGGCATTATTCATCCATTTGATCTATTGTATGTTTATGATACGGCTTTTTCTGGTTCAACATTATTTAGCTGGATATTGTATCTTTTGTCTTTAATAGGATTTTATCAAAATTTGGTGGTTTTTTCATTTGTTTTATATAGTTTTATCGCCCGCAATATGCTAGTGAATTAGTGGAATTTAGCATGATTCTGTATTGCTAGTTACAGGTTCCATATTTATTCTGTATAATGTCAGTGTTATGAATATTAGCTAATTTATTAATTTAATTTTAATAATTGGAAATCGATGATGATTTGTAATATATAATGGTTATATATATATAATGGTTATATATATATAATGGTTATATATATATATTTATTGTTATTCAGCTAATAAGCTATTCATCTAGTAAAAAATATTTAAGTAATCTAATAATTGCACCACATAGCTCCATCGATATAAAAATTTACTCAGATGCTGTCGACAAGAGACATATAAAGAAATATGCCCCTAGTCCAATAAATTAAATTCCATTCTGAATTTTTTACCTTCTATTCAGAAAAGACATATATCCCAACTGATGCAATCCAGAATTCAAACAGGATTACTTGTTATATTGCAAAATTGATGTAAACGGGGACGATAAAAAAAAAGAGGTTTTACAAAGAACTTAGTAATATATACTAATATATCTAACAATGGAAAATCCAAATTAATGTTCATTAGAGCAATCGACAAAATCCTCTCTAAATAAGAAGCAGATTTGATGCCAGTCAAAATCTTGGTAGTTTATAGTTAGTTTACTCTATTACGTAAGGATTTAGAATTTTATTTCCAAAATATGTCAAAAGAAGAGTTATGCACATAATAAATATTTAGCAAATATTTACAAAAAGGATATAGCTAAAGATGAACTACTCAAGAGCTTCAAATAACCATTGGAGATAGACATAGGCATAACTTGGGTAGCCCTTTAAGCCCTGACCCGCACAATTGTACGGGTGATACTAAAGTAAAAGAGAATGACTATTTCCTGTTTTTGTGAGATTTAAAACCAAATCTGCACAATTATGTGAGTTAATTGGCTTCAGATGTTTTCATAAGACACAACTAGGGGGCACCAACTACAATACAGGGTAAGATTTTCTGCTTTTAAAAAGACTAATACACTATGACGCAAAAGTTTAGACAATGAAGAAATTCTTACATACTTTGAAAAATATTTATTCAATTTTCAAATCACTGCTTGAAATTAATGTGCTGTACATATAAACAATATTTATAACAAAGAAAAGTGGAATTGTGCATATTGCAATAAATTAAATGGTAACAAAAATAAACTGCTGTCTCAAAAGTTTAGACACAAATTAAATAAAATCGAAATAAACAATTTTTAAAACCGGGTTGCGCATCCATGCTTATGTATTACGTCATATACACGAGATTGCATGGAAGAAACTAAATCTTGCATAGTTTGTGGATCGATATCGTACCATGCATTCTCAATAGATGTCTTAAGTTCCTTTTCAGAAGAGTATTGTCTAGCGTTGCTATAAACTTTGCGACACATAATGCTCCAAAGGTTTTCTATAGGGTTAAGATCTGGGCTACATGCTGGCCAGTCGAGAACTCTTATATTATGGGAATTAAACCAAGATTTTGAATGTTTTGCAGTGTGAATTGAAGCATTGTCTTGCTGAAATTCCCACTGAGGACCCCCTAGAAGCTCAGCAAATGGCAGTAGGTTTTCTTCTAATGTCTGTGTATAATGCTGTGAAGTTTGACGACCACTGGTGAAGGTCAGAGATACTTGTCCATTATAGCAAAAGGCTGCCCAAACCATCACCGAGCCCCCTCCTTGTCTGCGACTAAAAAAACGTCGAGGTTCCTTCCGCAAGTCATGCCAATACGATAAACAACCATCTGGACCATCCAGATTCCACTTTTTTTCATCGCTAAATATGACTGACTGCCATTTCTCCCCATATGACATATGCTTTCAAGCCCACATATGTCTTTGTAACTTATGATATGGTTTCAGAGCTGGTTTCTTCTGCATTTTGCTATAAACGATTGTTCCTTTTTCCAAAATTCGTCTACGAATCGTATCCTTTGATACAGAGAGTCCCGATGAGCTTTGAACTCCACGTACGCTCATTTGTTGAGTACTCGCTAGTCTTTGTATCAGGCGATCCTCTCGTACATTTGTCACACGTGGCCTCCCAGACCGACATTTTGCTTTATATTCGGAACCACTCGATAAAACTCGATAAATAGATTTTTTTGACCTATTAATAATAGCAGAAATTTCAGAAACGCTCTTCCCTTCACCTTTCAACTGCCAAATCCTTGAAACCTCATTCACTTGAATTTCTTTAGCTCTCGGCATGTCGACTATGAAGCGCAATCGTTTGCAGAACTTAAGTACTCCAAATTTGTGACATCATCGATTCTAAATTTGCATATGCCAGCGAATATTCAAAGAAATTTAGAATAGTGTCTAAACTTTTGCGACAAGCACATTTGAATTTTTATGAAAAAAATTAGTATTATAGCAAATAAAACGACTGTCTTTTGTACATAGCATTTTAAATCAGTTTTTGAATATATTTACAGGTTTTTGTAATTCTGACGTCATAATTCTACATTTTAAAGCTGAATGACGTCATTGTCTAAACTTTTGCGTCATAGTGTATCATCTGACAGCAATAGACAAAAAGTATGTACTGTCGTAATTTCTTTTAAATATGATTTTTAGTGTTTGCTTAGATTTAATTTTTCTTTTCATATACTTTATTCGTGATTTTAATTGATTTTGTCTTTGATAAATTTAATTGGGCTTTACAAATGTTGAAAAACAAATGACCCGCACAATTGTGCGGGTCCGGCATTTGCCATTTCCAAAATGGGTACGATTCCTAATATATAATTTTTTTATTTTTAAGTGATATTTTTAAACTTATGTTTTTAGCAATTTATTTTTTATTAATTACATTTTTAATGAGGATTAATTTTAAATTAATAGGTTTGCACTATTCATGATTTCTATTTAAAATTGATAGTATTAGATATATAATATGCACATCTAACGAACTGTATGTTTCTGCTCTGAGTTATAGATGTCATATATGATTTATAAGTTTTATGTGAGTTATATGCATATCACGAGATAGATTTTTAAGTTTGATAAATTCATTCCATTTTGTCGACGCAGCAAGTAAACCACCAGGAATAAATAATAAATTATGGAAAGTTCAGAAAATGCTCGACAGATTCGTAATGTCTGCTTGAATTTACCAGGAGATCAGGGAAATTTTTCTATGGATGAGCAGACGATTCCTTTTTTAGTACGTGCCTCAGTAAAGCAGTATAAAACCAAACCACACTCTGTTGTAACAGTATCACCTGAGATAGTTTTAAATTTTGTAGTATAACCAGTGGGAAAGTACACACCTGGTCCACAAGGATCTGGACTTAGGACCTGCTGTAGTCCTTACTCTGGTTCAGACCTAGTTTTAGGTACTTCGATCGGTATTTCAACAAAATACCGCTGCTGGAAAAACTAAAAAAAGAAATTTGAAGGATCAGGCACAATTCAAACGGAGTGAAGGGCATACCATTTGTCAACGGCTCTTAAGAGTGGTGCGAGCATCGAGCACGTCTCAGAAAATTAAATTCTAGTGGTCTGTCCAAAAACAAAAAATGTTTCAAACATTTCATTGTGGCTGGTGAAAATTATCTCAATAAACAACAACTTTTTTTGCTTAAACTTTCATTTTTAGATATTTGCACACATAATCCCAAACTACACAATTGTGTAGATTTAGCCCAAAAACAGCTGTATTAACCCATTAACCGCCAAAACTATAAAGGGTTAATTTTTTTTATGCAAATTATACTAGTTATTCATTTGAACATATATAACATTAATTTATAGAGAAAATAACAAAATTTGCCTTACCTTTGGAAAAAACGAGTGTTGCGTTTACGCAACGTCAGCGGAATAAGGGTATAGATGTCCAATTGAACATCAGCAGGGTTTTCTTAGAGATGAGCCTTGGAAGATTTCTTTTAGCTTTGTTACGCTTTAGAAAACTTACAATCACTTTATAGGTAATTAATTTTTTTTTTCCATTACAAATTAATTTTTATATCCAGAAAGAAATTTCAAGCATGAAAAGATTCACTACAATCATGATGTAAAGCAACATCACAATCTTTGCATCGATAAATAGTCTGGCTATGGCATTGTTTACAACGCAGTCTTCTGTTGTCTTCGGACTTGAGGATTAAATGTCCACGTTCTCCACATAATGGCATTTGCATGCTGAGCTTACTAGGCCTTCCTGTTGCAGACCTGTTTCTGGCTAACTCTTCATTTTCAAAAGGTGTTTTCAAAAGAGACAATACAACTTCACGTCTGAAATCTAAGAGAGACTTTTCAGAACACAATCTTGATATTTTCCACGCATTTGTCAAGGTTACATCAATGTAATTTGAAAATATTGGCCACCACCATTTTTTTCCACGAACTCTTATTCTATAATTGGCTACTAGATTGTCACATAAATCGACACCTCCCATTTTGGCGTTATACTGTTCAATAAGATGAGGTTGTGGGACCAAAACTTTTTTCTTTTGCGTTCTCGAATAACGAGAAACGTTTTTTACAGGATTAATTTTTCCAAATGTTGAAGCAAGAGTCACAACAGAGTTGTCGTTCCATCGGACAACAATTATCTTGTTTTTTTCTTCGTACTGAAAATCATAATGACCCCTCTCTTCCTTTCGAACACATTTCACAGATTCAAGGGGACACATCTGGATGCGGTTTTCTCGAATTGTACCTGTAGCACTGAAACCGATGTTTTTTAGATGACAGAGAAGGTAAAAAGAGGTAAAAAAGTTATCGAAGTAAATAACGTGATTAGCGGGATTTTCAACAACACTGAGCAAATTTAATACCACTCCTCCACCAAGACCGAAATCTTCATTTTCTGATGATTTTGGTTCTGTCGATTTACCGGAATAAATATTAAAGTGGAACACGTATCCATCGGATGATGCCAGAGTCCAAGCTTTATATCCAAATCTTATTGGTTTTCCTTTTAAAAACATCTTTGCAGAATGTTTGCCTCGATAAGGAATCATTTGCTCGTCAATGCTCAAGTCATGTGAGAATATACCGAATTGTTGAAACTTTCTATTTAGCAAGTTTAAGTATGGTCTCACTTTATATAACTTATCACTGTTATCGATTGTACTGTTATCAGCCAAATGCAAGTTCTGTTTCATGTTCCTGTAGTGCAAACGCGACATCGATTCTCGCACAGTAGGAACAGAGACGTCCTTATCAAGAGACCAGTACATTTCTTCCTGAGGTAAAGAATGATATCCAGTAAGCAACAATATTCCAATGAATCGTCTCATGTAGGTTTCAGATGCTAAAAAATCTGGACGATTTTTTTGCTGGGCATATAAATTTGTCTGTTCGACGAGAAGAGAAAAAAACCTCCGAACCAAAGAGAAGATCAAAAATCTCTGCACTAGATTTATCCTGTACTATATTTTTTAAAGTTTCTATTTTATCTTTTTCTTCCTTTTTTGGCTTAGTCATAATTAACGGTTCCTTCTTTATCCATTTCAAGTTTTCAGTTTTTTGTTTCTTTAATTTTTTCGCATGGCCTGTACTGCTTTTAGAGCGCACAGACTTCTTTTTTACGCACACTTCAATTTCGCCAGCAGTATCGCATGGTAAAATATCATTGTCATTATTTAATATATTATCATTCCCTTCTTCTTCATCACTAGCTTCTGCTATTTCTGGTGGAATAACAATAATATCAGTTTCATTCTCGTCATCATTATCGGATTCATCATCAAAAATTCTTTGAAGAGCTTCCTCTAACGTAAGATATCTAGTTTTAGGCATTTCTAGAAGCACAGAATACGAAATAATTCCACAGAGTCGAACGACACGAGTGAGTAAGGGAACTACACTTTTTCCGCTAACGTTGCGTAAACGCAACACCTGCTTTCACTTCCTCCCCCCTTCAGACAAAAGCAACTGATTCATGGAATGTTCAGATGCACATTGACCTTGGCTAAAAATAGATCAACTCTAAAGCTTACGACTGTCTCTCATTATTTTTTCTGCAAAAACGAGTATCCGAAACTTTTCTTTTAAAAATGCTTAAAGTTTAGAACTCGTTATTTAATATAAAAAAAACTGCAGAAGAATTTTTTTTTTCTATTGAATTATTAACCATAATATCCCTTACATAAAAATTACTGTTAATATAAAATTCATTTGATAGATAATTTTTTATACACATTTATTTTGACTGTTGCGTGAACGCAACACCAGCGGTTAATGGGTTAAGGGTCCTCCCTTGGCATAACCTGACATCGGGTGTTTTTTTTTTCAATCAAATACAAATATATCGACATGGGGAAACCACCCAAACTTTCAATTTCTACCAAAAAATCTCCTGGTCTTAAAGGTCTAACGCTCGTATTCAAGAATAACTTCGACCCGGAGTTATGCAGAAAACCCGGGTTGAAAACTCAAATGGCATTCACCGTGAACCCCACTTAACCGGTTCGAGGTTGAAATCTAACGCCGGGTTCAGTAACCCAACCTTGGTCTACAGCAGGTTCAACCCAAGGTTACTATATCTAAAGGTTGCGCCATTTCACCCCGTAACCAATAGGGAGCGACTCGCTGCTTGACGTCACTGCGCGTGCTAAGATGAGTTTCCCAATTGACTTTGCATTAGAAAGGCGCTATTTTTAATTAAAAAATATCAGTAGAAATTTTTGCGTGAAAAGAAGTTTAACGATTAAAATATATTCTTTATACACAGGACAAACATCACATCTAAATTTTAAGCTATTATCTCTTTTTAGCTCTTCGAAATTTAATTGTTAAATTTGCTGTCTTTTTCATTAAGTTTCGTTTACGATTCAATATGAAAAAGTTCATTTACATAAAAAAAAGTGTAAAATAATATTTTTTATAAATAAAATCTTAAAGACCTACAAAAGCAGGAAATTTCATCGTTACACAACTGCAGATAATATTTTGTTAACAATTTTAAATATAGTATATTTATAATATTCGATTGGTATTCAGTTTGAAATCTAAGATAATTCTAATATTATTATAATTTCGATATGTCTTTGATAAAAACCCATAAAAAAGGTTTAAAAAAATAATAAGTTACGTTTCAACTTCATAGCAAGATTACACAAGATTGAGTTTTGAATAATTAGATTTAAAAGACAAATAAAATAGAAACTATAATAAGTAAACATATGAATATTTAATATTTTTAAACGGAAATATTTATGCGGTATAATTATATGATTTGGTGGAAATAATTTTTGAAATTCAGATTAATATAATTTATAAATACATTAAAAAGTTTATTTAAAATAATAATTTAATGCTATATAATAATAATAATAAATATAAATCTACATACATAACTAAAAGACATTAAGCAAATTATTGCTTTAAGGGTGTATTTCGATCCAAACTGCTTATTTTCTGATTCATTTTAAAATTCATTTTTGCTCTCAAACGCATCAAACTGGGAAATTCTCTTATTTAGAAACTACATAATGTGCCGTGCTTCTTAATTTTTTGATAAATGCAGAAAATACTGTAAAAAACGTTGTCAAAGTTGGCGTTTTGAACCGAATTTTCCGAAGCGAGCGATCTGGGAATGAAAAAAATGGTCATACTGAGAAAATAATTGTTTAAAAATCAAATTCTAATTAACTGAGCTGAAAATGAAATCACACGGCATGTTAAACATGTCTTCAGAAATCACCCCAGCAAGTTTCATGTTTTTACTTTTAAAAATGAGTCTGAAAATGTCTCAGAAAATTTCGAGCTGTTGAGGGTGGAAAAATATTTTTTCGAATACACCCTTAAAGTGAATTTAACGTTTAACCCATTAACCGCCAAAACTATAAGGTTGAAATTTTCAACTTTTTACCTGAACGGCGTTTGCCACCACAAACTCTGAAAGATAATTTTCGCTTTATATGGTCTTAAAATTTTATGTCTTTAAGTAAGGCCAATTTTTTAATTGAAAAATAGCGGTGGGTATGTAAATAACTTAAATAAGTGTATTTATTTTGACTGTTGCGTGAACGCAACACCAGCGGGTAATGGGTTAAACTAAATTTTTACATCCAAATAAAGTGCCATATTTAAAATTTAAAATTACATCAATTCAGCTTTTTAAAACTTAATTTTAAATGTACTATTGTTTTCTTCAGATGCAGCTAATGTGATTAAATATTAAATTGATTTATTTTTTTATATAATAAAAATGAGGACAGCAGTATTTATAAAGGAGATTTAGAATACAAATAACAGAAGTTTTAATTTTTAAATTGCCAAATATTTAAAACTGAGACATTTATGCGATATAGAAAAGTTAAAATTTGAAATTCAGAGCACTATACGTTTATAAATACCTTCCAAAAGAGTTATATAAAATTATATTTTAATGCTGTATGGGGATAAAATTATATAAAATTATTTTAATAAATAATACATTTTAGGTTTTTACCCTCAGAATATGCTTTCATTTCCAGCATTTGATTTCATCACAGGGTGCATTTTGAAAATGTATTTTAATGTGTGCTCCTTTATTTGCTATTTCTCGTACTGTTTTATCATGCAATCAAATTTGACTTACTCCACATTTTTGATTTTCTGGCAGAGTATCTCTTTTTAATTTCTGATGAATATATTTGATTAAAATGCCCAATCGAATAAAAGTCCTGGTTTTCACAAATGTTTTTATTATGGATATACTAACCTTGTTTTAGAGAAGCAATTAAAGCTTCGTGTGAGGTCAAATTGCCCTGGGTGTCAAAGAAAATAACAATAAATGTTTACTTCACGCCTCCGTCCCTTTTAAAGATCGACTGAAGATAAGAAGCAATAAAAACTGATCTTAGAAAAGAAAATATTCACGGCTATTTGAAGAAAAAAAATCCCTTCTAAATCGTTTTATTCCTAGAAAAAAATACTTCCGTTAAAGAAAAATGTTTTATTTTGAAGAAACATGCTCTCCTCTGACCAAAGATACAAATTTTTTTAGCATATAATTCTATTTTAAATAAGAAAATAGGTTATTTTCTGTTGCAAGACTCCTCCTTAGCACGCGCAGTGACGTCATGCGCACCGAAACCTTGATACCAGAAGTAAAGGGAAATGGCACCCCCTGGTTCAACCCAGAATTTTTCAACCGAGCATGCGTATTTAACGAAAAACAAGCGGTGAGAGGGAGAGGAAAAAGGACCGACATTTTACAATGGCGGCAGACGTGCAGATAGAAGGTGCTGTGTAAAATATAGAAGTTCTACTATTAAATAAAACGGAATAACATTATGCAAATGTATGTAATCTCATATATATGTAATTATCTTCAATATTTTTATCTGATTTGTTTATATTTATGTATATAGCCTCTATATATTGAATACATGTTGAATTGTTTGTTTACATAAATACGCGTGGTCGCGAAAAATTTATTTGCCTTAAAAATAGCCAATATTACTTAAACAGCCGAATAATTGCTTCTAAAGTAACAACTGTCGCGTTTAAGGTCATTTATTTTTTGCAATCTTGATGTTAAAAAATTCACAAATGTATTTTAACAGGACCGAAATAAACGTCGCACTTGCATAAGTTCTAATTAAAATGTGAGATTCAGGCTAATTTGCATTTTTGTTCAAGTAAAGAAATACACAGATTATCTTAGAATATCCATAAATTCTCTGTAGATTTTTGATCAGTACTTATAGAATGTTTTAAAATTAAATTTTGGGTCTATTGTGTAAAAGATATATTATTGTTTATGTACAAACTGAGATAAATATAAGTCAGATCTATAAATTAGATATTTTAACTTAAAATTTAAACAATTTGAATTTTATTACTTTATTGATTTCTTTTACGATTGTTTGTAAGCTTCTACGTATGTTTCCCAATTTTTGTGAAATTTGAAATAATTATTTTAATTGCATTTATTTTTCAACTGTATTTTAATTTTAAAATTATGCATAATATAAAATATTGCATTAGTACTATTTTATACGAAAATAATAATAGTAATAATAAATCCTAAAATGAATAACTTTTCAATGTTACCTCCTGAAATTGTGACTTTTTTTAGAGATCACTTATAAATTTTGCTTCTTAATTGACAGCTAAATTAAAATGAATTATTAAAGGGTTGAAATATGCTGGTAAAAAAAACTTTCCTTTTTTAAAATAACCCCACACCAAAAATATTTTCATCAGCCCTTGCAGTAATGATGACTATTTTTAAGGTAAATAAATTCTTCGTGATCATGAGTATTTATGAAAGCAAACAATTCAACATGTAATGAAGGAGATATAATGTATAAATATAAACAAACCAATCAAAAAATGTATAGATAATATATACACTATGACGCAAAAGTTTAGACAATGACGTCATTCAGCTTTAAAATGTAGAATTATGACGTCAGAATTACAAAAACCTGTAAATATATTCAAAAACTGATTTAAAATGCTATGTACAAAAGACAGTCGTTTTATTTGCTATAATACTAATTTTTTTCATAAAAATTCAAATGTGCTTGTCGCAAAAGTTTAGACACTATTCTAAATTTCTTTGAATGTTCGCTGGCATATGCAAATTTAGAATCGATGATGTCACAAATTTGGAGTACTTAAGTTCTGCAAACGATTGCGCTTCATAGTCGACATGCCGAGAGCTAAAGAAATTCAAGTGAATGAGGTTTCAAGGATTTGGCAGTTGAAAGGTGAAGGGAAGAGCGTTTCTGAAATTTCTGCTATTATTAATAGGTCAAAAAAATCTATTTATCGAGTTTTATCGAGTGGTTCCGAATATAAAGCAAAATGTCGGTCTGGGAGGCCACGTGTGACAAATGTACGAGAGGATCGCCTGATACAAAGACTAGCGAGTACTCAACAAATGAGCGTACGTGGAGTTCAAAGCTCATCGGGACTCTCTGTATCAAAGGATACGATTCGTAGACGAATTTTGGAAAAAGGAACAATCGTTTATAGCAAAATGCAGAAGAAACCAGCTCTGAAACCATATCATAAGTTACAAAGACTTATGTGGGCTCGAAAGCATATGTCACATGGAGAGAAATGGCAGTCAGTCATATTTAGCGATGAAAAAAAGTGGAATCTGGATGGTCCAGATGGTTGTTTATCGTATTGGCATGACTTGCGGAAGGAACCTCGACGTTTTTTTAGTCGCAGACAAGGAGGGGGCTCGGTGATGGTTTGGGCAGCCTTTTGCTATAATGGACAAGTATCTCTGACCTTCACCAGTGGTCGTCAAACTTCACAGCATTATACACAGACATTAGAAGAAAACCTACTGCCATTTGCTGAGCTTCTAGGGGGTCCTCAGTGGGAATTTCAGCAAGACAATGCTTCAATTCACACTGCAAAACATTCAAAATCTTGGTTTAATTCACATAATATAAGAGTTCTCGACTGGCCAGCATGTAGCCCAGATCTTAACCCTATAGAAAACCTTTGGAGCATCATGTGTCGCAAAGTTTATAGCAACGCTAGACAATACTCTTCTGAAAAGGAACTTAAGACATCTATTGAGAATGCATGGTACGATATCGATCCACAAACTATGCAAGATTTAGTTTCTTCCATGCAATCTCGTGTATATGACGTAATACATAAGCATGGATGCGCAACCAAGTTTTAAAAATTGTTTATTTCGATTTTATTTAATTTGTGTCTAAACTTTTGAGACAGCAGTTTATTTTTGTTACCATTTAATTTATTGCAATATGCACAATTCCACTTTTCTTTGTTATAAATATTGTTTATATGTACAGCACATTAATTTCAAGCAGTGATTTGAAAATTGAATAAATATTTTTCAAAGTATGTAAGAATTTCTTCATTGTCTAAACTTTTGCGTCATAGTGTATATGTATGTATGTATGAGATTACCTATATTCTTCTTTTTTTGGTAATATGTACTTTAAACTTTCTTTTTATTTCTATATCTTACACAGCATCTTGAGAAACGTTTAATTTACTTAAATTAAAGAATGACACCAAAAAAGATAATAAAAAAAAAAAATAGAGGGAATAGGTAGGGTGGTACAAATGGGAACTTATTTTTCTCCACTGATTCACAAACAACAGACAGCTATTTTATTTATTAGATAACGTAAAATTATATGAAATTATTAATAATTAATTTGAGCTGTTTTGTTAGATTACAAACTATCATTACTCTGCCTATTTAGTCTAGAAATCTATCATTAATCAAACATAAAAAAAAAAGAATCCCACTTTTAATTTCTATTCTAAATGAGATTCTTATTACATCTAATGAAGTGATATCTAAATGAGTTAAAAATATGAAATTAAGAAGCTGGAAAAAATATAGAAAATAAAATATCATTTTCTAAATAAATACATTTTTTCAAATGCAACACTGCAACCAAAAACAAGTATCTGCGTGCATGTAATAATATTTCGTAATTATTAGGCTAATTTATCAAAAAATAGTCAAAGATAATCAAGTGAATAGGTTTGATCTTGTAAATGTGATAATAGAAAAATTCTCATACAAATAGCTGGAGGGGAAGGGGTGGGGTTAGGTCCTAAAAGCTGGTCGATAAAAATTCAACTTTCTGTAATATTTCTCATTTATTTGTCCAGATAGTATTCAGAATACATTTATCATGATTTAGGAAAGGCCTTATTCGATTATATGTGTTGAATGGAAATTCATACACTATACACTAGTAGTCTTAAAAAGTTTAAAATATTTGTGTTCCTTAAAATAATATCTTATAAAATATCTCCACTGCACACAGTTTAAACTTAAAGGAAGTATAGAGCGACTAGTTAAATGAAAAATGTTTATCAATCGCTCGGAAGTGATAACTATATGCGCCTATGGAGCGCCTCTGCGGCTTGGTACCTGGTGCCGGGGCACCGCTAGGATCACCTGTTCCGCTTTTTCTGCAGTTCTGTTAATATTATTTCACTACTTTTTCCAGTCAACCTGGAATATTAATTACTATCTAATTTAATTAGAATTAAACATTTTAATTAGCTCGCTGAAAATCCAAACAATAAAATTAATACATCTGGGATACCATCTATACTAAAAAAGAAATAGTATATATAAAGTACAACAGACTACTTTCTTAATTTTTTTCCTTTTTTCTCCATTTTAATATTTTCATTATCAGAAATTGTTTAATTGCTAACTAGAGCTGTTAATAATAGAAATCATCATAATTGCTGTTGAAATAAAATTTTAGTTTTTATTCGAATCAAATTTCATTAGTTTTGGCCCAAATCAAGTTCCATTTTTTAGCAACTATGCGAAAGTTTATTTTGAAAAAGAACCTTTTAACATTTATTTTAGCAGTTGACACGTTTCATATCATTAACCTAACTCATTAATAAATTAAAAAAAATAATAATAATTGTTTAAAAAATATTAAAACTTTCAAGAAAAATTAAGTTGATCCATATTTAGTGATTACAGGTTTTTATTTTGTCCATACATTTTGTGGGGATAAAAAGAAAACAAAAAAAAAACCACTACATTGAATCTTTCTTTTCTTTCTTTCTTTCTTTTTTTTAATTGACGTTTTTCTTCCAAAACATAAACAAACGAAGTCTCGACGCGAAACCGAACAAGGCATGTGATTTTTTTAAACCAATAAACACATTTCGTTCAACCTAGGTCGAGAAACCCCGAGTTGGGTAACTTTTCATCCGAAGTAAACGGTGAATACGAGTTTTCAACTCCCGGTTGAAAATACCAACCTGGGGTTACTGAACCCGCGGTTTAACTCTCGGTCGAAGTTATTCATGAATACGAGCGTAACACAGGCTGAAGCGTCGAGAAGTCTTCATGCCCTGTTTGAAGATGCCAGGTCCACCACGCACGTTTAACACACACAATAGCATAAGTTTTCATGCATGGTACACAACAGCATTCAAAGTGCAGAAAACCATAGTTTGGGGGACATTTAAATTTGGAATATTGCGTGATTTTTTCATTTACCATGTTTGTTGAAAAGTGCTGATATTTTTAATTTGTCTAATTATCCAATCCTTCTTCTTCAGTTTTCATAAATATATACAAGCGTCTTAATTTTTTTCCAGGTTTCGTTTCGTATTGAAAAAATAGTGTAATTAAAAATATATGTTTTAATTATATAAAAAAATTTACATTTTTCCTGAAATTATTTTTTAATAATAAATTTTAAGGCTATAATGCTTTTTCAAATTATGTAGTGCTTATTTAAATATCTTAATTTAATTTATGATTGTAGATAATTTTTTAACCTACGTAATGCTTAGTTGGAAGTTTACAATTTTAAATTATATGTGATTATAATATATAGTGTGTGATGAAATATGTAATCTTAGCATGGTTGTAAATGTTATATTTCTGGAAAATGAAAATGTGATAACAAACAGTGTTAAATTCCGGGTTAGGGTAACTCCTTAATGAATAAATACAGATCCTTCATAATAAATTTCATAATAAATTTAGAAATCGGTGATAAGCATACAATTAATTTCATCCGTATTTTAGATAAAATCTGAGATGTTGAAAATTTGTTTTAAAAAGTAGAAAACATTTTTAATGAGGGAAGATGCCATTAAAATCTACTTTCAATGATTTTTCAATTACTACGAAAAGAGCACAATTCTAAAATTTAAATATATATATATATATATATTTACTACTCGCAGAGTGAAAAAATTGTAGCTTTCACTTAAACTTCAAAAATCCCAGATAAAATTATGAAATTATACAAAAATCAATTTTAATTAAAAAAGCCCCCCTATAGTAGTTTTACAGGCATTATATTTTGGTCGCTAAAGAAATGGATTTTTACGACGAAATTGGCGATTTCGGCCACAAAATTAGGAAAAAACTCTTTTTGGAAAAATCCAGATATAAAGTCTTTTTTTCGAACTATAGAAGCTACATTATCAAGAATGTTTCAAATAATCTCTGATAACGTCACAAGATTCTGTCACCAAAGAAAGGGTATAAGTAGAAATTCCTTGACAGTCAGTGAATTATTGAATTGGAAAGCCTTTGACTGTAAAACATTCGAGACTTCTTCGATACCTTTAACTCTTCCTAGATTGCTTTAAATCGATTTGTTTCCAATTAATTACTTTTAAGTTTAGAGACTGAGCATTGAGTCTCTGCATTTTTTTTACAGCACACTGAGAACTCACTAGCATGGGTGGAGCTAAATATGGTATGTCACCGACAGGAATCGCAACATTTCCACGCAAGGCCTAATTTTTACTTAGATCCTCAAGGCCTCCATTTTTTTTTTGGTTGGGGGGGGGGGGGGGGGGAACTTAAATCGATTTAGTTATTTTTTTTTTAAATACACTTATTAAATTATAAATTAACCTTTATTTGCAATTTGGATGATTTTATAAATATTTAAATTATTTATAACGCTTAATAACCATCTAAACTGCGCACAAATGTTGTAAAGTCACAAATACCTAGCTTTAAATACACTCTACAGTATAATATAACTAACTGATAACCGACAAATACACTATATGGCCAAAGGTGACCGGTCACTTGCGATTTTAGACGTTTTGTTAAATATCTAGAAAAATACATGAGGAATTAACCTGAAACTGCAGGTGTGTAAACAGTATAGTATAGGTCATATATTTCCGCGAAGATTTTTTTCCCAAAACCTAGGGGACCGTCAACAAATTGAAAAAGAACGAATACCTTTTGGATAACCCTGTAAAAACTACTGTAGCAAAAGCGTTCAATCTCGAGATGTATTAATAAGTGGCTCACTGTAATATACTGTGTTCATTTTTATGAGGATAGCATGTATACTCGTAGAGAAATTAAGGGTTTCATAGAAACAGTCCCAAATTTGCCAGGTTTTTGTTTATAATTCGCAGAGTTCTTCATATAAAAAAAAAAGTTATTTTCAGAAAATATGACAAACATTGTATAGAATACTCTGCAATCAGAATTAAAAAATAATAAAAATTGGATGAAAAATGAGCAGGTTTACTAAAAAATGTTTCACTGCGCACGCGTGAATGCAATCAAAATATAATGTGCATGTACTGTTAAAAGGCTATCACAATAAATGCTTTATGCACCAAATCACGTCAATGGACTATATTCCAAATCTGGGTTCGAGGCTGAAAAAAGTCACGTGGTACCGGTAATTTACCCAAAGAACTTCTAACTGATAAGAAGGGAAGCTAGTACTGCTTTTTCCTTGAACTGTTTCACTGGCTGGCGGGAGTAGGGGAGAAAGGACAGTTAGACCCCAGCAGGCGGATTGCGGATTGTGTGGATGTGGGTGGAATCCACCTTGTGGATGGAGGAGGAGGGTGGAATCCACCCGTTGGGAGACTTATCCTATAGTAGGAGGGGTTAAATGTTGGAGGGGGGCTTAATTTTTGAGGGGGCTTAATTTTTGAGAGGGGCTTTTTTTTTTTTTTTTTTTTTCGAATCGACTTAGAGTAGAGATGAAAATATCATACTATAACATAGTGAGTTAGGTGTTTTCGAAAGGGAGTTTGAGGGGTCTAAATATTTTAGTGGGGCTTAATTTTTTTTTCTTCAAATTGACATAGAGTAGAAATGGAAATGTCATACTATAACATAGTGAGTTAGGTGTTTTCGAAAGGGAGTTTGAGGGGTCTAAATATTTTAGTGGGGCTTATTTTTAGGGGGGGGCTTAATTTTTTTTTTCTTCAAATTGACATAGAGTAAAAATGGAAATATCATACTATAACATAGAGATGTAGGTATTTTCGAAAGGGAGTTTGAGGAGCCTAAATTTTTTAGAGGGGCTTATTTTTTAGGGGGGCTTATTTTTAGGGGGGCTTAATTTTTTTTTTCTGAATTGTCTTAGAATTTGAATGAAGATAAAAATGTCTTATGTTTTCTGAAAAAAATTTTTGATGCTGTCATCTGTATGCGGTAGTGTGAATTTATTATTGAAAATAGTATTTTATTTTTGAAAAGTTTTGAGGAAGGTTTGAACCTGCAAAATAGTCTCTTGGCTCGATGATATGTTGAAGACTTAACTAATCGAGCCAAGAAACTATGTCTATATGTTTAGAATTTAGATATTTCAAAATAAAAAATTGTATTCCCCCTTCTGTATGCGCAAAGAGAGGTTGGTTTCTTAAGATAACTCATTAATACCTATTTTAACTGCTCACTCTGCGAATTCTTTTAATGTGTATGATTTTTATTTTTAGTTTAACTGATTTTATCGATTTTACGTACGATAGTTTGATTATTTTAGCAAGCTAAGGTTTCGAACCTGCGAACTCCCATTCAAATTTCATTTTTTGTAACTGATAAGCTATCCACTATTCAAACCGCGCCCCGACAATTACTGAATTACTTTTGAACACTATATATTTTAAAAAAATACCTACCTCTTCCTCTTTCTTATACTAGGGAAGTTAATACAATTTATGTTTAAATTGAAGAAATGATTAATTTTTTATATTTCTTTAATAAGCAACTCATTTTTTAGATCGATTAGAAGGCTACCAAACGTTTTGAATTAAACATTGTTTTCACCAGTATTAATCCACCTAAGTTTAGAATTATACTTTTTCTTGTGAACCATATCATATTCATTTAATCGTCTGAAATACACTTCCTAAACCCTCTTATCAACGTTACTCACTATCTATCACAAACATCCGATTAGTCTAATCAGCTTTTTTCAACAGAAAATAGCTAATATGTAAATATTGATAACTATTGAAGAGATTATTTCACTTGTTTCCAGATTTTAAATGAAAGTTTGAACATATTTTCTATTTATCGATTATTATAAATTGAATCAACTCATAGTTTGTTATTGCAATAGATAATTATTTGATGATTCTACACTAGTTCTAATAAATTTTAAAACTACTGCCTCACTTCAACTCATTCTTTTATACAGTTTAATAAATTTAGTATGAATTAATCCATTGGTTTGTCATATATTTCACTGAAATAATAAAATTAATGTGTAAAACCTTAGAATGACGAATTCAAAAACGTAGCGTGATGAATCATATACTTTTTAAACATTACATAAAAACCTTTGGATTGATTCACTTCCTGTGAACTTCCTACACATACTTTTTTATGCCACGTGTTTTTCTGAAATGTTTGCACCAATCATGTTACATGATTTGCACTATCGTAATAATTTTTAAACATGCGCCCCCTATGATTATATATAAAATTGAATGAAACGAGACTTTTTAATTAGTGTTTGCTATTTTTTGAGTGTGTGAAGACGCTTTTTTCACTTAGGATAATATGGCTAGTTTTCAAGATGGACATTCTACTATGCTAAGCGATGATGTATCAAGTTTGAATAATCAATATTTTTCATCAAGATTAAATGATCAAGACATGGGATTAATAGTACAACCTAAAGTAGAACCCGTTTCAGATGATGAAGCGGAATCCTCCTCATCAGAACTAAAGAAACAGAAGCCACCTTTTTTGTGTACTGTTTGCAGCAAATCTTTTTCACGAAAAGGCAATTTAAAACAACATTTGATGATTCATTCAGAAGAAAGACCATTTATATGTGACATCTGCCAAAAAGCATTCTCTAGAAAGGCTATTTTGAATCGTCATAAACTATCCCATTTAAAGATTCCTTCCCAACATAAATGTGAATCGTGTGGTGAAGCGTACTCAAGAAAGTATGACTTATTAAAACACATGAAGATCCACAAGTCCTCCAAAAACGATAAATGTATTCAGCGTAGTGAAATATTCAATCCCAACTCCGATTTTTTATATCATTTGAAAACTTCACAGAGAGTTAGATGCAAAATTGATAATTCATCCTCTTTAAAAGATGTGTTTTTTGAGAAGGTTAAGCATTTTAAAAGGCAAAATGCGTTAAACATATTTACTAAAACTGTAATCAACTCTAACGAGGAGAATGTTACAGACTTTAACACATTTTTTAATAGTATTCATTCGGACGTTTTAAACGAATTAAACTACCAGATTCAAGTTAAAAGATCGATGAAATGGTATGCAAGTGTACAAGTTGTTGTATATCGTGTAACACAGGAGGGTGTCTTAGAGATTGCCACACCCTATTTCCTTTCAAAAACTATTCTTGAATTAACGAAACAAAACTTATCTGAACATGTTGAGGATACCTTTGCAAAAATTATTAAGTCCTATGAGAAGTCCACCAGACGTGGTTTTAATTGGATATTAGATAAAATATTGAATTTAGAACTATCTACCTTTAAAATATAACATGATTTGAAATGTTTATACCGTTTTGAAATATGTGTACTCATGTTCTCACTATTGCAACTATTGAAAATGACGAATAAATAATGTGTAAATGAAAAAGCTGTTGTCTGTTTATTTTTGTTAGAACAACTTGTGATTTTTAATAACTCATGAAGTCGTAACGGCTTTACTTACTATTTTTTTTTTCAATTTCTTATCAAATGAATAATGAGTTAACTATCTTTCATTAATTTCATATTGAAAGTCTGAAATTATCCATTGAAATAGTTATTTTGTAATATTTCTAATTTATCATAATTATTTTTAAAGTTTGTATAAACAACTGTTATTGCTCAATAATAATATTATTATCATTTATTACCATACAATTCTTTAAAAAAAGCATAGAACCATTAACACAATATATCATTAACCACTTTTTTAAAAACTGTTACCTTGTGTTGCCATTGAATTCTTCAAAACAAAAAAGAATAAAACTAAAATCATTATCATTAAATATCATACACCACTTATATAAAAATTGTTACTTTGTGTTGCCATACAATTCTTCAAAAATAGAATAAAACTAAAACTATTAACATTAAATATCATATACTGTAAATATAAAAATTGTTACCTTGTGTTGCCATACTATTCTTCAAAAAAGGATAAAACCATTGACATAATATATTATTCACCACTTAAATAAACTGTTTATATATATATTTTTTTAGACTTAAACTAAAATTAATGACATTACAAATTCTTTTAAGTGTTTATCTGTAACCGACACTGATTTTTAACGTATATTAAGGGATGTGCTGTTTCTAAACATTCAGTTTCCAACTGATTTTTGTTCTAACTTCATCTAATGCTACCTTTATTTTTTGAAAATGGGTTCTGTAGTAAATATGTTAAAAAGATCTTCCGACAAAGTGGCTTCTTCTTCAAAGTATCAACGTTTAGAAGAACCTAATGATCCCACTTCCGCAAGTGAATTAAATATACCGAGATTGGAAACTCCTAATTTATTAAACACTGACTGTGGGACAATATCACGTGATTTATCCACTACTGATTACTCACCGAATGTGAAATCTGAAATCGATATGAATTTTTTTATCCCTAACTTTGGTGATGATACTACATCTTCCGAGAATTCATGCCAAGAGTCAATTTCTGTCGAGGACTATTTGAATATATTTTTCAAAGACATGAATTTTGAATCCGCTTTAACCTCGACCCCAGCTAGTAACATAATTTCACAAGACGAATCCTTTCAAGAACGTACTATTGACCAAGAGGTTTCTGATTCCCAACCAAGCAACCTTTCTAAAGCAAGTGATGAATTACAAAGCACAACCCCACCTACGAATGTCATTCCACAGTCTAAAACTAGCAAATCCAATCATCCTATTGTATTTCGAGAAGAACTCAGTGACTGTATCTTTTTAATTTTAAAGTTGCATAATAGACAATTTCATATTCATATTCGAGAATTTAAACGCAGTGGGCTTACTAGTGAAGAAATTCTAACGAAAAATGGTATTATTATGGATGTTAACAGCTGGTTCGAATTTTGCAAGAAAATTTTTTCATTTAATTTGAGATATAAAAGTTCCTCATTTGTTTCTAATAACATGATATTAGTGTTAAATTTTAATAAGTCTATCATGCGAATTAAAAATTTAAAGAATTATTCTCACATTGACTTAAACGAGTATCAGTTGCTGAAATTAAAAGAAAAATACATGATTTGAATAAGGAACTTCTTCAGCATATATATGTAAACCATATACCAAGCTTAATTAGGCAGAAATGTATCATTGGTCATATATCTACAGAAAATGAACTCATGTTGCAGTCTAAACTTATAACATGTATTGAGAATAATGTATTAACTATACTAAACCGCATTTTTGAATGTGATGGATGTATTTTTAATCAGAAATCTCAAAGCCCTCATTCCTGTTGTATACTAAATAATCGACAAAAATTTGAAAAACTAGGAGAGATGTTATTAACACTTATAGATTTAGATTTTGTTATTTCCTCATTTTTAAACGGAGTGGATTGTGTTAGTGAAAACTTTTTATCAAACATTCATGTAGAAACAATTCAAAACGAATTGTTTAAAATAATAAAATAAAATGTATTGCTATCCTTTTTAATACGTGTGTGTTTATTTTTCTAAAGTGTATGTTTATTTTGTTATTTCTTTTAGAACTTTTAATAGAGTGTTAGACTTAAATTTGCATATGTATATAACTAAAGAAATCAACAATTCTTTAGCAATTAAAAAATTAACACAAGTTTAAAATATTAAACTAATAATCTTAATACTATAATTTCTACTTTTTAATATATATATATATATATATATATGAAACTTAATTATATAAAAAAGTTTTCAATAATAATAATAAGTTTAGAAAATTAAAAAGTTTAAAAAACAAAATTAAGAAACTCAATAAAAAAAAATATTTGAAAAGTTAAAAAAAAAATAGTTTTCAAAATTGAAAAATCTTTATAAAAAAATAAAAATAATTTAAAAAAAAATTAAAAAGTTTACAAAAGTTAAAAAAAAAATATTAAAAAGTTTACAAAAGTTAAAAAAAAAACTTGGGAAAAAAAAACTCAAAAAAAAAATTAAGTTATCAAAATTAAAAAAAAATTATAAAAACTTAATACATTAAGTTTTCAAAAGTGAGTTTACCTATTCATATATGTATACATGCATGTGACTTTCATTATGTTTCAGTTTAATACTTCTTTTTATCCTATAAAAGTGTTAGATTAATATATACTTATATATTTGTAAGTTAAATTAAAAAAAAGTAACTTATAAAAAAAAAGAAATGTTTACAAAATTAAAAAACAAAACAAAATCTTTCTAAATAAAAAGTTTTCAAAATTAAAAAAAAAACTTTTTAAATAAAAAATGTTTTCAAAATTTAAAAAAAAAATTGTAAATAAAAAAAAAAGTTTTCAAAATTAAAAAAAAAGTTTTCAAAATTAAAAAAAAATATTAAAAAGTTTACAAAAAAAAAACTTTTTTATAAAAAATATTTTCAAAATTAAAAAAAAAATTGTAAGTAAAAAAAAAAAGTTTTCAAAATTAAAAAAAAAATAATTTGTAAATAAAAAAAAATATATTAAAAAGTTTATAAAATTTAAAAGTTAAAAAAAAAAAACTTTGTAAAAAGTTTTCAAAATTAAGTTATCAAAATTAAAAAAAAAACTTAATAAATTATGTTATCAAAAGTCAGTTCACCTAACTGTATATGTATCTGACTTTCATAATTAAAAAAGTTATCAAAAAGTTGAATTTGATTGCAAATACAAGTATACAATCAATCACATATCAATCAGTCATAGCAATTAACCAATCAATGATATCAATCAATAAATCAAACCAATCAATCAATCATATTAATCAACCAAACAATAATATCAATCAATCATATCGATCAATAAATCAAACCAATCAATCATATTAATCAACCAATCAATAATATCAATCAATCATATCGATCAATAAATCAAACCAATCAATCATATTAATCAACCAAACAATAATATCAATCAGTCATATCGATCAATAAATCAAACCAATCAATCATATTAATCAACCAAACAATAATATCAATCAGTCATATCGATCAATAAATCAAACCAATCAATCATATTAATCAACCAAACAATAATATCAATTAATCATATCGATCAATAAATCATATTAATCATATCAAGCTATCATATCAATCATATCAATCAATCAACCAATCATTCATATCAGTCAACCAATCATTCATATTAATCAATGATTCATATTAATCATATCAATCGATTAATCAAGATACTGAATACAAGTATTCATACAAATAAATCACATCAATTGCAGTTCAAGTATTACAAGTTAGTATAATAACATTATAAGAAAGTTTTGAATTAATACAATCATTAACTATCAACATTTTGTAACAGCACTTTTACAAAAGCAATGTATGAATAAATATTTTAGTTACAAAAAATATTTAAAATGCTTTTGAAAGTTAATAAAATTATTTTCCAAAAATGTTAAAAGCATTACAAGCTGCTAAAACCTACAATTTAACAAGAATGAGTTGTCCAATATTTCCTTTGTATTTGCATGTCCTATATTTCCTTTCTATTTGTATTTGAGTATATGTATACGGATTCCTCCTTTTAATTATGTTTTGTAGTATACACTTAAAATATATATAGTATATATAAAACATTAAATTAAAATATTCTTTAGTTATTAAAAAGTTTAAAAAATCAGCAATTTTTTTAATATTATAAGATATCAAAAATTATTTTGTAATTTATTAAAAGTGAATTTACCTATCGCTATATATGCGTTTCATAAGATAAATCTTCTTTATGTTAACATCCTACCCACATTTTATTTTATAGTTATACACATCGAAACGAAAAAACAAAAAATAAACAATCTATTATTAAATTCTTCAATTTAAAATTTTAATACATACATACTTAAACATTTATATAAAAATAATGAACTCACCATGTTTGAACTCAGAAAAGAGATGATGAGCTTATCACGTGGTAGATTGTGACGTAATCAATTAGATATCACGTGCCTTCCTCCTGCCTTTTGATTGTCTTATCTACAATCAGATTGTATTATCAATCACGTGATCTAACTGATATGAGTCTTTAGCAAGACACTAGCCATTTTCACTTCAGTCATCGAATATGTAGGTCGTATATTTTTTTTGAAAGTCTTTTATTTTGTGGAATCTTAAGCAACATAATACCATATATTTGCAAATAAAATCCTATTAAAATCTTTCTCGCAAGTGTGAACAAAGATTAATTTTCATATTGTTTAAGTATAATCATTGATTATTTAACTGGATAATAATATTTCTAGAAGTAACTTAAATTTCTTATAAAAACGGAAGTATTTATTGCATCATTCATAGAATTCAAGTTTGAATATTAAACAAGATTTTTAAACTTTTATAAACTCTTTATACTAGAATATATACTAGTTTTTACTAAGTACTAGTATATACTAAATACTAGTATAAATTATAAAAGGTTAAAAATCTTGTTTAATATTCAAACTTGAATTCTATGAATGATGCAATAAATACTTCCGTTTTTATAAGAAATTTAAGTTACTTCTAGAAATATTATTATCCAGTTAAATAATCAATGATTATACTTAAACAATATGAAAATTAATCTTTGTTCACACTTGCGAGAAAGATTTTAATAGGATTTTATTTGCAAATATATGGTATTATGTTGCTTAAGATTCCACAAAATAAAAGACTTTCAAAAAAAATATACGACCTACATATTCGATGACTGAAGTGAAAATGGCTAGTGTCTTGCTAAAGACTCATATCAGTTAGATCACGTGATTGATAATACAATCTGATTGTAGATAAGACAATCAAAAGGCAGGAGGAAGGCACGTGATATCTAATTGATTACGTCACAATCTACCACGTGATAAGCTCATCATCTCTTTTCTGAGTTCAAACATGGTGAGTTCATTATTTTCATATAAATGTTTAAGTATGTATGTATTAAAATTTTAAATTGAAGAATTTAATAATAGATTGTTTATTTTTTGTTTTTTCGTTTCGATGTGTATAACTATAAAATAAAATGTGGGTAGGATGTTAACATAAAGAAGATTTATCTTATGAAACGCATATATAGCGATAGGTAAATTCACTTTTAATAAATTACAAAATAATTTTTGATATCTTATAATATTGAAAAAATTGCTGATTTTTTAAACTTTTTAATAACTAAAGAATATTTTAATTTAATGTTTTATATATACTATATATATTTTAAGTGTATACTACAAAACATAATTAAAAGGAGAAATCCGTATACATATACTCAAATACAAATAGAAAGGAAATATAGGACATGCAAATACAAAGGAAATATTGGACAACTCATTCTTGTTAAATTGTAGGTTTTAGCAGCTTGTAATGCTTTTAACATTTTTGGAAAATAATTTTATTAACTTTCAAAAGCATTTTAAATATTTTTTGTAACTAAAATATTTATTCATACATTGCTTTTGTAAAAGTGCTGTTACAAAATGTTGATAGTTAATGATTGTATTAATTCAAAACTTTCTTATAATGTTATTATACTAACTTGTAATACTTGAACTGCAATTGATGTGATTTATTTGTATGAATACTTGTATTCAGTATCTTGATTAATCGATTGATATGATTAATATGAATCATTGATTAATATGAATGATTGGTTGACTGATATGAATGATTGGTTGATTGATTGATATGATTGATATGATAGCTTGATATGATTAATATGATTTATTGATCGATATGATTAATTGATATTATTGTTTGGTTGATTAATATGATTGATTGGTTTGATTTATTGATCGATATGACTGATTGATATTATTGTTTGGTTGATTAATATGATTGATTGGTTTGATTTATTGATCGATATGACTGATTGATATTATTGTTTGGTTGATTAATATGATTGATTGGTTTGATTTATTGATCGATATGATTGATTGATATTATTGATTGGTTGATTAATATGATTGATTGGTTTGATTTATTGATCGATATGATTGATTGATATTATTGTTTGGTTGATTAATATGATTGATTGATTGGTTTGATTTATTGATTGATATTATTGATTGGTTAATTGCTATGACTGATTGATATATGATTGATTGTATACTTGTATTTGCAATCAAATTCAACTTTTTCATAACTTTTTAATTATGAAAGTCAGATACATATACAGTTAGGTGAACTGACTTTTGATAACATAATTTATTAAGTTTTTTTTTTAATTTTGATAACTTAATTTTGAAAACTTTTACAAAGTTTTTTTTTTTAACTTTTAAATTTTATAAACTTTTTAATATATTTTTTTTTTATTTACAAATTTTTTTTTTTTAATTTTGAAAACTTTTTTTTTTTTTACTTACAATTTTTTTTTTTTTTGAAAATATTTTTTATAAAAAAAGTTTTTTTTTGTAAACTTTTTAATATTTTTTTTTATTTACAAAGTATTTTTTTTTTAATTTTGAAAACTTTTTTTTTTATTTACAATTTTTTTTTTTAAATTTTGAAAACATTTTTTATTTAAAAAGTTTTTTTTTAATTTTGAAAACTTTTTATTTAGAAAGATTTTGTTTTGTTTTTTAATTTTGTAAACATTTTTTTTTTATAAGTTACTTTTTTTTAATTTAACTTACAAATATATAAGTATATATTAATCTAACAATTTTATAGGATAAAAAGAAGTATTAAACTGAAACATAATGAAAGTCACATGCATGTATACATATATGAATAGGTAAACTCACTTTTGAAAACTTAATGTATTAAGTTTTTATAATTTTTTTTTTAATTTTGATAACTTAATTTTTTTGAGTTTTTTTTCCCAAGTTTTTTTTTAACTTTTGTAAACTTTTTAATATTTTTTTTTAACTTTTGTAAACTTTTTAATTTTTTTTTTAATTATTTTTATTTTTTTATAAAGATTTTTCAATTTTGAAAACTTTATTTTTTTTTTAACTTTTCAAATATTTTTTTTTTTTTTATTGAGTTTCTTAATTTTGTTTTTTAAACTTTTTAATTTTCTAAACTTATTATTATTATTGAAAACTTTTTTATATAATTAAGTTTCATATATATATATATATATATATATTAGAAAGTAGAAATTATAGTATTAAGATTATTAGTTTAATATTTTAAACTTGTGTTAATTTTTTAATTGCTAAAGAATTGTTGATTTCTTTAGTTATATACATATGCAAATTTAAGTCTAACACTCTATTAAAAGTTCTAAAAGAAATAACAAAATAAACATACACTTTAGAAAAATAAACACACACGTATTAAAAAGGATAGCAATACATTTTATTTTATTATTTTAAACAATTCGTTTTGAATTGTTTCTACATGAATGTTTGATAAAAAGTTTTCACTAACACAATCCACTCCGTTTAAAAATGAGGAAATAACAAAATCTAAATCTATAAGTGTTAATAACATCTCTCCTAGTTTTTCAAATTTTTGTCGATTATTTAGTATACAACAGGAATGAGGGCTTTGAGATTTCTGATTAAAAATACATCCATCACATTCAAAAATGCGGTTTAGTATAGTTAATACATTATTCTCAATACATGTTATAAGTTTAGACTGCAACATGAGTTCATTTTCTGTAGATATATGACCAATGATACATTTCTGCCTAATTAAGCTTGGTATATGGTTTACATATATATGCTGAAGAAGTTCCTTATTCAAATCATGTATTTTTTCTTTTAATTTCAGCAACTGATACTCATTTAAGTCAATGTGAGAATAATTCTTTAAATTTTTAATTCGCATGATAGAATTATTAAAATTTAACACTAATATCATGTTATTAGAAACAAAAGAGGAACTTTTATATCTCAAATTAAATGAAAAAATTTTCTTGCAAAATTCGAACCAGCTGTTAACATCCATAATAATACCATTTTTCGTTAGAATTTCTTCACTAGTAAGCCCACTGCGTTTAAATTCTCGAATATGAATATGAAATTGTCTATTATGCAACTTTAAAATTAAAAAGATACAGTCACTGAGTTCTTCTCGAAATACAATAGGATGATTGGATTTGCTAGTTTTAGACTGTGGAATGACATTCGTAGGTGGGGTTGTGCTTTGTAATTCATCACTTGCTTTAGAAAGGTTGCTTGGTTGGGAATCAGAAACCTCTTGGTCAATAGTACGTTCTTGAAAGGATTCGTCTTGTGAAATTATGTTACTAGCTGGGGTCGAGGTTAAACCGGATTCAAAATTCATGTCTTTGAAAAATATATTCAAATAGTCCTCGACAGAAATTGACTCTTGGCATGAATTCTCGGAAGATGTAGTATCATCACCAAAGTTAGGGATAAAAAAATTCATATCGATTTCAGATTTCACATTCGGTGAGTAATCAGTAGTGGATAAATCACGTGATATTGTCCCACAGTCAGTGTTTAATAAATTAGGAGTTTCCAATCTCGGTATATTTAATTCACTTGCGGAAGTGGGATCATTAGGTTCTTCTAAACGTTGATACTTTGAAGAAGAAGCCACTTTGTCGGAAGATCTTTTTAACATATTTACTACAGAACCCATTTTCAAAAAATAAAGGTAGCATTAGATGAAGTTAGAACAAAAATCAGTTGGAAACTGAATGTTTAGAAACAGCACATCCCTTAATATACGTTAAAAATCAGTGTCGGTTACAGATAAACACTTAAAAGAATTTGTAATGTCATTAATTTTAGTTTAAGTCTAAAAAAATATATATATAAACAGTTTATTTAAGTGGTGAATAATATATTATGTCAATGGTTTTATCCTTTTTTGAAGAATAGTATGGCAACACAAGGTAACAATTTTTATATTTACAGTATATGATATTTAATGTTAATAGTTTTAGTTTTATTCTTTTTTTGAAGAATTGTATGGCAACACAAAGTAACAATTTTTATATAAGTGGTGTATGATATTTAATGATAATGATTTTAGTTTTATTCTTTTTTGTTTTGAAGAATTCAATGGCAACACAAGGTAACAGTTTTTAAAAAAGTGGTTAATGATATATTGTGTTAATGGTTCTATGCTTTTTTTAAAGAATTGTATGGTAATAAATGATAATATTATTATTATTGAGCAATAACAGTTGTTTATACAAACTTTAAAAATAATTATGATAAATTAGAAATATTACAAAATAACTATTTCAATGGATAATTTCAGACTTTCAATATAAAATTAATGAAAGATAGTTAACTCATTATTCATTTGATAAGAAATTGAAAAAAAAATAGTAAGTAAAGCCGTTACGACTTCATGAGTTATTAAAAATCACAAGTTGTTCTAACAAAAATAAACAGACAACAGCTTTTTCATTTACACATTATTTACTCGTCATTTTCAATAGTTGCAATAGTGAGAACATGAGTACACATATTTCAAAACGGTATAAACATTTCAAATCATGTTATATTTTAAAGGTAGATAGTTCTAAATTCAATATTTTATCTAATATCCAATTAAAACCACGTCTGGTGGACTTCTCATAGGACTTAATAATTTTTGCAAAGGTATCCTCAACATGTTCAGATAAGTTTTGTTTCGTTAATTCAAGAATAGTTTTTGAAAGGAAATAGGGTGTGGCAATCTCTAAGACACCCTCCTGTGTTACACGATATACAACAACTTGTACACTTGCATACCATTTCATCGATCTTTTAACTTGAATCTGGTAGTTTAATTCGTTTAAAACGTCCGAATGAATACTATTAAAAAATGTGTTAAAGTCTGTAACATTCTCCTCGTTAGAGTTGATTACAGTTTTAGTAAATATGTTTAACGCATTTTGCCTTTTAAAATGCTTAACCTTCTCAAAAAACACATCTTTTAAAGAGGATGAATTATCAATTTTGCATCTAACTCTCTGTGAAGTTTTCAAATGATATAAAAAATCGGAGTTGGGATTGAATATTTCACTACGCTGAATACATTTATCGTTTTTGGAGGACTTGTGGATCTTCATGTGTTTTAATAAGTCATACTTTCTTGAGTACGCTTCACCACACGATTCACATTTATGTTGGGAAGGAATCTTTAAATGGGATAGTTTATGACGATTCAAAATAGCCTTTCTAGAGAATGCTTTTTGGCAGATGTCACATATAAATGGTCTTTCTTCTGAATGAATCATCAAATGTTGTTTTAAATTGCCTTTTCGTGAAAAAGATTTGCTGCAAACAGTACACAAAAAAGGTGGCTTCTGTTTCTTTAGTTCTGATGAGGAGGATTCCGCTTCATCATCTGAAACGGGTTCTACTTTAGGTTGTACTATTAATCCCATGTCTTGATCATTTAATCTTGATGAAAAATATTGATTATTCAAACTTGATACATCATCGCTTAGCATAGTAGAATGTCCATCTTGAAAACTAGCCATATTATCCTAAGTGAAAAAAGCGTCTTCACACACTCAAAAAATAGCAAACACTAATTAAAAAGTCTCGTTTCATTCAATTTTATATATAATCATAGGGGGCGCATGTTTAAAAATTATTACGATAGTGCAAATCATGTAACATGATTGGTGCAAACATTTCAGAAAAACACGTGGCATAAAAAAGTATGTGTAGGAAGTTCACAGGAAGTGAATCAATCCAAAGGTTTTTATGTAATGTTTAAAAAGTATATGATTCATCACGCTACGTTTTTGAATTCGTCATTCTAAGGTTTTACACATTAATTTTATTATTTCAGTGAAATATATGACAAACCAATGGATTAATTCATACTAAATTTATTAAACTGTATAAAAGAATGAGTTGAAGTGAGGCAGTAGTTTTAAAATTTATTAGAACTAGTGTAGAATCATCAAATAATTATCTATTGCAATAACAAACTATGAGTTGATTCAATTTATAATAATCGATAAATAGAAAATCTGTTCAAACTTTCATTTAAAATCTGGAAACAAGTGAAATAATCTCTTCAATAGTTATCAATATTTACATATTAGCTATTTTCTGTTGAAAAAAGCTGATTAGACTAATCGGATGTTTGTGATAGATAGTGAGTAACGTTGATAAGAGGGTTTAGGAAGTGTATTTCAGACGATTAAATTAATATGATATGGTTCACAAGAAAAAGTATAATTCTAAACTTAGGTGGATTAATACTGGTGAAAACAATGTTTAATTCAAAACGTTTGGTAGCCTTCTAATCGATCTAAAAAATGAGTTGCTTATTAAAGAAATATAAAAAATTAATCATTTCTTCAATTTAAACATAAATTGTATTAACTTCCCTAGTATAAGAAAGAGGAAGAGGTAGGTATTTTTTTAAAATATATAGTGTTCAAAAGTAATTCAGTAATTGTCGGGGCGCGGTTTGAATAGTGGATAGCTTATCAGTTACAAAAAATGAAATTTGAATGGGAGTTCGCAGGTTCGAAACCTTAGCTTGCTAAAATAATCAAACTATCGTACGTAAAATCGATAAAATCAGTTAAACTAAAAATAAAAATCATACACATTAAAAGAATTCGCAGAGTGAGCAGTTAAAATAGGTATTAATGAGTTATCTTAAGAAACCAACCTCTCTTTGCGCATACAGAAGGGGGAATACAATTTTTTATTTTGAAATATCTAAATTCTAAACATATAGACATAGTTTCTTGGCTCGATTAGTTAAGTCTTCAACATATCATCGAGCCAAGAGACTATTTTGCAGGTTCAAACCTTCCTCAAAACTTTTCAAAAATAAAATACTATTTTCAATAATAAATTCACACTACCGCATACAGATGGCAGCATCAAAAATTTTTTTCAGAAAACATAAGACATTTTTATCTTCATTCAAATTCTAAGACAATTCAGAAAAAAAAAAAAATTAAGCCCCCCTAAAAATAAGCCCCCCTAAAAAATAAGCCCCTCTAAAAAATTTAGGCTCCTCAAACTCCCTTTCGAAAATACCTACATCTCTATGTTATAGTATGATATTTCCATTTTTACTCTATGTCAATTTGAAGAAAAAAAAATTAAGCCCCCCCCTAAAAATAAGCCCCACTAAAATATTTAGACCCCTCAAACTCCCTTTCGAAAACACCTAACTCACTATGTTATAGTATGACATTTCCATTCCTACTCTATGTCAATTTGAAGAAAAAAAAAATTAAGCCCCCCTAAAAATAAGCCCCACTAAAATATTTAGACCCCTCAAACTCCCTTTCGAAAACACCTAACTCACTATGTTATAGTATGATATTTTCATCTCTACTCTAAGTCGATTCGAAAAAAAAAAAAAAAATAAGCCCCTCTCAAAAATTAAGCCCCCTCAAAAATTAAGCCCCCCTCCAACATTTAACCCCTCCTACTATAGGATAAGTCTCCCAACAGGTGGATTCCACCCTCCTCCTCCATCCACAAGGTGGATTCCACCCACATCCACACAATCCGCAATCCGCCTGCTGGGGTCTAACTGTCCTTTCTCCCCTACTGGCGGGTCGGTCATATTGCATCTACGGAGTTTTCCCTTCTTTACACTAGAAGTTTTTACCTTGATCACGTGGTCATGACGTAGATGGAATACCTTCCCAGTGCACACGATGACAAACCCATTTGGTTTAAAAGTCTCAAAATATGCCTATTTTGGAGTAATTTTAGTAAGCTAATGCTATCGAGTAGTATTTAGATAAAATCTTAGATCTAAATATTATGGAACGGCAATCAAAACTGGTTTAAAAAAACAAAAGTTGCAAAAGCATTAGATTTCTAAATTAGATACAAGTTAGAAGACTCAGTTTACATTTCGATAAGTTCCTTATCCATCAGATGCAGTTGTTTGTGATTGGCAGGTAAGTAAATATGCTATTTGGTTGTTAGGATAAAATAAAATGCTTCTCCAAACTGTTGCTTATCCTAATAAAATCACTGTGTAAAAAGAAACCCAAGATATTATTATAACCATCTGCACAATCAGTAGGAAATTACAAATGCAAATTTACTGAGACTGCGGCGGGTTCAGGAGGGCTCTGCCCTCCTGGAGAAATGTACTTTCATCATCTAAAAATTTACCAGAATAAGTAGCTCATCAGAATTTCAGAATATCATTGCATAACAATATGTTTAATTTAACGCTTCTAATTTCTTTCTGAAACCGTCGAAGTATTTTTTATTCTCATAAATATTTATGTAATTTAAAAACTTTAAATTGCGGTTTGTAGGAAGTTGAATATTACTCAAAGTCTGCAAAAAAAAAAATCATGACATGCAGAGCTGAAGTTGAGGCTCCTGATCTGCAGATTTATTAGTATTTATATTAAAAAGGACTAAATCATAACTTATTTTAGTTACATCTTTGTTCCTTCATTGCACAACATGCATTTTAACTGCTTGTTTTTCTTTTTCAGACGAGCCCGTCTATTCATGACAGCGCCCAAATCTAGGTATTCAAACTGTACTTCTCACACGTTAGCATCATGAGCGCATTCAGACGTGGATCGACATTGTTGTTCTTAGATAGTTTTTCACAATTTTTAAGTTACTAAATGATTTGAAGTAACTGTGACTGGAGAAGTTAGAGCCGGACAACTGACACGGTTTACAAGCGATAGAATGTTTGTCAAAGGTTCTGATTTCTTGAAAATAGCATCCATTGTTTGATCCTCTGCGCTGAAGTCTGACAAAACTTCCAGCTCTGAGTGTAATGCTTCTATGTCAGCAATTGCCTGGGCTTTTTCTTAACCAGATCTAGAGTTAATGTTTCTCTTATAATGGATTCATTATTTCATAAAGTGGTATAATTTTGCGGACGCAAGAATTGAGGCTATCATCCATCATCACTGTAAGGACATCCAGTACCTTTTTAACGTCAATGCGATAGAACTTTATAAGTTCGGGAGTAAAGAGGTTACCTCTATTATAGAATAACTTCTTTGATGCCAATCTTCGTCGATGATGCATAGAAAATTCATTTAACGATATACATCTTGTTTAACTGAAAAGAGATTTGCGCTCTGTATTTCCCTAATCATGTTTTTTATCGTCACTGTTGATTATTTCCAGTAATTTGATACATTTTTTCAGTATTTAAGTAGCGACAATTATGTTAAGATTATTCATCTCCAGTTTCTCAGTAACTAAATTGCACTTGTACAGAACAATCTTGACAAACATTAGTGAAGCAATGAAGTCGAGCGACAAATTTTCTTTCTAAAACCTCGTGCCTTGGGCTTTGTTTTACTATTAAAAGTAGAGAAAACAACTACTTCTGTCAAAATTTATGGGATACATCGATATAACATCCAAACCGCTTTCAATGATTCCTCTCGCGCAGTCCATCTCGCCTTAGAAAGAACCCGCAGTAGAAGAGCATTTTCTATTTACTCGAGCTTGTCCACTAATTTGTTTCGTTTAGTACCTGCCGTGAAAACACAAAGTTCTTCCAGAAAGGAGAAAATATCAGCAATAATATCGCCGGTGTTGGAGCTATACTGAACAAAAGCGTCAAATCTGTGATCTTGGCAAGGAATATATGGTACAATTCGACCCACGACTTCTGAAGACTTATGCTGGGTGCCGTTGAATTTGACAGACATGCTGCAAAGAAGATTTTGGATCTTACTTGCAAAATCGTATGATTGGAAAGCTACCTGCGCCATATCGAGCTCATTCTTCGTAAAGATAGGCGATATCTCTCTTGCAAGGCTAACACCGGTTTTATCGGCTGCTCTCTACAACTTTCAAAAGTCTCTCCTAAGCTTTTCCACCTTTGTCAACATATCTCACCCGAACAGCCAATCGATTTTGGTGCGAATCATTTGGTGTCTTATCTGCTATAATTCCATAAAATTGAGCTTCTTAATATCGCCAGCTATCTCTTTGCACTAGTTTTAGGATGAAACGGGAAGGTAAGTTTTGTTGCATGCCCTGAAACGTGCGTACTCAAGCATTTTTGCAGTACTGAGTTAAGACTGTAAATTAATTTAACAATTTGAAAAAGTTTCCATTTTTGTCTTTGTCACTTCCCCTGAAAGCCTGACCTTGTGTACCCATAGTTCGCGTAATGTCCATCAAACTTAATACAACTTCAGTGTTGAATGCAAGATCTTGCGCTTCTAGAATAATTTATTTGAACTTTCTCTTGATGAGTAATACACCAACGTGATTATGCAACATCATAAACTGAAAATAATCTGAAACAGCAATTTGGTGGGAGTCGAAAGAGAAATGTTGCGTGAGCTGTCCGAACTTTTCTTCTCCCAAGTTCTTCATTTTGTGTCATTTGTTTTACACCACTCTCACCCAAACATTTTGTGTTTTTTCTCTGCCAATATCTTCATGAAAAAGACAAAAAACAAAACAAAAAGCAGCGTTATGTTCTGTGCTATATCCCAAAAAGGAGATACTCTTTGGATCAAGAGCTTTTGAAATACCGTTGTCAATGCTGGGCGATGGAACCGTTTATCGTAAAGGAACCAAATTTTGGCTAATATGGATCTAAACTGATCAAATAATGTCTTTGGTTTTTTGACTATATTTTAGACCTTTTTTCTGGGTCATGTTCAACGATGGAATCGTTCCTACTATTCTTAACGCTAACATCTTCACGTTTCTGCTCGGTTTCTTTCATAATATTACCACAAATATTTAACATAGACGAACAATTTTCTTTTGCCCTTACAATTATATCGATGGTCACCCACCGTAAGGAACAATAGAAAATTCGACAGATTGTATCAATTTTTCAATAATCAGCTTATAAACTTAACAATCATGAGCAATCGACTAAATGATTCAATGTCCAGCACATTTCAATTCACTAATATGAATGCCTTCGCTGAAGTCGTGATTATCTTCAGTATTCGATTGATCATCTAGATGTTCAGAACCCTACTAATAAGAGTTGGGCAAATTTGTAATCTCAGTTATCCGCAGTGTAATTACAGGTTAATTGCATGTAATTGATTATAGTTATACACATTCAAACACAGAAATTTTGTCAAATAATGGGATAGGGACGGTTCAGGTTACAGTGCTGCAAGAATTTTTTACGGCATATAATTTTAACTATAATTAATTACAAACAATTTAACTGTAATTATGTTGCAGATAATTGTGATTACAAATTTGCACAACTGTGCTAGGAATATGCTGCGGACACTCAAAAGAATCCCATTCTTTATTGAGAAGCTAGTCTCTCCTGGTCCTTTTTACATTCTGATATCTTTACAAGAAGAAAATATTGGATTTGTGAAAATTTTCGAATTCCGGTTTTCGATGGATTGACTCGTTTTAGGGGTCAGAGATCGCGAAAAACATGTTTTTACAAAATGTCTATATTAATATTTGGAAATTCTTCCAGAGAGAGACATTCGCCTTGTATACAATATTTCAAATGGAAATCAAATTTCAAATTATTTGCTTAAAAGGCGCAATGGCCTTGCGCCTTTTAAGCAAATAATTTGAAATTTGATTTCCATTTGAAATACAAAATGTCTGTCTGTGAGTCTGTATGTCTGTGACACAAATTTTATGGACGCTCTATCTCAAGAAGTAATACACGGAATTTAATAAAAATTTATATTTAGTTAGTCCCTGATATAAATTGGTGCTGATTAATTTTTGGTGTAAATCGCCAAACAGGTGGCGCTGCTAGGTTGTATTTTTCACGATTTGCGCAATAGCTCTATCTCGAAAACTAATGCACGGATTTTAATAAAACTTCAGATTCAGTTAGTCCTTGATACGAATTGGTGCTGATTACGTTTTGGTGTAAATCGCCCAACAGGTGGCACTGCTGTGCTGCCTTTTTTCATGATTTCCGCAATAACACTATCTCAGGACGAAATGCAAGAATTTTTATCTAACTTCAGATTCAGTTAAACGTTGACACAAGTTGCTGCTGATTAGGTTTTGGTGTTAATGGCCCAATAGGTGGCGCTGCTATGCTTGAATTTTCACGATTTTCTCAGTAGCTCTATCTCAAAACTAATGTACGGATTTTCATCAAATTTCAGATTCAGTTAGACGTTGGCATATGTTGTTCCTGATTGGGTTTTGGTATAAATTACCCAACAGGTAGCGCTACTATGGTGCATTTTGCAGGATTTGCACAATTTTAGTTATAGTCATATCTCAAGAATTTAATTTTAGCATTGTGATAGCGATTCGAAATACTAACATGCATGACATAGAAGAAAGATTTAAGATTGGCACACCCGACTAGTTTTAATTTGTTCTCAGCGGAGTCGGAGAATTGAGAGACAAACTTCGGATTTTCAAATGAAATTCTTAATATAAATGTTAAGCCCTGATGGTGTTTAATGTATATTTTAAGAAAAAACGCTTAAAATTAAAAAAATATATCTATCGATTGGATGAGAATTGTATCAATCGATACTGACTACCTAAGAATTTGCCGACTATGATCGAAAATACCAACATTGGGGGAGGGGGGCGAGACGCCCCCTACGCCCCCAGTAGCTTCGCCCTTGCTTTCGAAGGATAAAAAAGAATCCGAATTTCACCGTACCACCCGCAGGCAAATGGTATGGTCGAATCATTTCACCGTCCTCTTAAAGAACCCTTAAAAGCATATATCACCAACGAGTGGACTGTAATATTTCTCACCATCTTACTCGGTTTCCGAACAGTTTTCAAAAAGGACATTCAGGCTAGAACAGCCGCTTTAGTTAACGAGACTAGCCTTCGGTTTCCCAGTGAATTATTCGTCCCCACTGTAACAGACCCTTCACCCCAGCAGTTTGCAGAGAAGCTAAAATTATACTTCAGAAACATTCGTTCTATACCTGCCTCTAGACATGGAGCTAAATTAATCTTTGTGCGCCTTCATCTATAAGACTGCTCACATGTGTTTCTGCGACACGACAGAGTGAAAAAATCGCTCCAAAATCCGTATAACGGCCCTTTTAAGGTCCTGGTCCGCAATGGACGTAGGTGCACCATATCACAGAAAGGGTTAAGCTAGCCTTCCTGGTATCAGAAAATTGTATTATTACAGACTGCCTGCCTTCTAAAGTCCCTTCAAATAACCCTCCGTTACTTGGTCGGTACGAACTGTACGATTATCGCCACGTTTAAAGAACTGATGAAGGATAACATTGAGGGGGGGGAGGGTACATACGCCAAACGTATGGCTGCCACATTCATTCTGGCTGCCTTGCAAGCAAACCGTATCGAGATCTGATCTACCGCTTTGAAACGCTCTCAGTTCGCTCGGATTTCTTCTCATGTAGAACTCATGCTGTGTCCGCCATAAATGTACAATTCGATATTTATTTAATTGTTAATAAATATTATTGTTAGTTTCAGTATATTTTAGTAGTCATTATGACTTGCAATAGATCAATTTAGCCACTTGTCTCCAATTTTCCCCTAATCAACCAAAATCACCACTTTTTAGCCAATATTATTGCTCAGCTAATCAAAGTAGAGAAAAAACGGAAAAACCGATGGGTAAACAAAATACCTAAGTGGTTAACAAGTTGGTTGTAGAGTGTGATGTCAGTTGAAACTCATCTATAGGGAAGTTTCAAGTAGCAGATGACTTTTTCATCCACCAATCACTACTGCCCGGCTCCTAACATCCAAACACTCGAGCGTACAACACCTTGGCGAAAATCGGAAAGTGTCAACAGGGAGCTAAATGATTTTGCGAGAACAGTTCTTTCCGCGCATACGCTCATTGACTTTGGCTATAGCATAGATTAACATACAAGATCGGACACTCCTATAGAGCGTAATGGTAATGCGATTGCGATCATAGCGCCTTAAGTGACAACGGAGAAGAAACTCTCCATCCTTTTGATATTTTTATTATGGAGTATCTACCTTATTGAGATCTATCTCTTTTGAATGTTGGATGTTTATGTTTACGTTTTCAATAGAATCTTACACCGATACATGAACATAGAATAGCTATTCTATTTTATATATCTAATATCTATTCTATGTTTATGCACTGATATATGCTTTTTTTTTGCATGATGAGTGAACGATTTAAGTGCAACGAAAAACAAGGTAAAAATTTCGTCTTGAATGATATATATCAAAAGCAATGGCGTAGTATAAGGCGCGCCACACACCAGGGAGACATGCAACAAAAAAGCGTGAGGCATGCGACAATTTCACTCTGCTAACAAAGAAAAAAACGGTTTGAACAGCAGAATTTGCCTCATGTCTCACAATTATTGTCGCATGTCTCTCTGGTGTGTGGCGCGCTTTAAAATATACGAAATACTGCACGTCCAGAAAATTTCATAATTATTCCCATTTGGTAGACAAATTTTTATAGCCGATGTTTTATTAATTTATGAAGTTTAAGGTATTAAACAGTCGTTACAATAATCTTTTAAAATTTATGCATTTTCACTTTCTCACAGATAAAATAAAAATATTGTTTTTAATGTAAATAATGTACAATCAATTCAATAATATTTACAATATTAATATATAAGATATAATAATAAAATTACAGATGGGAAAAATTCCTTTCGACAATTGTTTAGAATTATATAAATCTGAAAGTTAAAAATAAATAGCGGTAATGACATTACACTCAATAAAATTTTATTCGATATGAAGTGAATAAATTGACATAATACCTGAATTTGATTTTTTACAATTTAATCTCATAAACTTACATTTACGTTCTTAACAGAATTTTCTAGGGTTTTTCTTTTATATTATTACTCTAGTGGACTTTATTCCAAATCTAGGTTCGAGGCTGAAAAAAAGTCACGTGATACCGGTAATTTACACAAAGAACTTCTAACTGATAAGAAGGGAGGCTGCTACTGCTCTCCACATGAATTGTTTCACTAGCTGGCGAGGGTTTTTCATTACGTCTACGGAGCCTTCCCTTCTTTACGCTAAAAGTTTTTACCTTGACCACGTGATCAAAACGTAGATGGAATATCCTCCATTATCATTTTTTACGTAAAAGGTGAACGTTACAAGTACGATAAAAAAAGCAGCTAAATAAATCAAACATAAATACAACATCGTCTGCCGCTCTGCTTCATTTAGGAAAGAATAAATATTCAAAACATAGAGTGTGAACATATACTTCAACATAGGTAAATTTCGGAGGCTTGTTAATTCTTCTCCCTTATCGGTAGTGACGCTAGTACTGTTGCCATTACATATTTTGCCGTAAATGTCCCATCTTTTATGTTAATTTATGGACTATAGCGCCTAGAATATATAGTGTGGAAATATGCTATCCAAACAACTCTAAAAATTTGTATCCCTTAAATGTGCGACGATACTGCTATAATCCCAAGTGTCGATCGCAGCGACACCTGCGAGATTTTCGTATTACATTGTATAGACTAGCAATATCTTGCAGTTGTAGAAAATATCCTGCAGATCTCGCTGCGATCTGTATATTTCAGCAACATCGTTGCACATTTGAGGAATACAATATTTTAGCACTTTTTTAAGTAGTACAGGGATAGCCAATGCAGGATATTCCATCTACGTTATGATTAGGTTATAGCGCCTAGAATATATTGTGCGGAAATCGACTAATAATGCAATACTATAGCGCCTAGAATATATGATGTGGAAATCGGCTATCCGTGTAATACTTAAAAACGCGCTAAAATATTGTATCCCTTAAATGTGCAATGATGCTGCTGCAATATGCTGATCGCAGCGACATCTGCAGGATATTTTCTACAAATGCAAGAAATTGCCAGTCTATACGATGTAATACTAGTAATACGAAAATCCCGCAGATGTCGCTGCGATCGACACTTGGGATTTTAGCAGTATCGTCGCACATTTAAGGAATACAAATTTTTAGCACTGTTTGGATAGCATATTTCCACACTAGGTATTCTAGACGCTGTAGTAATACTTAAAAAAGCGCTAAAATATTGTATCCCTTAAATGTGCAACGATGCTGCTGAAATATGAAGATCACAGCGACATTTGCAGGATATTTTCTACAACTGTAAGATATTGGACGAGCCGTTAATTCCCAAATTGGCTCAGCCGAGCTCAGCAGTCTGATTGGCTAAAACCGATATTTATATAGTAGAAAATTGTATTTATTTTCTTATGAAGTAGTGTAATGTAAAATAGAAAGCAATTATAATGACTTAAATTGATTTATTTTGTTAAATTTGATCAAAATCACAGTAAAATAATCCAAAATATTAATATTAACGAACAATAAGATTGCTGAGTTCGGCTGAGCCAATTTGGGAATTACCGGCTCGTAGATAACGGTAGTCTATACAATGTAATACTTGTAATACGAAAATCCCGCAGATGTCGCTGCGATCGACACTTGGGATTTTAGCAGTATCGTCGCACATTTAAGGGATACAAATTTTTAGCACTGTTTGGATAGCATATTTCCGCACTAGGTATTCTAGACGCTATAATCAGGTGGTCAAGGTAAAAACTTCTAGCGTAAAGAAGGGGAAGGCTCCGTAGACGTAATGTAAATCCCCGCCAGACAGTGAAACAGTTCATGCGGAAAGCAGTAATGGACCCTATTCAGATGACGTCAGACGCCAGAGCTGGCGGTATGATGATCTATTATTCTAGTTACTGCACCGGCAGAATACCAGTATGCGCAGGCGCAAACACTGCTAGCAGACGACTTTAGCCTTGACCCAGGTTGAGTGTATACATTTTAACTGAAAATTTGCAAACTTAGGGAAATTTCTCGTATACAGAACAACATTTTGAATTTATAATATAATATATTAAGTATATGCTGCCTCATCAAAGAATTTTTTTGCGGTATTTTTAACAACCAAGCATTAATAACTCACACTCCGTAGACTGCTATGCTAAACACCACCAGTAAATACCGCCAGCAGACGAATTTTAGCCTCGACCTCAGGTTACATGCATAAGGTCCATAGCCTCCCTTCTTAACAGTTAGAAGTTCTTTGGGTAAATTACCATTATCACGTGACTTTTTTCAGCCTCGAACCCAGATTTGGAATGTAGTCCATTTCCACACTATATATTCCAGGCGCTATACTTTGGCGTAACGGACAGTGCATTTGAATGGACCTTATGCATGTGACCTGAGGTCGAGTCTAAAATTCGTCTGCTGACAGTTTTTACTGTTGAACATTTGCATAGCAGCCTATGGAGAGTGTGTTATTAATTCTTGCTTGTTAAAAATACCACAAAAAATTATTTGTTGTAACAGTAGATACTTAATATAATGTAATATAAATTCAAAATGTTATTCTGTATGCGAGAAAATTCCCTAAATTTGCAAAATTTCGGTTAAAATTTATGCGCTCAACCTGGTTCGGGGCTAAAGTCGTCTGCTAGTGGTGTTTGTGCCTGCGCGTACTGGCATTCTGGTGGTAGAGTGGATAGAATAACAGATAAGCATACTGCTAGCTCTGGCGTCTGACGTCACGTGCATAAGGTCCGAGGCTAACTAAAAAGACAGGCTGCCGCGGTGCATTCCCCGTATCTTATTTACAGACCGTTGGAGTCACGTGATGCTAGAATGCACCAATGCAGGTGTACGAATAGAGCATCACGTCACTCTAGCGGTCTGTAAAAAAAGACACTTGGGATGCACCGCGGTAGCCTGTCTTTTTCGTTAGCCTCGAGCCTCGACCTTATGCGCAGCTAACGAAAAAGACAGGCTACCGCGGTGAATCTCAAGTGTCTTTTCTTACAGACCGCTATAGGGATGTGATGCTCTTTTCGTACACTTGAATTGGTGCATTCGAGTACAGCGCCTAGAAGATACAGTGTGGAAAACGGCTATTCCTATAATGCTTTAAAAAGTGCTAAAAACTTGTATCCCATAAATCTCCAACAATGCTCAGCGGCACTATGCTGATACGAGCGCCATCTCGTAACTCTTTTCAATATAAACCCTGTGTTTTAAAAAATTATAGAATGTTAAATATCGTAAACTATAAATATAAGATATTTTAGTCTGTTATAAGCTAATTTAGTTAAGGAATTACGTGAAATAGGTTAAAGAGTCTCTTTTAGAATGACTATCGTTTTTAAGTCACTACGATGGCGCTACGATCGTCATCTTGTTATTCAGCATCGTTGTACATTTATGGGATTCAATTTTTTAGCACTATTTTGTAGCCGTTTTCCACACTGTATCTTCTAGGCGCTGTAATTCGAGCATCACGTGACTCCAGTGGTCTGTAAGAAAAGATACTTGGAATGCGCCGCGGTGGCCTTTCTTTTTCTTTAGCCTCGCATAAGGTCCATTCACGTTAATTAAATGTTATTCTGTTTCCAAAAACGCTTTCCTTACGTGTTTAAATTGCTTAGAAATAGAGATTTAACACTTAAAAAGTTACCATTTTTATAAGAAGGATCAGTGAACCATTCAGATTTATGGAAATTTACACTTTGTTTGCCTCTAATAAATGTATTAAAATAATTCATACCACTCACACACATGTAAAATACAAATTGTATTTTAAAAACACGAGTACAAATTGGTAAATCTGAATCAATTTATTTAATAACATATGATCATTGAATGCTGTTGCTCAATGAAAAAAGTAAATAAAAAAATTTAATCTTCTGTACTAAACATGTACTGTGTAAATAAACAAAGAAGTTATCAAGATCTTTATAACGAATGGTGAACTTTGAAAATACGTAAGCATTTTTTATTTTAATAGAAAAAGGGTGAACAAAATTTATTCATCTGTATTTTTCATGTATTTTTGTTTGCCTAACTGTCCAACACGACCTTACAATGTTTGTTATTTGTACAATCTAAAAGAGAATTACCAAAAAAGAAAAATTCTGAATGCAAATATGAGCTAAATGGGTAGTAATTTATTGAATAACAGCTTTCTATGAAACAGATTTAACACTGACAATAGTTGAACTTTTAAACTACTCAAAAAGCTTTAGAATGTCAGTGATCCATTCTTAATTTTATGATGTTAAACA